>VZRV01006242.1:167635-225540 GCA_013398115.1 Falcunculus frontatus | reverse complement strand
CCCCGGGAGGGAGCACCTGCCCCGGCCGGCCCGGCCAGAGGTGCGCGGGGATCCGGCCGGGAAGCGCTGCCCGCGCTGCCGCCGCCTCGGCAGCGCCGCTCGGGCCCGGGCACGCGGAGGATGCCCCGGCCGGCGCAGCGGCGGATGAGGGGGATCTGCCGAGGGGATCGCTCGCTGAGGCTCTGTCTGCAGGTCTGCGGTACCCTGAACCCTGCCTCCTGCTTTTCCCCAGCCCGATTTCTGCATTTCTGCGTTTCCAGATGAAGCTGGCAGGGTCACTGCTAGGCAGGACGCTTCCTCTGTGCAGCGGCCACACTGCTGGTGTCGTTCCTTCTCCTGCTCTCCGCTGCTTGTCTCTGCAACTGTGTATTAATGAATGCTCGTGCACAGGGAACTTGGAATCAGCCTCGGGGGAGGATGCTCTGGCCTTCAGAGCAGGATTACCATTGCATTTCCAAGGGACTTCTGTCAGGCTGAAAGTGTTGGTTTTCTAATCAACTGGAAAGCAGGCTCTTGCTCAGATCTTGGGGATTTGAGCTCTGAAAGAACTCTTTTCAGGCCGTTTCTTGCATAAACAGCTCTGTAAAGTGAGCCCTCTGAGGGCTCACTGAGCCCTCTGAGCCTGCAGATAGGCAGCGGTATCAAAGGCTTTAAGTCTCCGTGGTCTTTTACAGTGGCTTCGAGAGCTTTGTTAGTAAGCTGAAATAGAGATGTTGTCAGTGCTTTAAAGCTGGGGAGTTTGCTAATGCAGTTGATGGGTATTCCCTTTCAGTGTGCATCCAACAGTGGAGATGTCCTGTGTATGCCCAGCTTGGGGGTTCAAGTGAATTTGAAGAGAAGTAGCTGTTTGTCAGGAATGTGGGGGTTCCTCATGTGTTGTCCCTCCTGGAGTGTTTTCCTTCTTGAATTGTTATTTACCACTCATTGCTTTTCTTGTTATGGAACAGACCTTTCCCTCCTTGTTTGTTGGAGAAATTGAAGCTGGGGCTGCCAGCTGGGTGCCCTGTATGGACAGATTGTGCTGTTGTGTGCTGCTTGTTGAGCAGGAAAGCCTGGAGTAAAAGTGTTGCTGTGGAACAGTTCCTTCCCAGCACTCCTGGTCCACAAAAGCCAGCACAGGAGGTGCTGTGTGATTTAATTTCTTTGCTTTAATATTGTAGGCAAAGCTCTTGAGGGCAAGTTTTGCATCAAGAGTTTTAAAGCACAGCTCACTTTGTGGATATGGCCTTTGCTGTGCCTGTGCATACGGAGTTCTGGAACAATGATCCTTCCCCTTCCCATGCCAAGTCAATAGGACATTAAGAAAACATTCCTAGGATCTTCTCATTTTGTGTCCTTCCTGCCTCTTTCTTTGGCATCAGGTTTGAGCTGTTCCACTACAGTAATTCTAATCAATCTGGCTGAAAAGAATGATGAATCAGAAATAAAAGGTAGAGTGAAGTGCAAGGGGCAGTCAAGGGAATCAAAGGGCTTCTGTCTGAGTAATGACAAAACAAACCATGATTTTTTTGCTTGGAAGAGTTGGCTGGAAGGGTATATTGTATTGATCAGTTTGTGTACTACTTTTGAGGGTGATTTGGAGTGAGAGTTCCTCTGGCTTTCATCTTGAAAGAAAAAGAGCATCCGCTGAAACCATCAGACAGAAGATCCACGTCTTTACACAGATACACACATCTTGGGACAAAAGGACAGTTTTGTGCTGCCTGTGGGGATGTGTTAGACCCAACGTACCTAGTCCCAGTCACACTGGGCACGGGAGTGGGTGACATGGACAATTACAGTTTCACTATCAACTTACAGGGTGAGGGACTTGGCACTTTATTTTTCACTGGACAGTTTTGTACTTTGGTCTGTGACAGAATATCTCTTCATCCCCACTGAGCAGAGGCAGCTCTTCCTGTAAATACACGAGGAATGATTCAGGGAATCACAGGAGGAATGTCCTTCAGGACAGTGGTGCTTCTACTCCGTCCCCTTTCGTGTTGGGCCAGCTGTTTGCAAAATAAGATTCCAAAGTCAACAATTACAAAATGGATCTTCTTTTACTGGGACTTGAGAATCTGAGAATTGTTTTGCCATACAGCAGTGTTGCTATTCTAGATCATTATCTCCCTGCAGCACACCGAGGTACAGGCGGGTGAAGTTGGTGGAAGGAAGGGGGAGGTGGAATCTGCACTGCCATCCTGGACTTTTAATCCTTGGTGCCCACTTTAGGCAGCTGTTCTCTTCAGAGTCTTTTGAGTCACTATCAAAAGCTGTTTTGAATTTTCCTCAGTGGAGCCTCCCTTAAATGCACGAGGAGCACTGGCTGCAGGGTCTCCAGACTCACTCTGTCCGTGTTCAGTGACCAGTCTCGTGCCATGCCCAGGGATTTCATCGTGCTGGAGCTTGCCCCGATCCATGGAGATCTCTATCTACTATCTCCATCTCTATCTACTGATAGTATCGTTGGGCAGAGTTTTATTACAAAACTTGGTCTTGTTTGACTTGATTGAGAGGTTGCAAGAAGCTGATGAGACCGGCCAGCGTGGCTCAGGGCAGGGCGTGGTGGCACCTCTGCTCGAGCTGGGAGTTAGTTATTGGCAACAGGCAGGATGTGCGGTACAGCCCAGGGAAAGAGAGATCTGCTCACTTGATGTGGCCTGGAGTTCCCTGGAGTTCTCCATAGCTGTCAGGTCCTTTAGGATGGAAGCTTAGCAGAGAAGGCACCATTGGAATCTGGATGCTCGGTTTCATTGTGCTGCTGGCTGAGCATTATAAACTTCATGACTTTAACCTTACACTTCTATTTTCCTAAGGAATTTTCTGTTTACAGGGTCTTAGATTACAATGCTGTGTTATACCAGCTTGCCTGATCTGCTTGCCATCCCTCTTCCCTTCTCCTTTTCCATCTTGCTCTGTTCTTTTGTTCTTTCAAAAGAACGAGCCTCACAGAAAGCAGTGGAGGGAGGCAGCAAACAGGGAACAAATCGGCATTCACAGATTTTTAATGAATTTCTGCAGCTGGGTCTGAAACTGGCAGAGCTTTCTGGGGAAACACAGATAGAAGAGAGCCCTGGAAATAGCCAGGTTATGAAAGCATGAAAAATAGAAACAACAGCCCTGAATGTCAATGCTTGTTGTGCTTCTGAGGTTTCATTATGGTGTAATGTAAAGCAGCTGGTTTTGCCATAATTTGCTGCATTTTGCTGGGCCTAAGAATAAACAGAGAGACTAAATTATTTGTGACTGATGCTTTAATGTCCTTGGAGTTCAGTGGTCAGGGAGCTGAACTGAGTGTTTGTGATAGCTCAGTCATTTCTGATTTATCAGCAAATTTAGGTCATTTTGAAAGTGGGAGTTTAAACAGTGGTTGATAACAGCAACACTTTGGACCTACTCTCCTTTTAAGTGTTAATTGGATGCCAGATTGCTGACATAGGTGTGATCAGATTAGTTCTGTGGGTGGAACAGCAGAAATGCTTCGTCAGGATTTTATACTTATGGTGGTTAATGTGTTGTTTTGTCCTACTGTCAGCTTAGCTGCTGTTGTCACTTCAAGAAATATGAGTATTTTAATAAAAATCCCTCTGCTAATAAACAGATATTGTTGAGATGGATGAAATAAAAAGTTTTAGTTTAAAATTTGAACCTAATTTGGAATAAGCTGGGCACACGGTGCTTTTCAGGAAGCAGCAAGCTCTGTCAAAGCTGGCAAGCTTTGACCTTTCAGAGGTGAACAGTAGACTGGGATGTGCTGCTCAGGGCTGAAAATGAACTTATTCTAAACCTGAACTTCATTTAAAAGTCAGATGAAATGTTAAGGCTGCAGTCTCCTCCCCAGGTTGCTTCAGCAGATTTCTCTCATATTCTCGACTGCAGGTGAATTGCATGTGCCCAATATTAAGTGTTTTATAGCTGCCTGTAAATATTCCCAGCCAGGTGTATTAAGCAGAAGAAGTAAGTTGTATGCCTGGCAGGAAACTTGGAGATCAGAAAATCCACGTGCTTGTATCCTGTGCGCTCCTGTGAATGGGTCTGGGTCAGGCAGTCCGAGATACTTCCAACACCAAGGTTATTTGACCTCTTCAATTTAGACAGTCCTGAGGCTTTAAAGTACCTCTGCTCTTCAGGTAGGAGTAGTCTGTGCACAATTAACTGTACTTGCAGCTGTGATTTTACCTGTGGATGGATTCTGCAGCTTTTCAAAGTGATTGTGCAGGAGGTCTGGCCGTGGGTTTTGGGATGCTGTGGGTTTTGGGATGCTTTGGAAGTGCTGTTCCCACGTTTTTCTTGCTTCCAGCTCACAGCTCCTCTCCACAGGAGGTGATGAGGGCAGTCAGAATGATGTTGTCTTGCTTCAAGTCATCAGCCAAGAAGGAAAACTCTACTAAATTAAATACAAAAACCAGAATAACTTAATTTTGGGGATCCCATTCAGACCTCCAGTGAGCAAATCCTGTAGGAGTGTTACAGTATAGTATATTAAAAGTAATTATTTCGTTATATATAGTATATTAAATCCTATGTTCTCCTGTTTTCCATCTGTCAGCCAGTTAAAGCTGTGAGGCTGTCAGGCTGAGCGAGCTTGAAGATATTTTTGAGCCGCCTTTTGAAGGTTGTTCTGAAGGTGTCTGGCTCTGTAGTTGGAGTTTTAAAAATGCACAATGAAATTTGGGCTCTTTAATGAGCACAGGATATTGTTGATAGAGCAGGTGACTGCAGATGGAAGGTGCTCAGCTAAAGCCACTCAGTCAACCCAGTTCTTCAGACAGAGCTCCAAACTCCTGACCTTTGGTTTACAGCTGTTGTGTATTTAACCTACTATAATTGGAATTACTGTAACCTACTGTAACAGGAATTCACCTCTTCCCTGAAAAGGTGTTAAATGAAGAACCTTCAGCTGGCCCTCTGTTTCACAAGAAATACTATGTCCTTAAAACTCAAAGCTTGCTGTCAGCTGACCCTGCTGCTGAGTCTGTGATCCTGCCAGCTCTTGCTCAGGTGGTGGTACCCAAACTGCAGACCTGCCTCAGAGCTGGGCAGCTGCTTCATTTTGGAGTCCCCACAGCATGGGCTAAACTGCTGCTGGTCAGGGCTGCTTGCTCGACAGCATGGCCAGATTTGCACTTGCTCTGTTGTGGTTGCTGCACTTTAAGCATAAAATTTTGCCCTGGTGAAGGTACAACCTCTTGACTGTGGGTACAAGAGGATGACTGATCCAATGGGAAAAAACAGGTGCCCATGAAAACACTGGGACCTCTCTAAACTTCCTTTGACTGGGTTTCCTCCAGTCACCTGTTTTAATTTTCTCCTTCCCAGTTAAAAGCTTCTCTTTTTCTTTCGTTTTTTCTTCTTCCTATTTTTTTTTTTTAGCTCGGGAGTTTATTGTGCTGAAGGCTTTTATTTAGCAAGGCACGTGATGAAATGACAGCATCATCTCTCAGTGAAGTGCATGAATATTTCTAGCACAATGCCCACAGTGCCATCAAGGACACACTTTGCATTTCACATGCCTCTTTTGGTCAGCAGTTCAGCGCTGAGTAAGCAGAGCACAAAGCACAGGGGGCAGCCAGGTTGGTGAGCTACAAACACCTCCAGAAACCAGGAGAAATTTGGAGAAGTGCTGGTGGTGTTCTGGCCAGCACATCTAGTCTGCTTTGTAAGAGGCAGCAGGGATTTTAGGAGTGAGCTTTAGGAGAGGGCCGTGGGCACAGCAAACCTTACATCTGGTTTGGTGGTTCTGTTGCAACAGCTGGGCTTTCACAATACTTACTGGAAGGCATTATTTTCTCCTTGCATTGTCTAAACACTCTGAGCACGAAAACAATGTGATTTATGAAACTCAATGAATATAAAGCTCATTCTCTATTAGGTCCTAATCATATGTGGTTGTGAATCAGCAATGAAGTAGCAGCTGCTGTGAAGATTATCTAATTTCTTTCCTTGTTAGTATTTAAAACTCTCCAGGCTTAGTGAGCTTCCCACTTACTCGGCCTCCACCTTCATTCAAATTATACTTCATTTCTGTTCATTCTCATCTGTTCCACAGGCTGTGTGACACATTCTTCCCTTGCATGTGGTTTTAGTGGTGTTGGAGGAGTGCAGGTTTTTCTCCTGGCTGTTTGGGACCAGCAGGAAAGCCCCTGGTGCCCTTTCAGTTTTGCAAACAAGCCTCGAGTAGGAACACAAAGGTGAAGGAATTAGACCTCCTCCCTCATCCTGGGCTTTCACAGAGGGACCTGCTCTGTAGCCTAAAAGTACTTTTCATGCTCATGTGGCTGATTTCAGCTTACCCTTTAAAATGAAGATTACTGGATGAATAAGTTAAACTAGCCCTGCTGTGAGACTTGTATTTATTCTCTGGCAGTCTGGTACTTAAACAAATGTCAGAAGGAGCTCCTGGGATGGTGACCTGCAATCCAAATGCATGTTTTGTGGTGCCATAAAACAGCAAGTGGCTGGCTCTGAAGAAGGAGCACTGAGCTGTACACTTACTGTTGGTGATGCAAAGTGTCTTTCTTCTCTGCCTCTCAAGGAACATCTGAGCTGAAACCACCCACCGATGAAAATGGCCTGTTCAGTGCTGGGCACTTCATGGTACAGATCCTTTGTGAAGTCATTTGTTTTACCAAAGACGTGGTTTTGATGTGATTCAGTGTAAATGCAGTCTCTGGCTTCTTTTGGCTTTAATTACTGAGAACTTGTTGCTACCAGTGAGCTGTACTCAATCTGCTTTTGAGCAGGAAACTCATTAGTGCGAGCGCCGAGGGTGGTGAGGCACAGGGCACTGATAGCAGAACAGGGATGCTCCCACTCACACACTCTGGGATGCAAGCCTGAAATCAGTGAATGTCTCCTGGGCTGCAGAAGAAATGGCAGCTGCTGAAAAGTAAGCTTAAAAACCAGGAGTAGCTTTCTTAATCCCCCAATGCCTGTATTTTACCTAGTGAAGCCCAAGAATAGTTCATATCTGTTTGTTGTCTTGCCCCTAAGGAATGAAAACAATACAGCTTAATCTTTAAAATATGTCTTGGAAAAACAAAGCTGACAGGTATGTCTTCCTATTGTAAACAGGGTTTGGGATCTGGATTTCTTGTGCAAATTACCTTTGACAGTTGTTTCTAAGGTAGTACTTCCAAAAGCCAATAAATGATTTTTTTTTGTCCTTGTTATATTAATAACTCAGCCTCTTGACAGATGTGATCATACTGAGGCCTGTAAAGGACACTACAAAGGGACATCATATTAAAATAAAACTCAAGTGAGAAATAGGAAACCAAATTCTATTAGGCCCTAATTTTACACAGTAATTAAAAAACCTTGACCTCCCCCATTCCACTCATCTATTAGCAATACAGACAGCTAAAGAGCAACAGAGGATATCAGCCCTGCTGCTAATTTTAGCCCAGTGCCCGGGGTGTGTGTCTGTGTGTGCATGCAGCATCAGCAGGGCCATGGATGCAGCTCCACTGGAAACAAATCCACACTGCCAGGCCCCTTGGAGGAGGGCTCGGGCCATGTCCAGCATTGGCAGCATCTTTGAAAGCTCCTGTCACGGGGCTTGGTGATCCTGGAGGTGATGAGGATAAGAGATCACAGCATAAATGAACTCAGGGTGCTGTGTTGGTGGAAACAGCTGAGTGTTGGTTGAACTCTGGCTGTGTGGTGGGCTCAGAGTGCAGCCCTGTCCCTGAGAGGGATGGGGGTTAATCAGCATGGGGAAGAGCCACAGATACTAGAAATTTCCAATTTCACCCTTCAGGAGGCCAGCTGGTCTGTTCACCTGCTGTGGCAGAAATACAGGAACCAGAAGGGCAAAATGGAGAGAAGCTCCAAAGTGGACAAATGGCAGCTGCCTGCAGGCTTAAGAAAGACCATTGGCCACTGTCAGGCCCAGTATTGGGGGTTAAGGCCCAACTTTAAGGGGTTCAAATGAGATTTGTGAGGGCTGTGTGTTGCAGAACAGGCTCTGTGAGTGCAGAGTGGGGTCATGGGTGCCCAAAGGAGTGCCTTATAGGACCGTGAGTGGCCCAGGAGCAGGAGGGGAAGAGGCTTATCTGTGCCTGAAGCCACATCTGACAGCACAGGGTCAGCATCTCTCGCACTCAGTACCTGCTAAAGAATGGTCAACTTGCACACTTCCAACTGCAGCAACATCCCAAAGCTTTACCCTTGTCCTCCTGGGTGTCTGCAGGTAGCCCAGTGTGGGTGGGAAGGGGGAAAGCACTCTTGGCAAGCTGTCAGAAAGGTCAGTGTTCTTTAATCTGGAGCAGTGACTTAACCAGCTTTCTCCTTTCTATTCATAAGACAGGACATGTAGGGATTACCAGTGCTATAGATAGATTGCTCTTAGCTGTGTCCTGTCCTGCTGGGAGCACTTAAGAGCTGTGTCAGCCTCAGGGGTGGGGATCCCACTGCTGCTTGTCCTGAGTCCACCCTCTGCAGAGAGTTTCAGTGGGACCCTGGCAGGACCAGAAGAGGACAACTCTGAAGCTGGAAGCACTCAAAAATTGGATTTCCTCAGTGGGAGATCCATCAGAAAGAATAAATGTGTGGGCTGGCTACCACTTCCCAGGGCAGGAGTCAAAATGTAGCTCTGAAGATAATTTGTTGGGTTTTCTTCTGAACACAAGGGCTTTTTGTGGGCTTTTTTTAAGTGAGCGTTCAGCTCGTCGGGGATTTGGCAGCGGTGTTGGATTGTGTGAGCCCGTGTGTGCACATGGAGATAACGAGGCAAGGCGTAATCCAGAATTCCTCTACGTGATAGCCTCTTATCTCTGGGCATGTGCTGTGTGTGTTTTTGCTCTTGGTGGGTCTCCTCGAGGTGCTGGCTGTGTAAACACAGTTTTTAATGATCTGGGAGTGTCCTGCTTTGGCCTTTATTGGCTTCTGAAATAAAAGGCTGGGAAGCACCCAAAAATGAGCTCCTGGTCAGGGATGTACAAGCACCCAAGCCCTCTATAGCTTGTCAGGGCAATGGCTGGTGCTGGCAAACAGGCATGTTTGAACTTTCTGTTGGAATTACAGCCTGCTCCATGGAACACATAAACATTTTAATATTGGATATTTCAATTTCTAATTGTCAGGTCACACATGGGTAAGGATGCGTAAAGTAACTCAGCATATGTAGAGATGTTGGTATTCCTAGGATTTAGCTTGCATTTAGCAACAAACACACTGTGTAAACTACTTAAAATCCTTTGAATTCCGTGCACCATAGCAAGAAGTGTTATCCTAGGTGAAGCTGCTTAGCACAGGATAGATGACTCGACATTTTTTTTGTCATCAAAGTTAGCAGGCACTGGGGTGACCCTGCTGTGCAAGTGTGAGTTGGCTGCATGAGAGGAGCACTCAAACCGAAGCAAATATATGTCTCTGTGTGTGCATGTATATAAGTGCAGACTACTCAAAAAGTGTCAAATTTTGCTGCATTCTCCGTGTACTGCACTAGTGACTCTCTCGGAACATGGTTGGGATGCCGTGTTGCTTGGGCCTACAAATTGTTTCAGGTGCTCTGGATTAGTGAGAATTCTTTACATACACCCCGTTTTGAGATTTGAGGGAGAGCGTCTGGCTCAGCGTCAGGGATTCCTCCAAGGTGACAGCTTCGCTGAGGGCAGAAATTATTTACAAGTGCAGCTAAAAATGAAGTTTCCTGTTGGCAGAGTGGGGATGAGTCATTGTGGTTCTGAGTCAAGGGGTGGGATCTTCCCTTCACTGCAGCAGGGTTTTACTTCCAGATTTGCTCTCGGTTCAGGTGTTTGTCACTCTTGTCCCTGGTACTGAGAAAACAAGGGGGTATTCAGAAGCTGTGACACCCTGGATGAGTCTCCACCGTGGAGTCAAGAGTGAAGGTCTAGCCATGGCTCTCCCAATCCATCCTGTTACTCACCCCAGCATCCTTTTACAGAACTATGTGCTTTTTTTGTACCAATGCCCACTGGCTTTAGCTGTGTTTTTCCTTTGCTTGCCATACACAGTGTCTTTCTGTCTCCATCCAGCCAGGTCTCCCCCGGGAGGAGAGGAAGACTCTGGATGTTTCCAACTGCATTAGAGCCAGGAGGTTTGCAGTCACATCCTCATTTAATGAAGGGTTTTTTATTGCATTTTAGATGCCAGATTAGACTGGAGAACCATGTATATGTGAAAGTGTTAAACATTCCTGTGCCATTCTTGCTGAAAAGCAGCAAACCAGTAATAATTTTAAAACTGAAGTGCTAGTGGAGGGTGTTGAAGCCGTGCCAGGAATGTTCTCCAGTTGCACCTTAATGCCTGTGGATTTGTAGGAGGCAGTCTCTAGCAATACTGAAGGTGTTAGTCCTGTGGGAGGGTTTGCCTCCCTTGTGTTTGCAGAAAGGGACACTAATTTTTCATCCTCCTACCTGTTTGAGTTCTGGGCTTTACTTCCTTTTAAGAGTGCCTGAACGGTGCAGCTGAGACTCTGCTGCAGTTTCAAGTTTGATTTTTTTTTTTTTTTCCCCAAAGCTGGTCTTGCCAAACCAGAGTCTTGCAACTTTTGTCTCGTGTGCTGCTTCCACATTGACTTCCATGGCAGCATTGCCCATTCATTGAGTTCCTGTGTCACTTAGGAAGAAAACCTTGGACTTGAACACACATGGCTTGTGCTAAAAGTGTAGCACAATGCATGCTTAAACAAAGGCAGAAAATATGGACTCTGATAGTTGTAGTGTCAGCATTTTGCTGGTGGAGTGCATTGTTCCTATGGATATTGCAGTCAGAGTTGCACAATTCATTTGTAAATCTCTATCGACAAAGACAGACTTGACTTGGACAATAGTAATGTATCTTACTTTGGCAAAGTCTATTTTTTTTTTCACTTGAACGCAATATCCTATTACTGTTACACTAACTCACATGAATCCTACTATTATTCTTGCATCTTCCATTCTGAGACTTCACATGGATGCCAAATACTTTCTGCTTCCTCTAATAACTCTCTCTATTGTTTCTCAGAGAGATCTGTCAGTTTTATTGAGCTGCAGTCACAGACTCTCAGTCTGCTGACTCCTGCAGCAGGAGACAGCTGTTCTGAATGGAGAATGCACACACGTTTGGTCATCATATAGATATACCTGTATTTAAATTGATATAAAATGACTTATTTCCCTGCCTTGATGAGGGGATCTTTTTTTGACATTCTTGTCAGATTTTAGATGAGTATTTGGAAGCTTTTTAGATGTTTAACTTATAGGTAGGCATTCTTCTGTGTGGCAGATAGTGAATGGTCCTGTTGATGAAGTTGGTATAAATATGCATTTCAAGGGTCCTAGAGGGGGAGACAAGTTCCTGGCCTTTTTAGGAATTTTAAACTCTTGGTTAAGCACTCTTGCGACAAATCAAAAGTCCAGAAAACCTGCCATGTGTCCTAAGAGCTCATAGATCTGTTGCAGTTCATAAACTCGGAGGACATGAACTAATACTGTTCACTCTTCGTGGTGTTGTACATTTTGCAGAAGGCGTTTTATCTCCCAGCGCTGCTCTCTAGACTTTTTAGAAGACATAGTGGAATATGCCAGTGTACGAAGGTACTTGTTTTCAAAAGCAGCATTAACCTCAACTCGTTGCATGCAGTCCTCTCCTCCCTCCACCCTCTTCCACGCCAATATCTGAGGTCCTGCATGCTAGTGCTGCCATCTGATCATACAACTGGCATGAATTTTTCACAGAACACTTAACAGATTTGGCTTTTTTGTTTGTTTTTCTTTTTACCGTTGCAGAACCAAGCATATATCTGGGTCTCCAAGACACAAAAGTTTGAAGAAGATGCACTTCATCAAGAACATGAGGCAGTATGACACCAAGAACAGCAGGTAACGTGTGGAGATCGAGGTTCCCCCTGTACTTGTGTGCAGTAGGAAGCAGTCTCCAGTTCCATGCAGTAAGACATTTAATACCCGTGGGAATTAGGGGATGCCCCTGGGGCCTTGTTAGTTTTATCCAGACTTCCATCAAAGGCAGTAGGTGCTCATATCTGCTACGTTTGCAGCAATACACTGATGATTCTGCCATCCTGAGGAGGTTAAATCATTCTCTCTTTTCTTCTCTCACTTTTCTTATTTCTCTCCCTTTCCTTATCTCTGGCACACAGAGAGGTCAGAGCTGAGGAGGATTTAAGGAGAATGACTTGGTTTAGCCAAATTCTTGGCTCATGGTTGCTGAGCAGAAGAGAAAGGGCAGGCTGCATTTATGTTTATTATTAATAAAAGTGTGAGGTTTCATCTAAATGTAGAATATTATCTACATCTTTTCACAAGATTTATGTAAAAATTACAAACATATAGATATATATTTAAAGTCTAGGATCTCCTTTGAGGAGCTCCCAAGGTGATGACAGCTCCTGAAGGCTGGGATTTGATAGAGAGCCCCAAGGACCTGCAGGGTCAGTGTGAAACCTCTGCTCTTCTGCTGCTTTCTGAAAACATTAAATCCATAGCAGTAGCTGTATGACTTGCAGAGCAAGATAAGAAGAGCCTTGTGTTAATATCCCATAAAAAGCTGCTTCGTAACTTCTGGATATCTGGATTCATATCCTGATCTTTCCCCATCTGCTTACAGGATAGTGTTAATCTGTGCTAAACGAACACTGTGCGTGGCGTTTTCTATCCTACCTTACGGGGAGGGGTTACGGATCAGGTGAGTCTCTTCAACTGCTTTGTGAAATGTCTGCTCTGTTGTTTCAAAAGGTCTTTTGGAATGAGTGTGGTTGGTGTAGGTCTCCTGTTCTGAAGCAAGTGAACCTATTTAACCTGCCATTCATGTGTACAGACAAGAGCTTGCTGTCAGAGCTGTAAAACCAGACACTGCCACAATGTCAAAGTGTTTATTGAAGAGAAAAACAGTGGAAAAGGTAGACTGTTCTACCCGTGTTTATTCACATTTTTAAGAACTCCAGTCCTGTGAAATCTCTGAAATCAACTTTGAACAGATAATGTGATTGGCTGCTCTGTAGGTTTTCTGTACTCCTAAAGTGGTCAGAAATCAACTGTCTTTAGAGCCACAAACAATGGTGTCAGCAGAAAAGCACAGGGAGCTTCAGGGAAGGGTGCTGCTGCCTTCACTGGAAATCCTCAAAGTTTTATAGTGAATTTACACCTAAATAAGTTTAAGATGCTCTTCTGTTTCTCAGCTTCAAGCCATGAATGTCACTATCTGCAACCTAAGAAAAGCAGAAACAGTTTGGACTGATTCAAACTGCATTTAGTGTTTGGACTATATTTTTGTATACAATTGTCAGTATGCTCATTTATGAGAAACAAAATCTGCGAAATGAATTTCCCTGCATCTTTCTTCAGTCCCTTGTGAAGTTTAAGTCCATTCTGTGAAGGTCTGTTATCTACAGATATACTATGGAAAACACTAATTCTGTTCTGGCAAAACAATTGTGTTGTCACTTCTGTCCTGTCCGTAACTTATGGACAAAGGAAGCGGATGCTTAGTGGTGGGAATTGTATTGTATGCAAATACATGCCATAAAAATAGTTGATGGGAAAATATTCTCCCACATAATAGAAAGGCAGCAAGGTCACTGGAGCTATTTCAGAGCAGTTCTGAGCACTGTGCTGTTCTGCTTGCAAGCTGGCAGGGCAGTTCTTCACCTGAAAACTGACTTTTTGTATTGGAATATTGGTGACAAAGCCACGTGCTGCCATCGCTGACACAGACATCTGCAGCTTCATTCTTAACTTGAGCTTGTGTGCACAGGGGTTGGAAAATTGCACTTGAAAGGCAAGTTTCTAATCCTAGAAAACAAGTAATGTAAATCATGTTTGCTGTTAGGTGTTTGAGCATTAGAGGGTTGGGAATGCTGTGGTGTTGTGCAGAAAGACCATATTAAAAACAGTTTACTTTTGAGAGGTAGATTGGTACAGATTGGTGTTAAACTGAGATGAAATCTGATTCTTTGGTTAACGAGCATCTCCACATTTTGAAAAGAGTAGTAAAAAACTAATGCTCTCCTGGAGATGGCATTGAGGAGTTGGCTTGTTCCCACACAGGAGAACTCTGAGCTGGTGGTGTTGATTGGTGTTTACCATGGGAAGCTGGGCTTGCATTTTGTGACAGTGCTCTTTCTTACCTGCATTTAGTGATCTGAAAATGGAAGGACAGAAGCAGCGACATCCTTCTGGGGGAGTTTCAGTCTCTACTGAGATGGTGCTTGGACTGGAAGGGGTAGAGCTGGGTGCTGATGGCAAGGTAAGGACATTTATTTTTTCACCCCGGGGCCATTTCATGCTGGGACAAATCAATTTATGCACTGCTTTGCTGTCCATTATGTGAGAGCTGTGGCTTTTCAGAGCAGTGGAAGTTTTAGACCCATAGTTTGAAACTGTGGCTTGTGATAATGCTTCTTCTGAGGAGATGGTTGAAGCTTGGGATCACTTCTGCCTCCGTTTCTGGAGAATTGATTTGACTTTGCTATCTCAGGCAACATGTGAGTGAAGTTTTGATAGAAATATGAGTGAAATCCACACTGCTTTAGTTAAATTTATATGCTGCCAGAATTTTACTCTTGTAATTCTCGCCTTTTCTTTGCCACCCCACCAAATCTCCTACAACACTTCACTTAAAAGTTGTGGAAACAATGCATGCCTCATCCAACTTTTCCCTTCCTCCTGTTGCACAGTTCCAAGGTCCCCACTCCCAAATCCAAACTCTAGGGGACTCTGATTTGGAAAATCCTAGATGTCTGGAAATAAGCTTTTCAGTAAATTTCCCCCCATGACTACTACAATTTTCTCTTCTTTAAGGTTGTGTCCTATGCAAAATTCTTGTACCCGACCAATGCTCTGGTTGTTCGCAAAGCCGACGCCTACGGTGCTGTTCCCCCCTGTCGAGCCAGCGCTCCCCGGAGTCTTCCTGGATCAAGATACAAACCTGTGACAGCAAAAACGATACCAGCAGGGACAGACCTTGGTAAGGACAGGAGCCAGCTCTGTCATCAATTGTGCACACAGCAGAAAAGGCAGAGATTTGTCTGAGACAACTGCGAGTGGTCAGTGTGTTATTGGGATGAATATGCTGCAGCTCATGAGTGCAGTGCAAAGGATGAGCCTTAGGACTGAGGCTTCCACAAACTCCTTACATCCTCCATATATCTGGCCTAGTTCTGTCTATGCCATTCAAGAAGCACAGAGCTTTTGCCTGGGAATGTAAAGTTTTATGTTAGTCACCAAGAAACATCTGGTGTTCATGGATCCAGGTGGTTCTCCCTGCCTTCTAGCACAGCAACAATGCACAAGCCAAAGAGTGTGTGCCAAGAATCCCTTCTCTTGTGTAAAAGAGCAAACCTGACAGCTCCGCTGTCTTGTCAGACTGTAGGCAAAAGAATTCAGTCTTGTGCAGTTGTTTTCTGGGTATATTTGTAGATGCAAACTCAGTTTGCACTAAATCTAAAATGGTATGTCAGGCACATGGAGAAAGAGTATCTGTGGTTTATTTAATGGTTTTAATTTGTGACTGGTGCGTTTATGAAATGCAAACGTGTGCCCGTAGCTGCAATTTGCCTGTACTGTGAGATCTGCCAACACTTAATGTTTGCTATTTGAAAACTTTCTTAAAGAGGAAACAGGGAATTTAAAGATCTTTATCTGGTGACCCAATGTGCTTTCCTCATTCCCTCAGGAAGTGAAGCTGGGGAGGCTGCAGAGTATGATCCAAATCTTCTGGATGATCCTCAGTGGCCCTGTGGAAAACATAAACGTGTTCTCATCTTTGCCTCTTACATGGTGAGTGACTGGCATACCTGAACAGAGGAGAGACTCCCTGACAGATCCTCCTATAAAGAGCTTCCTTGAGGAAGAAGAAGTCCCCTAGGAAGAAAAAGTTGTGGCTTTTCTGATAATTGATCAGGAAAAATATAAGCAGTTGAGTTTGTACAGTGAGCTTGTCAAGGGCCAACCTGTCTTCATGTTGTCATTTACTCCTTGTAACCATTTGCTTACCATTTTTTAAGCCTTTGTCTGTAGTTGGGATTCAACTTCGGGACATTTCAGAAATGTTAAATTGTGAATAATAAAACTCAAGTTTGCCTTTGCATTAGTGTTTTTGGAAGACTTGTTTGGCTATCAGTCCTGTTCACAAGACAAATGATATATTTTGCCTCTTGTGTTTCAGACTACAGTCATAGAGTATGTGAAACCCTCGGACCTTAAAAAGGATATGAATGAAACCTTTAGAGAGAAGTTTCCTCATATCAAGTTGACACTGAGCAAAATTAGGAGGTAAGAAATAAGCCTTGAATAACAAGAACATCATCCACACTGTCTGAGGCTGCACTTGTATGGAGCAAATACTACATCTATTAATAGCATATATGATTAAACACTAATCTCCTGTTGTCAGTGGAGCTGACTGTAGGATGACAGCCCTGTACTGGAATGTTTAGGATGCTGAGAAAGGGTAACAGTTGGTTTTCATAGTTCCACCTAAAGGGTTTTGTTTCACCAGCTGTGGTGTAGTAACACTAGGAGCCAATTAACAGTGCAGCAGCATTAGCTTTGAAACAAACACTTGTAACCTGATTGCTTGTGCAGTCCCACTCCAACTGGATTTGCTTTCTGGGCCCTCTGGCTATTTTTGCCTTTCAATTACCAGACTCGCTGATGACCACAGACTCTAACAAGATTGTAGGATAAAGAGTGTTAGATCTGGGGAGACTTGGTAAAGAAAAGCTTTTTGTGGAGGCCACGCAGAATTTCTCATCCTTGAGTAAATGCTTCTGGTCGCTCCTCAGCAAGATGTACTGGTGCACCTTCAGAGAGCTGTAACCTTGCTGGTGTTACAGGGAGATTAATGCAATCAGAGCCTGCTGAAATGGCCAGCTTAAACACCATTCTGCTGAGTCACCAGGGCCAGGTGTAGCTCAGCTCCAGGGGAAGGTTTGCTTGGGCAGTCTGTTCTGCCTGAGTCCTGCATGCTCCTCTCTGCAGCAGTTCACAGCAGTGTGTTCATGCAGAGATCGTGCAGGTGCAGCCTGAATGGCAGCCCTGAGAGGAACCATCCACCTCCAAGCCTGCCCTTTTGCTGAGGTGAAGGGCTGGCTTTGTGGGAAGTGTGGAAACCAGGCTGCCTTCCCCCTCTCACCTGGCTCTTACACAAGGTGTGTGCTAGACAGGTCTCTACGCAGCAGCTGCTGTCATCTGCAGAGCTCTGATGTGGTTTTCTGTAGGTCAGAGTGGTTCACTGTTATGATATGAATCACAAACCAGTTTGGGAGCCCAGAAGGAATCCCACAGCAATAGCCTGTGTGTCAGTGAGGCAGCTAAGCCCAGGTATTTATGGGCAAATGAGGAATTGTTCTACCACAGTGGATGTTGTCAGCCAGGTGACAACAGTTTATGCATCAGCACCAGCTTGCTGCCAGCTGGGCTTTTCCACTCTAGGATAATACTTGTCATGGTTTTCCAAATAGGAGTCTTGCCCATCTGCTCCTCTGAGTTGCTGTGCTGCAGTGTTTCTACAGCATTTAATAAAATCTGTCGTGTCT
Organism: Falcunculus frontatus; assembly: GCA_013398115.1. Taxonomy (NCBI): domain Eukaryota; kingdom Metazoa; phylum Chordata; class Aves; order Passeriformes; genus Falcunculus; species Falcunculus frontatus. The sequence continues at coordinate 208,052 of VZRV01006242.1, read as the reverse complement.
GGGGGGTGTCTTTTCTCCTATTCCCAGTTTAAAGAGAGAGATGAGAAACCTGAGTGAGGAGTGCAGTCTGGAGCCAGTGACTGTCTCCATGGCTTATGTTTACTTTGAGAAGCTCGTCCTCCAAGGCAAACTCAACAAACAGAACCGCAAACTGTGTGCTGGTGCTTGTGTTCTGCTCGCAGCCAAGATCAGCAGTGACCTCAGGAAACACGAAGTCAAACACCTAATAGATGTAAGTGCTATGAGCCTTGTTCCAGCTGTTGTCAGAACCTCCTCCCTAGCTCATAGGCAAAGATTAAAGCCAAGATTTTCAGTGGCACGTGCTTGCATTGAAGACCAGTTCCTTTCAGCCAGTTTTCTGTCTCATTAGGGCTCTTCCTTGCTTTATTCTTTTAATTCATTAAAACTATCTGCCTGGTACAGGCTAGTGTCTTACTGATCCTACAGTGAAGTTATTTTTGCACTTGCCTATGTTTGCTGGAGAAGCAGTAACTGTTGTGTGGGTGTCACAGCTGAGCTGATAAGCTGGTTTACTTCTCTGATCTCTGGCAGTACGTTTTGATTCTGAAGATAAAGCTCAGGCTGTGCATCACTGACTTAATCTAACCATGCCTTGAAATCACCTGGATTAATTGATTCTTTCTCCCCTCCTTTGTTTTGTTTTGTTATCACTGTCATAGAAACTAGAAGAGAGATTCAGATTCAACAGAAGGGATCTCATTGGTTTCGAATTCACCGTCCTCGTCGCTTTGGAACTGGCTCTGTATCTCCCTGAAAACCAAGTTTTACCTCATTACAGACGGCTCACACAACAGTCTTAACCAAAGCTCTGTCCCAGCCAGCATCCAGCTGTGCTGGGATCACATCCCGGGGTGATGCTGGTGGAGGTGCCACTGGCTCCAGCTCGTTGGGAAGGCTGCAGGGTGTTGGGAACTGTCGAGGTGTATGGACACAGATGCCAAGTCTGGGGGATGGTACGAGAAGAGTTACTGAACTTTTGTTTTCTTTTGGACATTTAAAGCACAAATATTCACCAGTCAGCTGTCATGGCTGCTTATTATTCCTTATTTATCTTCTTGGTTTTACTAAAACTGTTCTTCCCTATGAAGAATACTATGGTATTGGTTCTTTTTCTTTTGTTTTAAGTCTTTATTGTATTCCTTAAAACTGAAGGAACATCATTTTCATTCCAGTGCACCATAAACTTCAGATGTTTCTAAGTACCTTCTCACATTTTTACATTAACAAAATGCATACTTTATTTTTTTAAAGATGTGCCTAAAACTGGCTGGTCTGGTACCAGTGCTTTTTAAGTTAGTTCTTTTATTTAGTGAATTTGTATAGCCATTTATTCCTTACCTGCATTGGCCTTGCATACAAGGAAAACAATTCCAGTATATCTGCACTAATAATATACAGGGCATCTATTCTATTATCTGTAAGTAGCGAGACTGAAATTACTCCATTTCAATTTATTTACTATAAATACCTTAAAAATATATACATTTTACTTAAGAAGGAAAGGTGGTTTGAAAACCTGTCATGAAGTACCACACCTTGAGTGAGGTAGCTGGGAAATGATTGCCATCCTAATTCACTCTTGAGTGGAACATGAGCACTCAACTAAGAGCAATTTGCTGTCAAATGTATCATTTAGAGGTTTTATTTGTTTCACTGTTCCATAGCCTGAAATAAGCACCTTTTTTAGGATGACTGTATTATATATGGTCTTATCTGAGCAAATACGAAGCCAGTAGAGTTACTGCTGCCAAAGGAAGCCAATGAAACAAAGCATGCTCGGTATTTAAAATGCTACTTTTTTTACTCTCTGTTCTTCCAAGCGTTGCATCACTGTGATGGTCCTCATAAAACTGGCATTTCTTGCACATCTGAGTAGCCACTCCTGGCTGGTGCCCAGCAGCTCTCTAGTGCATACACAGAGCTTAAATAACTTCTCTGCCCATTGGCTATTCCTTCCTTTGTTTTTACAGTATCCAGGTTGGGAATGAATTCTTGGTTATATGTGGAACCTTCTGTGGTATTGGCTCTTGGGTTTATTTTCTGAAGCAATATTATGATACAAGTTACTGAGTCCGTTTTGCAAGGAACAAAACTGATACTTGGTTGTTCTGACTGAGAAAGTTGTAATTTAAGTTTGACTGATAAACTACCAAGACCTCATGCTGAGGTCAGGGACTTGCTATGTAATATGTAAAGTAATGTAAATTCCTGTTCCTTGTATTAAATATGAGTTGTAGCCAAAACCAAAGCTGAACTTTGCTCTTCAGCTGTGTTTTGTCTGAAGCTAATTTGGCTTCATTAGAATTGCAGCAAACTTTACTGGAGCCCCTCCCTCTTTGAGTGGGGCTCAAAGTGTATTTTTCATATATAATAATTACAGTGACTATCAAATCTTTTGTAACTGTGTTCAGCTGTATGTAGCTTCAAATTCTTTGTGTAAAATTTAACATGCTTGTGATTTCTCTAACACAGAAGGACTTTCCAGTCTCCAGAAGTGAGATGGTAGCTAATAGCTTAGACAACAAGCTTGCCAGTTATCTTCCAAAAGGTTTAAAAAAATTGCCTACTAGTTAAACTTTCTACTGAATATAACTGTCCTTGCATGCAGAAATAGTGATGTACTAAACATCTAGTGTGTAATGAGCCTCCAAATTAGCAAACAGTGGTGCAGATGAGGTGGTCCACCACTTCCCAAGGCATTGTGGAGGGGACAGAGGTACAACAGAGCAAAGAAATTTCTCACAGAACAGCTTGATTAATATGAATGAAATGTGAAAGTGTCTTTCTCTGGGAACTTCTTTATTTAGTGTATAAAGATTTTTCTGTAACAGAATTAACTTTCCTTTCTCACCATCTAAGGGAACAAAACGCACTTTGGTTTGCAACAATTTGCAGTCTCTATTCAGTGAAGTTTGTCTAGTTCAAGTGGCCACTTGGGCTGTAATTACACTCCCAGAATCTGCGGGTTTACATCATAAAACCGGCAAGCTTTTGTTTTCTTCCAGGAGAACAAACTGGGATAAAGGAGCATTAAATTACAGAATGCTGAGTGTTGTCTAATAGTTATTCTGGAACTTGGCTTGGGTGCACACTCGAGTTGGGAAGCTGCTGGGAGCACGGGCCAAGGATGACGCAGGGCAGCGAGGGCTGTGCCAGCCTTGTCTGGCAGAGATTGAGGTTGGGGTGATGCTGCCCCGTGCCTGGGGTTTGTCCAGGGGGTACTTCGTGTGTCTGTGCAGGAGCAGCCCTTCTGCAGGGACCCACCCCCACCTCCGTGTGCGTTTGCCCTGCTCGTGTTCCCGTTTCCAGAGCGCAGCTTGCAGTCCTGTGTGGAAATCTCTCTCTTTTCACCTAAAAGCTGCCACCATGTGGCAAAGGACTATCAGTACCTTGTCTGTTCACAAACTGAACGCGGGACTCAAAGCCAGACCCAGGATCTGCCGGTTTACGTTTGCACAGCCAAACTCCTCTTGCTCTGAAGAGAAACAGGTTTACACCGAGGGGGGGTCTGGTGAATGTGAAGGTGCTGCTGGGGTGGCTCAGCACGGAGAACTCTCTTGAGAAGAGCCTGTACATTTTCCTGTAAACAAAAACTCTTCCGGTTTTGTCATACTCCATTATTTAAAAAGTCTTGAGTTGTAGCCTGTTTTGGGGTTTTTTTGTGTTTGTTTTTTCTTCTGTGAAATTAAGATGCTGTGAAATAAAACCTGTTTTGGTAGATGGTTTGTAACCAAATGTCTCATTTTGGAATAAGAGAATGGGTGGTGTTGGAAGGGCCCTCTGGAGATCATCCAGTCTGACTCTGCTGCTAAGGCAGGTCACAGGAATGTGTCCGGGTGGCTTTGAAATGTTTCCAGAGATGGAGATTCCCTGATGTCCCTGGGCAGCTGTTTCAGTGATCTGCCACCCTGAATGGAATTTTTCCTCAGGTTCAGTGGAATTTCCTGTGTTTTAGGTTATGTCCATTTCTCCTTGTCCTGTCACTGGGCACCACTGAAAAGAGTCTGGCAACATTTTCTGGTAACCCTTGGAGGTATTTGTATGGATTCAGGAGCTCCCCTCTCAGTCTTCTCCAGATTAAACAGACACAGCTCCTCCACAGTCTCTCCTCCTACGAGAGATGCTCCAGAGCCCTCATCATCGTGGTTTCCACTGGACCCTCTCCGGTAGCTCGGAACGATCTTTTGGGTCTCTATGAGGGTTCCGGCGTGGTCTGGTCAGAGAATCACAGAAGGGTTCAGGATGGGAGGGACCTCTGGAGATCATCCAGGCCAACCCACCTGCCGAGGGAGGGTCACCTGGAGCAGGTGCCAGGGGAACGCGCCCAGGTGCGATTGGAATGTCCCCTGAGAGGCCGCCCCAGGTGTGTGGCGCTGGGACCCATCCAGGAGGGAGGAACGACCCCCGCGCCCCTTAAGGGGGCCCAGGGGGGGCACGCGGTGCTGGGGGCGCTGGCGGGACCCTGCGGGCCGGAGCCGGGCCCGGATCCCCCCGGCCGGAGCTGGGGCCGGCCCCGCGCTGCCTCCCCCGGCGCCGCCATGACCCGCGCGGTGACGTCACCCGCCCGTGCAGGAAGCGTTCTGCGCCTGTGACGTATTTCCGTGTCCGGCCCCGCCCCTTCCTTTCCGCCCGGCCGCGCGCGAGGTGGGAGCGATGGCGGCGGGGCCCGGAGCGGTGGGAGCGGGGCCGGGGGCGTCGGGCGCGATGGCGGCGGAGCTCCGGGAGCGATGCTGGGGCCGGGGGCGTCGGGCGCGATGGCGGCGGAGCTCCGGGAGCGATGCTGGGGCCGAGGGCGGCGGGGGCGGCTCTGCAGCGGGGTCCGGCGTCAGGGCACGGCCTCTGCGGCCGGCCGGGCTCCGGCATCACCTCACAGCGGGAGCAGCTCTGGTCCCTGTGGCCAGCAGCAGGACCCGAGGGAAGGGCTGGAGCTGTGCCAGGGTTAGGGTGGATATTGGGAAAATGTTCTTCACCCAGAGAGTGGGCACTGACCAGGCTCCCCTGGGAATGGGCACGGCCCCAGGGCTGCCAGAGCTCCAGGAGCATTTGGACAATGCTCTCAGGGATGCACAGGGTGCGATTGTTGGGGTGTTTGTGCAGGGTCAGGACTTAGACTCGATGATCCTTGTGGGTCCCTCCAAACTCACGATATTCCGTGATTCTTCCAGGTGTTTCTGCTTAGTGCCTCAGCAGGGACCAGGACGAGATGCAGAACGACGCCGGGGAGTTCGTGGACCTTTACGTCCCTCGGAAATGGTGAGCGGGTACCGAGGGGCCGGGCCGGGGCTGGAGTCACCCCCGAGGCCAGTGCAGCCTGTGCAAAGGGGCTTTTTGTAGCAGCGAATATCTGGGGGGGGAGAAAAATCCAGTTTCTGTATTTTTAAGTGCCTTATGTAAAGTATGTGAAGCAAAGACCAAGTTGAGGAGAACACTTAGCACCTTCTGTTCCCAGACTGTCGGCCTTACACTGGCACTGACAGCACATGGAATCACAGACTGGTTTGGGGTGGAAGGGACCTTAAAGCTCATCTTGTTCCACCCCCTGCCATGGGCAGGGACCCCTTCCACTATGCCAGGTTGCTCCCAGCCCCATCCAGCCTGGCCTTGGACACTTCCAGGGATCCAGGGGCAGCCACAGCTTCTCTGGGCACCCTGTGCCAGGGCCTCACCACCCTCACAGGGAAGAATTTCTTCCTTAAATGGTTCGTATCAAATATAAATGTGTGGTTGTAGCATACAAGTGTTTCTATGGTCTGTGCTGCAAGTTGTTGTAGTGAACCTGTTCAGTTACCACAGGTTGTCTTGACGGCACATCATAAGTGTGATTTTGGTGTTTTAGTAAATGGAGTTAGAAGCTTTCTCTAAGTGTGTGTGTGTGTTAGAAGAGTCACTAAAAATAAGCCATTTGTATGAATTTTATTAGATTAAATCAAATATGTTTTACAGCCTGTGATTCCTGAGCATTTGCAACCTGAGTGTCTTTGACAGCTGTAGTGGCTCACAGTGAAAAACACATAGAAACTAACCTTATTAATTACCTTGATGACTGTATTTTTTTCATTTTAGAAAAGAAAATAACATTCTGTGTGTTTTGAAGGCCTGTGCTGCTCTGTGCACTGTATGAGGGTGAACTGGGCACACAGAAACCAAAGTGAAATGATAATTGGCTAATTAGTGTGATGCCACCAAGTGAAAATTTCCTTTAAATGTATTTAAAACTGCATTTGAATCTTCTAAGTAATGACAGCTTAAACTGTTACTGCCTTAAGTTCTTGTGCAGTTTTAATTTGCCTGTAGAATTTGCTCTAGTAGGTTTTTTTTGTCATTGTCACTGCCTGTTTCCTTTTGTTTAAATCTCTCCTGTTTTATTCCTTAGCTCTGCTAGCAACCGAATCATTGGTGCTAAGGATCATGCTTCCATTCAGATAAACATTTCTGAGGTAAGTTTATTAACAGAATACGTGATGAGAGAGCTAAACCTTTAAATTTTTGATAAAAATTACAGAGTTAAACAGCTTGTGATGCATCTGCAGTAATTCAGTAAAGAAAGCCATAGTAGACCTTGACTCCTGCAGGATCCCAATTAACTGGGTTCCAGTTAGTTTAAGCTCCTTGTAGCATGGTTTGGGAGTTTTTTTCCCTTTTTTTTAATTGGCATTCACATTTCAGGAATTTTGTGGACACGGTGCTCCTGTAGCTTATGAGCTATAGACCCTGATTTGGTTCTTGAATAGGAGACCACATTCCCATATATTTTAGAAAACTGATTCTCTTGAGTTATCTGACTGAAAAAAAAAAATCATTTAAAAAAATGCCCTGTTTCTGTTTTCCTGTAGTTGTTAAGGCAAATACTTTTCTTGTTCACCATATTTCATTCCTTCAGTGATCCCTATTTCTTGATTTCTTGTTTTCAAGGGATAAGAGATTAGCAGAATGTGGAAATGAACCCACTTGGTATTGCAGGCTTCACTACACTGTTAAATTCCATTATTTAAATTGTTTGGTCTTTTCCCCGTAAAATTTCTCAGCAGCTTGAGAAAGTGGTACAATTTATGTCTCTCAGCTTGGACATTTTCCTACCCATGTAACAAGTCTGTCCCCTTCCCCACTCAGTTCAATTTGCCATGATATGACCTCAGTTAAAAGAAACAAAAAAAATAGTAAAGGCAGGGGAAATCCACAAGTAAAACTTTACATTGAGCTTTTCCATTTGTTCAGAACTCAAATATTTTTCTTTTAGCTACCATTTCTTGCCAATCTGTGTGATCCCCTAAGTTTTATAGCTGCACTATGTAATAAATTATAAATTAGCTGTGCAAAGATCATTGCAGTTGACTTTCTAACTTCAGTATTTGCCTTGAGATTCTGTAGTTCATTTTTTCAATACTGCAAGTGGTTTTCTACAGGTTTTAACTTTGGGTGCTTGGCAAGTGCGATGTGAGAGTGTAAAACTTTGTAAGAATCCGTGTTTGCAGCAACTCTGCTGTGATTGCAGGTTGACAAGGTGACAGGCAGAGTGAACGGCCAGTTCAAGACTTACGCCATCTGCGGCCCAATCCGGAGAATGGTGAGTGCCTTCCTGAGAATTCCTGCAGAATTCCTGTGCTGCTTCTTCTCTTCATTAGTAATTAATTAGATGTGTGTTTGGCCCTGAAAACACAGTGTGCCTGCAGCTCGTTCTAGAGCAAGAAGTTTTGGGGGATAACTAGGGCAAAGTGAAAATGTGAACAAATTTGCAGAATCATGGGAAGGTTTAGGTTTGGAGGGACCTTAAAGATCATCCAGTTCTACCCCCTTCCATGGGCAGGGACACCTTCCACTGTCACAGGTTGCTCCAAGCCCTGGCCAGCCTGTCCTGGAACATTGCCAGGGATGGGGCAGTCACAGCTTCAATGGGCAACCTGTGCAGGGCCTTAGATGAACTTGGAATAATCCATTTCTTCTGGAGATGTTTGTTTTGGTTTTTTTTTAAGTGAAGGATGCAAGTGATTTTCTTTCTTTTAAGAATGTACCAAGGTACTAACCCTGGCTTTTATCTGCTGTTTATAATTACTAGAGATGGTACTACCTTGGCTTAAAAATGCTGTGAGGAGTTAGTCACATGTCCACTTACCCATAAATTTATGTTGTTAGTGCAAATGCATATTTTTATGCAGTTAAAGCTATTTCTTACCCTTAAGGATGACAAAGAATTAACAGTTTGTTTTGAAAACACTAATCTGCCCTAACTGCTGCAGCTGCCTCTCTTCCACGTGTGTCAGCAATTATTTGGACACTTGAGAATATTTTCTTTTCTCTTCTTGCAGGGTGAATCAGATGACTCCATTTTGCGTCTGGCAAAAAATGATGGAATTGTTTCCAAGTACGTATGTTTATCTTATCCTCTAACTCTTGCAGGGGGAACTTCCATTCCCAAATCCAGCTTTTAGGATGACAATCTGTGCATTGCATTTATAGGATGATTATACAGTTGATCAAAGGTATTTACGTGAGCTGTTGAAGCAAACTGATTTGTAACAATGTTTATTTCATTTTCTTCTAGGAACTTTTAACTGAAGAAACTACGGTATGGAACATGTGAAATAAACAGTTCAAAACTATACTGTGCTGTGTCTTTTGTTCAAGTCATAAACATGAGTGGGTTTATTATAGTTAGTCTTAAAAGACTTAGAAATGTGTCTTAAAAATAAACAGAATCTGATTGTGAATTCTTAAAACAAATCAGCTTGTAAAGCAACGCCAGAGTTGAAAGTCAAGGATTTCCACTTTATTCTTGGATTCACTGTCATTGTTCTTTTCCAGGATTAATAAGTTTTGCAATTGTAGTACAAGTCCTTTTCTCATCTGTAATGCAACATTTGCAATGTAGCAATCTAAGTGAGCTTGCTGCTTTTTCACTGGAAAAGTTACGGGCATTCTTCTTGTTAGGATACATCTAGAATTTCTTCCATGTGCTGCTTTTGTGTTGGTAGATTTTGTTTGCACACAGCAGGTTTATTTGTCAGTTTGTGATTTTCACTTTATTAAAGAGAATGTCATATATTGGTTTGAGTTTAAAATAAGGTAATAGGGTATGACTTGTATGGAAAATTTCCACTGTCAGCTACATTTCACCAGTTTCATAATACCCACAGCTACAGAGGGACTGTCCTGATGGTGTATCCTGAATCTGCATGTTCTCAAGCATTACTCAGAGATTATATCCAGATTACACTGTGTTCCCTGCTTGTGATCATCTCTGGGTTAACATTTGCAGTTGTCCATCCTCAAATCTCTGCACAGGCCCTCCCTGAATTCTTGCAAGTGACAGAGGCTGTTTGGTGATCTTTCCTGTTTATGCTGCAAGCTGTCAGCAGTCAGAGGGGGTTACCATGTGCTTTATTTCTGACTTGTTTGCAAGTTACTGTGGGTGTGGGAAACAAGGCTCAGGCCTCTCTCAGGACAACCTGGACACAGGGATGCTGCTGCCTCTGGACTGAGGAGAATGACTGAACTGCCCAAGTGGAGTATCTTTCTCCTTACCTGTATTTTCTTCTCAGACTTGTCAAAGTGCAGCATATTGGTTTGGAAAATCCTGGTTTGGCACCATGGATACCTATTGAACATTAGCAGAGCAAATCAGGCCATGTCAAGTTTGTAGTTTCTGTGAGGTGCAGGGTTTTTTTTTTGTAATTAAGTTTTTTTTGCAAATCATAAATTAGGATTTAGAGTGTAAGCTACTGTATAGATACAATGAAGTCCATAACTAAACCTTTATTCCAGGAGCAGTTTCAGCAGAGAAGTCAGAACTTGACAGGCTGTGAGCCCTTTTTAGCAGAGCCATAACCTGAAACATCTTTGGCTGCACAGTCTCCCTTCCCACTGATGACACTTGAATTTACTACTCCTCTCAGCTGATAGAACTTTTAAAAGATGAACTCCTGGATGCTACGAGTAGGGAGGAACTTGGCTAAAAAAACCAAAAAAAAAGGGTTCATGTTGAATTAATGTTGAACTTAATAAACAAAGCACACGAGAGAAACCTTTTAAATACTAAAATCAGGGGGGGAAAGTTAATCTATACTTTATTTTTGAGCTATTTTCTTCTGACATCCAAGTTAACAATGAGAGATGCATTAAAAAAAAAGGGGAGGAGGGATGACAGTGTTGTGATTCTCCTAGAAATAATTCATTTTTCCAGCAGATAAATCTGTGAAAACATTTTCTGGAAAGAAAAATACAGTCTCCAAACTGGAGAGGTTTCAGCTTGGCTTATGTCCAATCCTATTACTTTCCTTTGTACACAGTAAAAGGAGATAAGTTTTAATTGGACTTGATATTTTTTTCTGACATATCTTAAATTAGCTGCTTCTGCCCTGGCATTAGGGTAGAACTTTAAATAAAACCCTTAACTGTTTACTGCTGATAAATGCCTGGTTTACCAAAGAGTTTAAATGTTGATTTGTTCCTAATCCCCTGAGACTCTGTTCATCCATGTGGGTTTCAGTGGAATTCCTCCATAAGGCACAGTGAACTGACAGCTTAAAAGTTCAAGATGAACTTGAGGTCTCTCAGATGTCTTTTTAAGCAGTACAACCCCATTAGCATTCAGCTGACCCAAATTTACACTTCTGGTTTGAGTGTTTAAGGATTATGTTGTAATTTTAAATGTTCTGTTCTTTGTAACACTGATTGTTGCCATTTGGTTTTCAGAATTTTAAAATACTGAAACAAATTATTCTCTCATTAATTTATTGTCAAAATAAATGTTATGGTGCCATATCCTAAAACAGTTCAGTTGGGAATGGATTAGTGCTGTGCTAAAGGCTTCCTGAAGTTCACACCATCGTCACCAGCAAGACTGCACCTGAGTCCTACCAAAATTCCTGCAGAATCCCATCAAAGGAGGACATGTGTCCCTTTAAAAATCCACTTTCAGTTGCATTTTCTAGTATTGTGATGTAAAATGTTCTTTGTTTTCCTGGAACAGGAATAGTTCAGATGTTCGAGGGCCATGAAAGGGAATGAACTGTACTCGTACTGTACAAGATGGACAGAGTTGCCCTTACATGGTTACACTGCACCAAGTTGTGAAATTCTTTGCTGTTACTTACGAGGACTTGGCAGTGGCATCCTAAAGACATCTGATTTAACTGGGGCTATTTTAGTGTCTTTGGCCAAAATTCTGCTGCTCAGACGAGAGCCCGAAACTCCTGAAAACACCTGGGGGCTTGGGGGAGCTTGTAGATGTCTCATAATATTGATTTTTCTTTTTAAGCCTTGACATTCTTCTAATGAACCAGAAGGTGCTGAAAAGGTGCTTTAGCGGGTCTCAGCTGTGAGCCTGTTGTGCCCAGAGCCCCGGGGTCAGGAGGTCACTGCTGCTCCTGTCACCGTGGGCACAGAGTTTACAGCTTTGATAACATCACCCCTGCTCGAAGTGCCCAAACAGGCACAGCCCTGCCAGGGCTGGGAGGGGACAAGAGGCAACAAAAGAGCTCCCCTGGCACTGCTCTTGGTTCACTGCATGAATAGACTGAGGCTCAGGGGAGGAGGAAAAAAAGGCCAGGAGTGTCCTTTGCCTCCGTGTGTTCCCACCAGGCTCCAGAGGAGCGTTTGGAGCAGAGCTGTCTCACCAGTGCTCCCTGCAGAAGGGAACCTGGGACAGCTCTGTGGGCTCTAATTTATTTTCCCAAAGCATGTGCTGGTGCTGGAGGCTGCTGAAAGCCTACCTAGAGGACTGAGATAATCTAGTTCCATTAGATTTGGCAGCAGTTTTGTTTTCCAGCTGGATGTTATGGAGAGCTGTCTATTCCCACCCCCTGTTATGTTCCACTGCTGTCACTCTGAGTAAAACACAGAGATAAATACACCTCTGCTGCAAATATTACTTTGAGCAGGTTAAGGGAGGTTTGGGTTTTAGTTAATTCATTTTTGGCTGTTTGTGTTGAGGCATCCCTAGGGAGGCAGTTTCCCTGTATGTATCTCAGCCTAATCAGCCATGGAAAAAACCAAAGAAAACTAATTAGGCCTTTTTTTTCCTGCTGGGAAACACACTATTGTTTAACAACAGACAGGAGATCTGCTTGGCTAAATCCTCAACAGGAACTGCAGGTACTGAGATTTTAAGAATTAAGAACAATTGATAAGGTCAATATGGGATTTATTTTTTTAATAAATTACGACGAAAAAGGTATTATTTTAACACCTATTTATAGATATCTGATAGTGAGTAAAACTACTGTGACCAAGCTGAACCAAGTGCATTTTGCAATGTACACAGCTGAGCGTGTTAACAAGCGAGCAAACTTAACAAACTCATTAACGAATCCTGTTCCATGGCTTATTTCTACAGGGCTGGGACCTTGGAGAAGAGCAGGTATGTGCCTGTTTTGCTGAGGATTGGAGCCCCTTTGGCTGCTGTTTGCAGTCCTGGGCTGACCATGGCCAGCTGCCAGTGCCCACGCAGCTGCTCCCCACTCCCCTTCCCCAGCAGGGCAGAAAATAGGGTGGAAAAGCACCTGGGTGACAGCAGGGAGGTCACTTACCAATTACCATCATGAGCAAAACAGGAAAATCCATGTATTGCTTATAAAAGCAGAACTGGATTGATAGCACCAGCATTAGGCTGCAGATTGTGGGAGCTCCAGAGCTGTAGGTACTTTATCTGTTAATTCAGGTGCTCTTCCAAGAAGGTGAAGGACAATCCTTGTGTAGGGAGCCAAGGCTTGTGGGGCATTGACTGGGGGCTCCTGCAGGGGTGGAAGTGAGAATCACACTTGCATTTTGGTGAGCCAGCTGTAAGCTGTGTGCTGGGACACACCACATCCATCTAAATTAAGGTGTTGCTCATCTGGCTCTAAACACAATAATTTTTTTTGCTGTTTTCACAGGGCACCAGAGCCCAGGCAAGCACCTTGATCCATCCATCGATACCAAAACACAATGCACTGGTGCCCTGATGTGAAGTCACTCAGGCTGTCACCCTCTCATGAGCTGCAGAGCCTGTCAGGTAAGTCAGGTTGAGAAAAAATGCTAAAATACTGTGTGTTTTATCTCACCAAACAGTGTTTTTATAAAGTGTTTAGCACAACTCTGTGCTGGTTGCTCATCGAGCTGGGAAATGTGATATTTCATGCTCCAGGCAAAATGTTTCAAATGTCTGAGGCTGAACAAAAATAGCACTTCAAAATAAATTGGGTAGTGCACAGGGGAGGTGGCAGAGATCATTACTTGCTGCTTGTCCCTGCTTCATTCAGTTCTTTCCCCTACAAGAGCTAGAAAGGCTGGGGATTTAATTCTCCCTTTGACCAGTTTGAGGCTAAAAGAAAGGGATTTACACGCCTGATTTCTGTTCTGGCCAGTGGAGCCATGCTCACAGCAAACTCCCTCTGCATTCCTGGGAAAATGGGGTCATTTGTGCCGGATCACTCAGCCAAGCATGGATGTGTGACAGTACAGCCCCCAAGCCAGCTGTGCTGAGAAAATAACCTTAAAAAGTTGATGCTGCAGCTGAGTTCAGCATCTGCTGATGGGTCACTTTTGCTCCCGTCTTGTGTCTGCTCTCAAGTGCCTGGAACCCTTATCCCAGTCTCCAGCCCACGAGCTGGTAATCTCAAACTTGGAAGAGTTTCCAGGCAGGCTGACCAAAATCTGAGGATCTAAGACTGCCTGTACCCAAAAATAAGTAAATAAAAGGAAGCTGATCCCAGATGGTGCTGATTAAAACACGGACTACAAAGGAAGGTTGAGGAAGCAGCTTTCAGGCTGCGATGTCTATTACCTGAGAGGGAGCTTGATCACTGTGCACAGAGCTCATATATCTGGGAACCCAGCACATCCTGACACAGCGCTGCCTTTGGAGAGCCTGCATCCTCCTGCAGCAGATAACAGAGCCAAACTTTGGGTCTTTTGATTGCAGAGGGAATGAACATCTCAGCAGTCTTCTTGGCGAGTGATCCAAGCGTGACCACAGTAGGGATGAACCCCTTTCAGGTTAAAGAGAGGCAATTCTATACGATTTTTCTGACCTTCTCCCAAATGCTCGACTTGCTTAGGGAACAGGAGGCTTTGCAGGTGTGAGACAGGAGGCAGTGTACCTGCCTGCCACTGGCACTGCAGCCAGTGCTCACTTCTGATCTTGGCTGAACAGTTGATAACAGGTCCACTTTGGTCTTAAGGCCCCAGGTGCTGATCTTTTGTTTCCCAAAATGTATTATTTGTCATCTGTCTCTGTGGTTTTGCTTTTTCAAGCTTGTTTGAGTCTGTCCTGACAGGAAGGTTAATCCTTGCCTCACTAGAAACAGGGCTGACTCACTGTTGCAAGCCATAATTCCCTGAAATCTTTAAATATCCAGGAAAGTCCCATACACATACAACAGCTTTCCATATGGTTATGTAAAAATCTCAAACTATGTCACTGCATCAGACACCTTGTGGCTCATGCCTGCTCTATTACTGAGCCTTCACTGCTTTCAGTGTCTTTAAAAAGAAAAAAGTTCTGTTTGTTTCTGCAGAGCAGGGAGCTGCTCCTGGTGTGCTTCCCATTCAGTGAGCATCCCAGGCATTCCATAAAACTGCAGCACTGGGACCAAGGCTCAGGAGACTCGTTTCTGCTTCCAGCAGTGACATTGGTTTTGAGCAAGACCTGTCAACTGCTACATCCTATACTAGAATTTACCCATCTCTCAAATGAATGTGATTAAACCAGTAGGAAGCTTTAAATCAAGGCAAGGAGCGCTCAGAAAATGCAGTATGAGGTGGCATAGTTCTCTAAATAACTCATACAAGGAGGATAAACTTTAAAGATCTGCAGTGAACTCAGTGAAGTTGAGCCAGAGGCAGGTGTGCTAATTTACTGTTTTAACCCCTGGTTTTATCCTCTATCCAGCAGGGGAATTTTACACCACCAATTTTCTGGACATGCAAATAAAATAGTGTCATTTTAGTCTTTTTGAATCCAGGAACATTTATAGGGGTAGGACCCTCAGAGTGGTCTTTCTTCCTTTAAGGAGTGGGTAATGAGAGGGAGGGCCATATCAAAGCTGCCTGCTGGAAAGAATTAACTCTGATTTACAATGCTCTGCAGCTCAAGATAATGCCTCTGGTATTTGGAGACTCTGAAATGCAAAATGCAGCGCTCACGGGGAGCCTGCTCTCAGCCACCCCTTTCTGGTATCAGTAGCTGGCACCCAGGAGTGCGAATCCCACGAAGGACTGGTCACTGTCAACCCAGTGCAAGGCACAAAACTGGAGCTGCCATGTCTGCTCCTACTGCTCTGCCCAGCCTAAAGACTTCCTGCATCCCTAAGGTCAGTGCAGCCCTTAATGCAAATTCACAGGACACCATTAGCCTTAGATCCCCATCTTCATGGATTTGCAAGAGACAACCATGACACTCTCCAGAAGTGCTCGGAGCTGGGAACAGAACAAACCAAGAGAAATTCCAGCAAAGGGGGCGGTGACTGATCCCAGCCCCTGATAACAGTTCTTATCACAGAAGCTCATAAATCCATCCAATTTAAACAGTGTCAGCAGCATCCCGTGCTGCTTTGTGTGTCCCCTCAAGGGATCTACAGCTTCTTGTTCCGATCAGCGATTTCCATTCCATCCCTCAGGTTCCCAAAAGTCACTGCTTCCTGGAAAACGTTTGTGGGAGTGCTAATTCTGAATATCTCTGTGGCCTTAGAAGGAGCAGAGCATGCTGCTGTTCTAATAAACAGCCCAAATTACTGTTTGGCTGTCACTTGTGATTAAAACAGCAAATACTGGCAAAAACAACATGTCAGAAATATAGAGCTGGTTTAAATGTTGGCTTTTAGGTCTGAGTTCCAAGTGTCTGGTGGAATATGAAGTCTTCATTAAGACACAACATCAGTGTTCTTCCTGGGAATTGTAAATAGACACCTGATAGCCCTACCCTTTGTGAAGCACAAACACATGGATAACACCACCTTCTCTGGTCACTGTCACCCCTCTGGTGTCATCACTGCCACTGCAGATGGAGATTATTTGAGGAGAAGCACACAAGACCACACTGTGGCCTTGTCTCTTAATTCTAGTTTTACCTCAATAATTAATTTTTTTTTTTTTTAGGTACTACTTTCTAATAAAAACAAGGCAGAAAATATACATTTACTGTTTGGAAAAAAATCCCACAGCTTTTTCACGGAAAGGTATGGATTTGGTGTTAAAGAATGACATAGATGTGAGAAAATGAGCATCCTGTCAAAGAGTTGGTCCCAAGTAAAATATTGGGCTGATATTCATGTGCTCCAAGTGATCTCTCAACAACTCCTTCCTGCTACATGAAAAAAAAAAATACTTGTACTGTGGTCAGCCACCCCTTTTAGGGATGTGCTGCAGCAATTATGAGGAGTGAGAGAGAGTCATGACCTTGCTATTATTCTAGCAACTCTTTTAGGGGAAAATCTGTGGATTTATGTCAGCCACATTTTCTCTCTTCCAGCAAACAGTTTGGTAGTTTCCAATACACCAAAAAGAGAATAAGGGGATTTTGTCTCCAGTGTTGTGACTTTTGAATGACCTTGCAGAACAAGGACCAGATGATGAAGTGACCTCATAAAATACTCTTTCAGGAAAACACCATGTCATACACTGCTGGGACGAACTGTCCGGAACAGGATACTGGGAACATCTCTGATGCTTTAGAGGAACCTATAAAACAAAACTCTGGACTTACCCCGTGAGAGAGAGAGAGAGTAAGAGTATGGAATGGGGAAGGTTGTTTCTTCTGCTATGGGAAAAAGTGGCTACCTTCACAAGGGTGAAGGTAGATGCTAAAGCATCTTGGCTACCTTCACAAGGGTGTAATAGCCCCTTCCTGACTTGTGTGGTGAGGAAACCTGGGTCACAACAGCTGTGTCCTTCTATCTATCAGGTAACTTCTAAATAAGCTGTTTGTGCCCTAGCAGAAGGGTAGTTGTGTGCTGAGACTGAGTGCTGCAACAGCTCTGGCTCCAGGGCTGGCACAGTGCAAAGTGGGATTCCCAAAGAACAGCCCTGGGGAGCAGCATTTAGGAGAAGAAATTGATAAAATGAGAAAATAGCGCCACAAATATTTGTTTTTCCATTACTTTCGTAAAAAGTCACTGGAATATAAGAGCAGATGGAAATGTTTGGTGGTTAGTGAAAGGTAAATACAGCAGCAAGCTCTTCTGACTGTCCTGAAAGGAGCTTCTCACCTGAATGCTGAGCCCATGATCCTGTGTGTGTCTTCCTGCAGCATTTTGGAATGTGCTCCACAAGGTGCAGGAGATGTTCCACAGCTGTGTGCAACCCTCTCCTGGCCAGGCAGGGGGGGCAGATGGACCCTAACAGAACACAAGAGGCGAGGTGTGAGGAGAGACAGAGTGGCTTGGTAGTTAGATAAAGAGCAGAGAACCAGGGAACTGGAGCTGATGCCACCAGAGCAGGAGATACCTGAGCATCTGGAGTGGGTCTGCCTGCAAGGAGGGACAAAGCAGGATAACTGCAGGAGCAATGGGCACATCCAGGAGCAGTGGGAGAGGAAGGAGGGAGCATCTGGCATGACTGAGGCGCTCAGTGCTCATGACTTGGGGGGAATTTCAAGGAAAGCCATAAGAGATCTGGAGGGAGGCACTGCTGCCTGCTGGAGGAGATGGGGAAGGGAGAGGTTTTGTGTATTTATACGCTCTGTGGGGCCCAGACACTGAGATCACTGTGCAAGCACTGCACTGCCACGTGCTCTTTGTAAATGCGTGGGCAGCTGGATGTGTCCTTTGGAACCAGCAGCACCGTGTTCATCTGCCCTGTCTGGCACTGGTTAATCCTGAAAAGAAGCAGCATTTCTCTGTCTGCTCCTTAGACATGACCTGAGCAGCAGCAGTGTAATCACTTGCACTAAACACATGGCTGGAATCCTTTTGATAAAGTCCAAGACTCGGGACAGCTTCCTACAAACTGCCCAGGGGCAGACCCGACCATCTGACTCCATTGTAGTGACATTTCAGAACAATTTTATTTGTTCCGGTTGGCTTTAATTGAACATCTGGGTTAATAACAGGGAGATTCCCAAGGCTGGCATCAGAGTCGGGAAGGAAAAGGAGTAATTTTGGAGTCCTTCCTTAATCCCAGCTCCTTTGTTAGAAGTGTTGGTGTTATTTAATTGACTGTTAAATCCCAGTCACATGAGCACCCTCGAGTGTAATCTCCTGTGATAAATTGCCCAGTACTCGTGTCAGAGGCACATTCTGCTCTCCAGCCTGGGCAAGACTGAGTGTCCTGTGATTACAGCTGACTTTTGCATAGGGAACGAGGGAGGAATGGATCTTATTTCAGTTTAAATTGATTTAAGAAGACAGTCGACTCCAGATTTGGATAAAGACACTGTTCTGTAACCTGCTTGAGGTCTTTGTAGATGCAGTTATTTTTTCCATGCTTTTCAGCAAATGTTTGCAGGGTACAGGTCTTATCAGACAAAGGCAGACAGCCTTTAGGGGGAAAAAGCCAGACAATTGCACAAGGTTTCATCTCACAGGTGGGAAAGAAGGAAGAGAAAGGCCTCAGTTAGGGTTACAGGGAGGTAGTTATCTGTTGGAAACAAGCCTGCACACAGTCAGATCTCTAGGATCAGGAAAGAGGATTTGAAGGTGGAAATGGAAACTAGATATGAAGAAGGAACTGAGCAGATAAGAGAAGGATGGCAAGGAATATCTGTAAGGTGTGAAGAAAACCTTTTTTTGTCCTACAATCCTCTAATACTTCCCCATTTGATTCTGGTCATTCTCCCCCATTAGAGATTTCACCCTATGTCTTGTGGTCTCTGAGACCAGTAAGAGCCAGAGAGATAGGCCAGTGGCAGAGCAAGGTGCTGGCATCCCTGGGGGGCACAGATATATGCAGGGGACAATCAGTGACTTCTGAGATGCTCCTGGCCCCATTGGCACTGCTTTCCCCAAACCTTGTGAATTAGGAAGGTGGCAGCATCTGTGAGCTGCCCAGAAAGGTCTCTGCTCTCAGACCTCCACACCTGGGTTCACTGCCAGAATTCAGTCTCTCAGACGCAGGTTTTCATCCCTTTTTGAAGCCACTTACATTTACACCCAGCTGAGAGGGCAGGTTTAGCTTTGCTCAGCCAGTTTACACTCAGAGATTCCTCACCTGATGTTTCCTTAATTCTCAGGGCAGCAGCAAAACAGCACAGGGCTCCTGCCTGCCCTCGGGAAGGTGATGATGTGCAGCAGCAGCCTGGAAGCTCCCTGGGAGGAAAGCCAAGACACCAAGGATCTGCAGCAGGAGAGGAGCAGCCCTGTGGGAAGCAGCTTGCAGCATGGACACGTCCAGGTGGGACAAGAGATCTGGCCCAGACTGGATGCACCTGGATACAGATGCAGGTGCTGCATCTGGCAGAGGTCTGGAGGGACTGGTCCTGGTGTCAGGCATCCATCTCCCTCCTGGAATGCAAGGCTTGTGCTGCAGCCCACTGGGTGCTGTTTTCCTGTAATTTGAAGGCTGTGGCACTGAGGGAAATGGCAGAGTGCTGTGGTGGGCTCAGGGAACAGCCTGGCCGAGTCCCTGGGCTGTGATGTCCCCGCTCTGCTGCAGCAGCTGTGCCAGGACCCCTGCCCCACACACAGCACATCCTCTGGCACAGCCCTGCTGATAACAGCCTGTTCCCTCAGCCCTCCACAGTCACATCACAGCCCATCTCATTTTATCCAAATGCCATTTTCCCCCCACCAGCCCTGAATCATCAGCAGGCTGAAATCACTGCCCATGGGTCAGTACCAAAGGAATGCCTGATAATATCCCGCTTTTCTCCTCAGCTTTTCCCAGCTCCCTTTCAATCCAGAATAATTTGTGCTTCCTTATGACCCCAAAGGCACCACAAAACAAATGTATCAACATGAATGTAAGCACTTTAATCGGTAAAATGCAAGATTAAAAAAAAAATAATATAACAGTACCCTGCAGGGAGAGAGACTGAGAAAAGAAGAGCAAATAAAAAGAAATGCTCTGTATGTTCTGGCTGGGAGCCAAAGGCCCTCTGGGCCAGGTTTGGATAAAATAGGGCTTAATTTCTGGTGTGAGAAACCGCTAGAGTGAATCTGTAGCAAACAAAGCCCAATTCACAAAGGGACATAGGCCAGGGCTGGAGGAGGAGAGGGCAGCCTGCCAGTTCTGCCAGCTCCCGTGATTTTATCATGTCTTGCAGTATCAGATGTTTTACTTCTAGCTTCCTTTTCCTCTTGCATTTTTTAAAAAAAATGCATTTCTGCTCATGAAGTCTTTAGTGGAAAACTTGAGATACACTCCAAAGATGGTCCAGAAAGCAAAATGAAGATAACAAACACTAAAATTCATTAACTTAATGGAAATTAACTTGAGATTCTTACACAAGACTCGGGGAGAGGAGGGGGTTTTTTTAAAATGTTCGGGTTGGGCAGTGTGAAATGCTTTCTTGGACCATGAACAACTGTTTACATTTGAAAAGAAATGCTGTGTCAGCAGTGCCAGTGCTCATCGCTCAGTGACAGCATTATCTGCCTGGAGAGCTTCCAGTGCCAGAGGAGTGTGAGATCCCCCAGATCTCACAGGGCTCAGCTCTGCCCTCTTCCACACCACCAAAATCTCTGCTCTGCACATCCCCAGGCTCAGGGAGATGACAGAAAGCCAACTATGGTAACAGGGCAGTACAAACCCACCAAGGGAATTCTCTCTGGAATGGGAATCTTGCCCGATTCTTGAAAGTCCACTCTTTCCCTTGGGAGCACAGCAAAGAGCATGTACCCAGAACAGTGGCATTTCTATCTCACCTCACAGTAGGGGTGGTACCGATGGGAATGAGTCACGATCCCGTCATTTCTCTGATTCTTTCCAACAAACAGAGCAGGGAGAATGGCTTGTCCTGAAAATCCCAAGCTTTGCTATTAGCTGCACGCTGTGCTTAATACCCTCGACAATTAAACAGTTGGCTGGTAGAATATACTTCTTTTTCTCTCTAATTGCTCAGATCCAGGCAGTGTGCTTGGGATTCAGCTCTCAAATAATTCAGCATTTACTGCAGCTGCAGAAACCCAGGGGCATTACGTGCAGTGGTGACAGCTTTAGAGCCACTCTCAAGGAGGCTGTTGGGGATACAGGATTGCTTCCCCAGGGGTCATCCCTGTATTTTCCCATGGTATTATCTGATTTTTGAGGCCAGTTGTGGATGCAAGAATTCTGCCCACGCACATTTCTTCTGGCTGCTGTAGGTCCTGGGACGACAGTGGGCCGGCCCACACAGGGCAGCCTGTGGTCAGTTACCAGCCCACACCAACATAAGCTCAGTCCTCTACATGGAGTTTGAAAACACCGTTCTGGGAGTGTAGACAACTCTGGTGTCACCACGTCCACTTTGGCTTTGCCTCAGGCCACCGTGACTTGGGCTTTCCCCATAAGATTTGTGATTGAACACAAGCAATGTGGGGAGCGTTTGTGGAGCGGTTTGGGCTGTTTTGATGTTCAGTCCCAAAGGAGGCACTTCTAGAAACTGTTGCTTGAGTCGCTGCACTTTAGCAGGCAAAATAATTAAGTTTTCAATAAGATATTGAGGTAAGGAGCTATCACGGTGTAGTTGGTTGAGAAGAGGTTGGTGGAGTTGACATCAAACCCCACTCTCTCAATGAAGGATTTATGCCTCATCCCAAAAGAAGGGAGGCCAAATATGCAGTGGGAAGGCAAGGGGTGAAAGAACACTGCAGTTTTCAAGACAGAAATCCAAAGATTTGGAAAATCCAAATTGCTTCATCCCCTCTGTGCTGGAGGGGTGCTGCCAGGCAAATGTGGATACAGATTTTCATACACCCCAGGCACCAGTGACAGCCAGTCACACAGCACTGGTGACAGGCTTTTCCCTCCAAGACAAGCATACTGGGAGTGACTGGTGAGCCAGTAGCCCTCTCCCAGTTCTCTGGTGCCATGCACAGGTGTCCCTTGCAGGGAAGGGAGCCAGAGCCACAGTGTGCTTGGCCACAAGCCACTGCTTCCATCCTGTCCATGTCCAGAGCCCAGCCCTGGCATCGTGGGGAGGGTCCCCTCTGTGGGCACTGCCCTGCTCGGTGCCCAGAGGCAGATGCAGGTTTTCCCCTGTGGTGCACAGGCTCAATGGGATTAATGGAAGGGAAACGAGGAGTGTTTGACCCTCGTTAGTGTCATAATTTCAAGTGATGCCCACCCCTTCCCTGAAGAGTCTTTTACACCCGCAGGGCTCTGACAAAGAGGGCTGTGTTCTTGCAGTGTATGATTAACTAAATCCTGTGCTGGATGTACCAGGCTGAATGGGCAGCTGAGGACCCTGTTTGCAGAGATAAAGGACGTGCAACTGCTCTGGCACAGGCAGTGCCTCTGCAGGAGTGGGTTTGGAGAGGAGAGAGAGGCTGGGTCCTGTTTTCATCTTGTTTGTAGCTGTGGCACTTACAGTACGTGAAATTTGAAAAATCCCTTTGTTTGGCCGCCCTCAAGCTTCCCACATGGAAAAAGGGTGTGTGGGGATGGGAGTGCACAGGCTGTGAACACAGTGTGCTCTCTGAGCGAGGCAGTGGGGAGGGAAGGAGAAGCCATTCCCCCACGTAATGGGAATTGTTTGGTTGCCACCATCACGCAGGAGAGGCTCTGCAGGTCACCCATCAGGGAACTCCCCCAGGGATCTAAACCTATTCTCTTCCCTGCCTCCACCCCAGTGTTTCACGCTGTTTAGACACAGACATGCTCAGACACCACATTTTTCCTGCTGTTTCCACTTGCCTCTGTTCTTCTGAACCAGGACCACATATATCAAAATATTACAAGGGACAGATGCTTGCAGGGTGAGGAGGTATGGAGAAGTCCCCAAGACTTCACATGCTAATTCATTTCAGCATCACCTGTCCCCTCTGCTCATCATCTAACACCATTTTTATTACTCATAAATTTTCAAATGGAGTAAAGAAGTTTGGGCAGCTCAATGTGACTGCAAATGCTTTTGGAGATTGACAGGAACAACACTTAAATTGTCACATTCCAGCACAAGCATACTTTTTGCTTCAGATATTGGGATAAAAGTGATATATTATGATGGTTTTCCAGGTTTAGTTTCACCTACAGCATCTTGCATGGCAGCAGCTATCAGAAATGAGTGATGCCAGAACCAGACAGAGCCTGTGCTCTTAATTGCAGGGGCCATTTGTGCTGTGCTGATGACAGACAGTGTCTGCCTCTGTGCTCTGACTTCACCTGCTCATGTGTTTCTAGTTTTGCTGCAGTGCTGGGAATGAAGGCAATTGAGAATATCCTTTTTGTACCATCTGTTTTGGGGATTTTTTGCCCCCCAAGTGTTCTGAAAGATCAACTTAGACAAGTGTGATGGCTTTGAGCTGAATGGAGAGATGCCTGCTTCAGGAACTGGTGCAGGGGACACAAGTCAGAAATTCTTATTGAATCCACCTCATCCTGGTATGGCCGTGCCTTAGCTGAGACTGCACAGCCCCTCCCAAGCAATTTCACTCAAAGGAGGAGCAGGTGTGGAGGCAAACGTGATACAACAGCCTGTGCACTTCATTGCCCAAATATGAGTCCTGTGCATGTAGAAGCAGCTCAGCACATCCTGGTGTGGTGTTCATTAGCACACAGGGCACCACTTTTAATGGGTTTATGTTGGGGTAAATATTCAGCATGGGTTAGGGTAGCCAGTGGGATTGGGGCAAGTGGGAGATCTGTACCAGATGCTTTCTGAAAGTGACGTTAGGACAGTCTATTTTGCCTTTTTTATTTCTCTTTGCAGATATTTTCGTGTCTATGTCTGCACACAGTGAGTTTCTTCTGTAACAAATCTTCACCTGTTTGCTAATTGCTGCAAGGCAAAGCCCTGCTGCATTTGGCATCTGGTTTCCTACGAACACCTTCACTTCAGGATATTACTTTGATAATCCCAACAAAACCATCCTGACAGCTCTGACTGATTGTCCCCATTCATAAAACTGCATCTTAATACCTAATCCTCCCCACTGCTGCCAGCCAGGCAGTTCCATTGTTAAAAAGATTAAACTATTATCCCATGCAAACACCAACCTCTAATTTTTAAATGTTAGGCTGGAATCTTCCAATGATGGGAAATGCCAGGATGCATGGGACACTCTATTCCCAGGAGTTCCATGGCCAATGTGTTTAAAACTCATTAAATAAAAGCTACTGCCTCATTCATTACTTCTGTAGGTGAATTAGTGTCCCCTCCCCCAGTCCAGTCTCAGCTGCTTTGTAACTCAGAAACGAAAGTGAAGCATCTTTTGTTTTGCTTTTAAAATGTTTTTGTGGTGGTTTTTGTTTGTTTTTTTTTAAATTCTGCTTGAGTCACAGGCTAAAATTATAGTTGATTTTGGACTATTTACAGCACAAGGATTTTAATAGCAGGCGTTCACTGAAAACTCAAAGAACAGTCCCCAGAACTGGACAAGTTAAACTCTTCACTACTGGGTCCAGTGCTAATACCAACTTTTTCCCATGGATTAGCATCAGACATGATCTAAGCGAGGTGCATTTTGAGGCAGATTCCTGCTCTCTCAGAAGAGCAGACTGCTTGGCTGACAGACCTAGGCACCTTCCTGAAAATTCATTTTTAACCACATTGGGTCTTGGAGCACTTTGGGTTTTATCAAATCTGCTCTGAAAGGTGCGATAACACCCCAGCGTAAGTTTTAAATGAACCCTCTTTGGCTGACGGGAATCTTGAACAGATTTAAGTAGCTTGAGTTACAATCAGAGAGCCCCAGGAGGTTGTGTTTGGCCAGCTAAACCCTTGCTGAAGGATGACCCATCAAATCTTTGTCATCATGGGAGATGGTGCATGGTAAACCACACGAGAGGATGTATGGAACAGTGAACCTTTGTCCAGGCAGCCCCTGGCATGGGGCACTGCTCTGAGCCCTGACCAGGAGCACTGGGTGGGTGCAGATGCCTCTTCTTGTGTGGGAGAAAAGGCAGCAGCAGCCTGAGCTGTGGGGTGGATCATGAGGCCATGGGGTGGTTCATGGGGTGGTTCATGGGGCCCTGGAGTGGTTCATGGGGCCATGGGGTGGTGCATGGGGCCCTGGAGTGGTACATGGGGCCATGAGGTTGTTCATGGGGTCATCATTCATTCCTGTCACTTGCTGGAACTGCTGAGCTATTGCATGCAGGACCTGGGAAGTCAGCATGGTCTAGAGACGGTGATTAAACAAAGATAGGGGGCCTAAGGAAATGCCCTGCTTAGCTGAGATTTATGAGCCGTGGTCGGATATGTCACTTGAAACTGCCAAATCAGAGGGGGATGGGCACGGGTCCTTCTGGATGTGGTGGAGAGCTGCAGGATATCCTTTCCCATCCATTTGTGTCCCTGCTACAACACAGCTGTCTGAGTGCTGCCTGCAGCTTCAGGTGCTAGGCTCCTCCTTGGTATTTCTTGCCTTGGCTGTTTTCCCTCGGGAAAAAGAATTCTGTAGTCTTGTTTATTTCACATCTTCAATTTAAAAAAAATAGTGTTTTGCTATGTGAACCTGGCTTTTTCTGTCAACTTTTTGCTGAGGTGAGGTGAGGAACTGAGGCTGCATGGTGGGGCTGTGCAGATGCCTGGGTTTGATCCACTGCTGCTGATGTGCTTGGGGAGTCTCTTGCTGACAGAATGCCTCTTGCCTATAGGAGAAAAGGACTCTGAAGTGAAACTCTTATGTTTTCATCAGGCAGATCTCTCTGCTTTGCCTGAAGTACAGATGGGACTGGAGTTAATGGCTTGTGTTTCAGTGATTTCTGCTCCTACCTCTTCTAGAAGTGAAGGGTAATCACCAGCCTCCAGCTCCTTTTCAGAGCTAAAAAGAGCCAGTATCCAAACTGGGAAGAAGATAAAGCAGATATGCACAGATTACAGTGCTTGGAAGAACCTGGGACCTGTGGGAGGGACCTCTGGGATGGGAATGAGTCCTCTCCCTCCTGTTTCTCCTGCCCAGCTGTGGAAGGTGTAAGAAGTGCACTTTGCCACAGCTGCCTTGTCATGCCAGGAGGAGACTGGGAAAACAACCAGCCATGAAGTGTGGAGATCCCTGGAATACTGACTGTCTTCATCTCAAGGAGGGGATCTTCTCCTGGTACATTTTGTCTTGAAAACATTTTATTGGGGGGAAAAAACCAGAGCTGCAGGGGCTAGAAATGGCAGGCAGGCAGGGGAATGATTTCAGAGGAGAAAAATGCTCCTGAACCTCTCTGCTCCTCCCAGGCAAAGAAGCTGCCAGCCTTCATGTGGCATGTCATTCATCAAGCTGTCACCCCGGGCTCCGTGGGTTCACCCAGGAGGGAGCGTGGGGCACACCTGTAACCTTTGCCTCCGGAGCTGTCTGCGGTTGTCCCCAAGGCTGGTTTCTGACTGCAAATGCAACAGTGGGCTGTGGGGGACGTGGGGAGGGGCTGGGGGTGTTCATACCTGCAGGGCTGGGAGTGGGGAGTGTGTGGAGGGTGCCCTGGAAAGCTTCAGCTCTCTGTTGTAGGGGTGTGCTGTAGCCTAGGGACACTTCTCCCCTTACAGGGAGCAGCAGCAGCACAGCTCCTCCCTGCCCTGGGAGTCCTGACACTGCACCCAAACCCACAGAAGATCCTTTTTTGGGGAGGGATCCCTAGTGCTGGATTTGCTCATGCTGAGGGTGGTTAAGAGCTGTTTCAGCAGATTTGTGGTCACCTTTGTGGGATGCAGAGCACCTCCCAGACCTGCAAGCAGGCATCTCCTTCCTAAATGTTGGGGCTCTCGGGGTCTGCTTTGAAGTAACTCTTGCTCTCCCCATCAACGAAAGATGCCCAGGTTTTCTATTTAATGCTGGTTTCCAGATGCTATAGCAGCTTCATTTAGTGGTTTATCCTAGAGCAAAGCACAAAAGAAGCGCCCCATGCCCATTCCTGGCTGTGCAGAGGCAGGGGAGCTGCAATCCCACCCCGCTGGAGTGACTGAAGGTGGGCAGGGCAGGCTCTGTGCCTGCTGAGGGTATGAGCTGCAAGATGCCAACAGAAACAAGAGCTAGGCAGGAGATAAAAAACACACCTGGTAGGAGAAATGAGTGGGTGCCAGCTTCTTTTGAAGTAACATATGAGTATCTGTATAGGGGGAGTGGTCTTTAAATTAGGGTAAAGTACTTACTTAAAGGACTTTCTATCAGGCCAGTAAGTCCCGCTCTTCATGGTTATTGTATAATTTATATAGCACTTCAAAGGTATCAGGGCTCTCTGCAAGAAAATACTGGGGGAAAATCCACTCTTCAGGAAGCCTGCACTATGACCTTACAAGCATTAAATCCCCGACCCTCCCTTTTTGCTGCAACCTGGAGCCCCCTTCTCTTCCAAAATGTTTCCTGAGATCCTTTTTCCTTCCCCTCATCAATTGCTTTGTTCTTATTACAAATAATTTTACGGATTAAAGCAGATACTGTTCTTCCTGATATTTAAGAGGATGCTGCTGTGCATCAGGGAATCAATTTCATTTCTTAGCCACTGAATATTTACAGATTTTTTTTTTTTAAAATTCTCGCTCCTCTTTTTGTTGTTTTGTTTTGCTTATTGGTGTTTGTTTTCTTTTACTTATTTTTTCTTTTAACCTCTCAGCTCCGAGGGAAGTGGAATCTGGGTGGCTCAAGTATTTCTGGTGTCAGGGCTGTAGTGTTTGCTGAAGATCAAAGGAACCTTTTCAAACATCATTGTTACCATTAAGAGGTGGCGGCCGCATTTTAAGCCAACCTTTTCATGCGAAGCATCGGTGATTGAGACACACCAAACCCAGCCGAGGGGGCTGGATTTCAGTTCCTTTCTGGTCAATTTGGGCAACCCAGTTCTCTTGCAGCCGAGCTCTGGCCGCAGCGAGCCCCCAGGAGATGATCTGACCTTTAGTTTGAATTTAGATCTGCGCTGTGACTTCTCTAAATTATGACTGCTAGAGGTCCTGGGGTCACAGCTCTCTATCGTCAGAGCACTTCCAGCTCCCAGCACACTCCCAGTGTGGGAGAAGGGATGCAGTTATTGATGCTGATTTAAAAAAAAAAAAAAAAAAAAAAAAGAAAAGCTGGATGTGAGCTGGATGCAAAAATGAAAATCAGCTGGGGCGTGTCCTTGTTGTGACTGCTGTGTATTAGAGATGCTTCTGACAAAATATAAATGGCACCACCTAAATTTCTGGTGTAGGACAACAAATTAGCTCTGCACGTCCCAGATGCTGTTTCTGCCACGTAGTAAATGGTTAAAGTAGAAGAGCTGCTCTCTTTGCTTAGATAAACAGGGTCTCTGTGTGAATATCTTGCAACCCCCATCATAATCCCTCTCTGATCTCTGGTTATAAAAATGATAGATGGAATGTAAACTCCATAAAGATTAGTAATCACCAAAAGCGTAGAAAAAATATTGGGAAGAGTTGTAAGGTTTTTCTGCATTCCTGAGGGATTCTGCAGGGATTCCTTTTCCTTGGTGTAGCTTGTGCTATTCCCCAGCTCGTCTCCTTTCAAACTCGCTGTCTGGAGATGTTCGTGGAGGATTTTCAAGTATCTCTGAAGAAGTTCTGGCATGTATTCACTGTAACCTCGTGTAAATGACTGCTGCTCGCCCCGATTTCCGCAGTTGTGAAGCAGGGTAACAGGATGTATGTACTTGTCAAAGAATTCAGGGATTTACTGCTGGCTCTGGTGGTGCTGTGGTGT
The DNA here is from genome assembly GCA_013398115.1 of Falcunculus frontatus. Taxonomy (NCBI): domain Eukaryota; kingdom Metazoa; phylum Chordata; class Aves; order Passeriformes; genus Falcunculus; species Falcunculus frontatus. The sequence continues at coordinate 179,361 of VZRV01006242.1, read as the reverse complement.
TCTCAGGGAAGGAGTTCTGACTCCAAAGCATCGTTGCTCTCTGGCAGAACAACAACTCTCTGTCATCCTATACATGAGTATAGTATAGTATTTCAGAGAGTCCACGTGGAATCCTTTTTTCCCAATCTTTGGCATGCAGGGCAGCACATCCAAACACAGCTATTGATCTTGTGTCTTGTGCTGCACGTCTGATTTTCGGAAGTTCATTGTTTACCTTAAAATGTAACCACTTTACAGTGTACAAATGCAGACTGCAAGTCACATCTCTCTCAAAACAAACCTCTAAACTTGGTCCTTCAGTACACTTTGGGAAATACTCTGGGGTTAAAAAGTGTGAAGGTAGATATTCCCAAAAATGGAATAGCTGGGAACTGGGTTATGACAGCTGCAGCCTTTGAGAAATCCAGGCCACTGCATATGTGAGAGATTTGCTGGATTTGAAATTAAGTTTCTGCTGGTTGGTGGCAGTAAGGCAATTTGGAGAAAGAGAAAATGCACTCAACAAGAGAAGGTCCCATCCTTTGGGATGGAATGTGGTTTGGGGAATGAAGGTCCCAAGTCCAGCTGCTGCAGGTGATTCAGAGGGACAGGGAACATCCACAGGGAACAAACCCATCAGGCACCTGAGGCGTGGCTAAACCACCAGTGCAGAAGCCATGCCTGGGCTGTGAGCTGAGGGATTTGGGGGAAATGAGGAGGTTGTTTCACCTACACTTCTGCAGGGTTTTCCCACGTACCTCCCACCTCTGCAGGGCCTTTGGACTGTGTTCAGAGCAGCTGTGTCAGGTTGAACAGCTCCAGGGACAAAGTCAGGCTTTCATTTAGTAGGAAGGTGTTTGAGGTATGTTGCCAAGATGGTGTTTTATTGCAAATTATCAATGTAAGCTGCATCAGAGACCACCCAGAATCTTCCCTGAGAACATGGATGTGCTTTAAAACTCGTGTGAGATTTCATTGCCATCTTGTCCCTGCAGTGGGTACAAGCTGCCTGTCCTCTGCTGATGCCATGTGCTGTTGGTGAGTCTTTTTCCTGTTATCCTAGGAGAGTGTTTTACCTCAATGTGTTTGCAGACTGATTGTATCTGCTTTCCAGCTGGGAAACTGGGGTGCAGGCAAGCAATCCTTCCAAGACCATGTAGGAAACTCATGAAAATCAAGGACTTAATCCAGACCCCAGATAAGCACTTAAAATATTTTTGTTTTTTTCTCTTTTGCTGCTGATTACTGCAGCTCATTTATCTTTCCTGACTAACTCAGCCATCCCCATTGAAAATCTGAATTTGGCTGGAGACTACTCCAGCAAAACATTTGGGATTTTGCCCTGACAAGATCTGTAAGGCTGGCTGAAACAGCACAGCCTATGCGTGCTCTAAGAATTAAAAACTCTGCTCTAAGTGCATTGACCTGTCTTTCTCTCCTGCAAAACGGATAGATCACTTTCAGTTCTGCCCTAATGACACTCCACTTGGCTATACATCATTGCTCCTAATAGTAGGAACTCCTGTCTTAAATCAGCAAGAGCTGGCCGTCCCTGTCAGCAGCTTGCAGTGCTCACCTGTGTGAACAGCCTCGCACAGAAATAGTCGTACTTCCAGATGCCTGACTTGTGCAGTCTCACAGGGAGGGCTATTCCTTAAATGGGTTAAGAGAGCTTAAAAAAATAAACTGTAAAAGAATTGTTTACACCCCTTTTTTATGGGGGTCAGTTCCCAGCCTGGTTCCACAAATGGCTCTGTTGGCACAACCAGAAGGGGAAGGAGGGCGAACACTGATTGTGTCAGTTTTGCTGCCAAAGACAACATATTGTGAAGCCATGGCCTGGGTCCCTCCTGTGTGGGGAGCGAGTCCCCTCCACTCCCTGCAGCCCCAAACACCATCCACAAACAGCAAAAGGGACTCTGACGCTTCCTCTCCCAAAGCCAGCGAGTGCCTGTAATAATAAGGATTTGATAAACACCCCAAAGCACTTACTCTGCTTTTTCAGGGAGCTGCAGGCCAGGGAACAGCCAGAGAGACATTAAAGAGCAGAAGCAGAATAGAGTGCAATTAACTTTAAACCCTGTGAAACTCCTGCTGCTGTGTGTGGCAGGCTCACTTTGGAACACAGTTGGGTTTAGTGCAAGTTCTGATCGTGGTATCAAGTCAAGGCTTGTCCAGAGAAAGTGTGTGTGCCTTTATTAGCATGCAAATCACAGATCCTCCTTTTTACCCTGTCTCTGCATCCCTCCCTCTAGAGCTGTTTAGTAGAAGCAGGCAAGAACTAATTAAATTCTTTTATTCATACCTCATCCTTGAGGTGCAGAGCCCAAGGCAGGAATGCCAATGGGCACACGCCCATACCCTCTCTGCTTCCACAAGGAGCGTGGCAGACCTGACCTTCACCTCACTGGGCACAGAATAAATCCCCTGCCATGAAGATGAGGATGTCAGGCACGACATGCATAAATCACATAAGGAGTTTCCAAATGGCTTTCATCTTGGGAGTCCTTAGAGTTCAGAGCTATGGATCAGTCCAGAGTGGATACCTTTCAGCAGTAATTCCACATCTGAAGTTCTTTAATAATGTGGCTCCTTTACATAAGATTCTAAAAGCCCAAGGCAGCTGAAATGGTAGTACACAATCAAGTTAATTACTTTAATTACTATAAAATTTTCAGACGGTGTATTTGTAATTTTAATCTCCTAATCCGCAAAGTACCTTTTTCCCTTTAGTGCTCCTAAAGAAAGTAAAATAGCTTTTGGTTTCCTTGCCAGCTTTTCAAGGATCTTTGAAAACAGGGAAGAAACCTCCCACAAATAGCCTGGCTGTGATTATGAGGTTTCTTTTTTCGTTATTTAAAATATCATCCTTTATATGAATGCAGAGCATTTAAAAGCAGTAACAGGATCTATCCCACCAAACCAGGCATTTGAATTTAAGATTTCTTGGGCTACCTGGACTGTACAAAGGTAATGTACAGCATAAACCTTCCTTAGAGTATTGAGGAAATTGGAGGTTATGGCAAGGTAAAACCAGTAGCCAAACAACAAGCCCAGGGCTACTCTCTGTTTGTTTCCAGCTGCCTTATTTGAAGTGTTATGGCTGGAAAACTCAAAACACTCAAAGTTTTGCACTGAAGGACCCCAAAGTGCTTCCCCCTGGTATGAAAAAGGGTTCCTGACCTCCAGGGCTGCAGCAGTTCTGCACTCCAGCTCGTCCTCTGGCGTGATCCAAGATTCTCCAGGGTAGCAAGGCTGTTTGTAGAGACACATCCCACTGCAACCTCCTGAACTCCCAGCCTGGAGAACCCCTCAGGCTGCCCTGAGACGAGAGCTGGCCATGACTTTTCCATTCACCTTGGAGCTGAGTTTAGGGCCCATTGTGTTTCTGATCTGTGTAAATCCTGACACATTATCAGTTCTTGTGCTTGCTCTTCCATCTCCTGCAAGGTGAACTGAAGAGGCTGGGCAGAATGTGTAGGATTTTCACTGAAGTCTATTGGACCTGCAGGGTCCAAGCAGGGCTTAGCTGTTAAATCCATTTTTTACAAACTTAAAAATGCATCTGCATGGGATGGTTGAACATCTTACAGCTTTTATTCTTATCATACCCCATGACTGCTACGTCTTTTCACTTTGAGTTGATGAAGAGAGGCAAAGAAAAAGTTAAGTGATGTGTCCAAGGTCATACAGGGAAGGAGCAGTGAAGGGATTTGAGTCTCAGACATAATTTAAGTTCTGGGCTGTGGCACCATCTCTCTCTGTGATGTCTGAAACAAGCTCATCGCTCTTCTTTTGTGGAGAAAGCACCTATTTTCCTATTTGCTACCTCTTCCTACTGGAGGAAATTATTTTGAAGCACAAAACAGCTGCCTGTTCCTATTAAGCTACTGTAGGAATAATCTGCATGGAAAAAAAAACTCAGATGCTTTCCCAAATAGGAAGCAATTTAGATTTCAGATTAATGGCTGTGACAATGGAAATGTATAAAATCTTTTCCTGATATGGAACCCAAACCATGGGTTGTTCTTATCGATGCTGGACACAGGTGTGAAATCTGACTTGTGCTGCACACAGGGATCAAACACTAAAGAAAGACACAAATATCCCTGTTATGCAGAGCTCCCAGCCTGTGGTGTGCATTTAGTGGATGAGTCAGCTAGTGCTGGTGAATGATGACAACTCTTGCTCTTGCAAGCCTTCCTCTCTCGCAGGCACTCTGCCCTGATCCCACTCAGGGAAATGAATTGTTTTCCCAGAAATAAGAGCAAGAGTGAGAAGCAGGGAGGATCAGGGCACTGAGCTGTTCTCTCTGGGACCTATAAATCCTCAGTCCTGGCTGTGAAAGGAGCTTCACAAAAGGAAAATTAAGGCTTGGGGTGGACAGCTGGGATGGAGGGAGCCAGCACAAGGAGCAAGCCCAAGTCTGGAGCAGTGATGGTACTCTGGGCTGTCAGCTGCAGTCTACAAAGGAATCGAAGCTGAAGTTTCCCCTGCTGCCACTGCCCTGTGGGTAGGATGGTGCCAGCCTTCCTGGGGACAGCAGGGCTGTAATCCAGGGCCTTCTTCACAGGCACCTGCTCAAACAGAGAATTTCTCTTGTGCAAGCCTTAAGCTGTACATGGTCAGCAGCACGTACCTGAGCACCTCAGGCTGCACACAGCAGATGGGGACTGGTGTGCCTGCAGTGCCAGGGAGCCTGGGAGGGACGTGGGGGGAGAGGCTTGGTCAGATCTGGATTTTGTGGCAGAAAGGCTGGTGAGATCTGTGCGTGGAGTGTTTCTTACTTTGCATTGCACGAAGGCCCTCAGCATTCCCCACGTGTTCTGCTCTCTGGTAAGGTTAACAGGATAAAGAAAATGTTACCAAATGCATTTTAACAGATGACTTCAATTTGCACTCAGCTGTTAGGCCGCTGCCTTTTCTGTTTTAGGAATTGCAGAATGGGAAACCTAGCCTGTGTTATTGAGAGGGGTGAAATGAAAGTGAGGAGCTGCAGAGTGAAGCTCCACAAATTTCTCTTGCACTCGGTCAAACTACAAATAATCAGATTAAGCCATAACTGTATAAATGGGGCTTGAGTGTGTTTGCTCTGCTGACTTGGTCATGCATTCAGGACGTTCAGACTGGTGTAACTACAGCCCAGGAGGTATTAGTCACGCTGGGAGGACTTCAGTGAATATAAGAGGGCTTCATCTGGCCAGTTACCAAGGCAACTCTTGCTAAGATTTCATTACAATGCTTTTGCCCTCTGCAAGTCCCACGGATTAGGACTGGGAATCTCAGAAAGAAGAGTTGATTGTCAATATTGTGCTTGGATTGAATGTATCCCAGGAAAAAAAAAAAAAGGTAAAGCATTTCGCATAGGCAGAGCCCACAATGCGCAGCTTGAGCTAAACTCCGTCTGTCATCCAGCACTGCCTTGTGCCCTGAGGAGAGTCTTGGGTAGCAACTAATCTCCTTCTTTCCAGCTCTGAAATAAATGGAAAATGCAGGTATGAACTCATCCTCATCTGTGTTGAGATGCAGAGCAGCAGAGCTGTGCCAGGTTCCATTCAGAGGGGCTGCAGCACAACCCACACCACTACAGGCTGGTGCCCTCAAACTGGGGGACAGTGCCAGCCAGAAGGGACCACCCTCACACCTCAGGGCTGTGGCTGTCACTGATGTGTTTGCTGGCTCTGTGCACCTTCCTCGAACTGTGTTCCTTGTCACTGACACAAGAGCTGTTGCTGATTCCACTGTGTGTTGGACTGGGCATTTTTCCTCTGGGAAAAATGAAAATAAAAGGGCATCTGCTGCTGTGGGATATTGCTTGAGATGTTCTTTCCTCTGGGCCAGCTTGGCATTTGTAATGCTGCTGGAGTCTGTTGCTTGTTGCTAATTAGACTTTTCATTAGCTGTGTATTGTTTCTCATTAATGAAACAGGACTTCATAGGAAAATGGCAATGCTACTATCCTGTATGACAGAGATTAGAAGTGCTACTGGGTTTTTATCCGCTACCAGTGTTTTCCACCTAGGTTTTGAAAAACTGGCTATGATGTGATGTTGGTGGAAGCCAGCAAGGGTATGTCATGACCCCATGCCTGAAGAGTATTTATGTGCACATAGCCACAAGGCACAGAAACAACCCCGGGTGAAGTAATCTGTGGGAGGATGAACTTCCCGGCATTCAAAGAAGTTACAATGACATAGTAGGAGAAGTCCTATTCTCTGAGTCAGGCTTGAGTCAGTTTCCCATTTGCAGTCCTGGATGTGTCCCACCTTTCAGACAAGGAGCAAAAGAAGCATGTTCTGTCTGTGTGTCTCCAGTTTGCCCCCAGTGCTGTGTCACACTCGAGTGGGTGTGTTAACCCCAGCACTGCACTGCTTTTCACCCCGAGCTCATTCACTCATCCCTCTTCTTCCTCCGTGGATTCAACTTGACACAGCGCTCTTGGTCCTCCTGCAGTGCTAAACAGCTACCAAAGCTCACCCCAGGAGTAGCTGCACTTTTCTGGTGGGTGAACTGATCTCTGTTGACATGTCAGCTTGTTAAATCTGCAGGGCCCTCCTGGCTGAAGGCAGGGTTGTGTGGCACATTTAAAGCATGATTTAGTTATTAACAGAAAAGCAGCTGTGTTCCTGTTTGAGCTGCGCAAAGAAAAACACGTAGCTAATGATGACCGAGCCCGAAGCGTGCCTGGGAGACAGCACTTATGTATGTTTTCCATGTGGCCCAGAATAATACAGAGTTTAGGCTTTAAAAGAAAGTATTTGGGTCCTTGCCAGGTAGACAGACAGTATGAATGAAACACCTGTTCTGGCTTTGGGAGGGTTTTGGAACCATTTGATTACAGGGAAGGTACAGGCTGACCTTAAAGTGAATTGAATTCTCTGGTGTAGAGTAACATGTCCTGCTACATTATGAATCTTCTTGATCTCTTCGTGAAAATGTCCACAGCAGACAAAACACAGATGTCTGCTCCTTTTGGTTTTAACTAAAAGGTGCTGCTTGGGCATGGCAAATTGACCAGCTCTGTCTCAAAACAGTCTTTTTCAATTTTCAATAAATGTTAAAGGAGGAACACTATAAAGGAAACAAAGATAAAACACATTAAAGTAATTCTATCAGGAGAGGAAAAATAACTGTTCATTCCAGATGTGCCCTAATTTAGCTCTTGCTAATGCTCCTTGGCACTTGGCAGTTTTAGGGGGTTGCATTTTCACATGGTTTAATTCAATTCCAAAAAAGATATAAAGAATCCTGTATTTCCTGGAGTTGCTTCCTATTGAATCACCTTATCATTCTGGTCTGGTTTGTCCAGTCTTAACTATTTCTGTTAATATGGCAAAACCAGCACCAGGAATACTTTCATAAAAGCAGACTGCAGGTAGTGTGATGAGTTTGATCATCCCCTCTGGCCTTTGGCTTTGTATATTTATAAAAACCAGTCTGAGAAACCAAGACAGATCCTGGTCAAATTCCTCATGCCTTCAACAAAACCCTCCAGTCCTTTCCCACTGTAGATTCAAGCTGTGCCCTAGCTCCCCCAGTGCAGACGGGTTTAAAAAGCTGTAATTGAGCTGTCAGTTTGAAGAACAAACAGGGGAAATGTACTTTGGGTCTCTGTTTGGGGGCTGTTTGCAGAACTGTCTGTATGTGCATGTGTGGGGGTCTGTGTGAACAGGAGGGGAACTCCTTCCCCAGCCTCTGTGAACTCAGCAAAGCCAGTGCAAACCTCACATGGAACCTGCTCATGCCTTTTGTGGGTTTTTTTTACAGCCTTCTCAGGTAGAGCCTGTGGAGACTGTAACATTATAAAGCTGGAGATGTGCTTGAAGGATATTGATTGCACTTCTGGCTTGTGTTAGTCCAACTCCAGCTCATGTGGAATTAGTTCTTAGCTCCTGGTAGCTGCTCCTGACACACTTGTGTCAAGACACAACACGCTTATAAATGGTGAGCTTGGAGTGAAGTTCTTGGGTCAGCACAGAGCACAGCTCAGGAAACACATTCCTTCACACAGCCTGCAGCAGGGTAGCAGGAGAGTGATTAAATCTTCCCTAAGATAACATGTTCCTGACCCTACACCATACAGGAACCATATGCTCACTTATTTCTCTTGGCTCAGGCTCTGCTCTCAGTGATGGCTCTGGCTCTGGCGGTGCCTTGGTAGGAAATACTGCAAGTGAAGGCAACAGGTCTTTCTCCATTGGCCATATGTTGCTTTTCCTGGGGTGAGGAGAAGTCCTTTCATTTCTCTATGTAATAGACAATATAAAACCAGAGAATTTATTCACAGCAAGCAGAATGTGTCTGTGTCACCACTGATTTACTCGGCAGGCCTCGCTTCTGGCTGTGGGATGTTTCCCTCTGCTCCTGCTGTAGGTTAAAAGGGTCTGTGCAGACAGGAAAACTCTCACTTGTAACTTGCAGACTCCTTGTTCAGATTTAAGAACTGGGTTCCCTCATCGAGATAAGTTGTTTGGAGCCCATACACTCATTTGTTCTCAGACCTCTTTTAAGCTCTTCCTGTCCCTCCACACCCCCAAAGCCCTTCTGTCACTCTACAGCTTGCTTGAAGAAAGAGTTCGTGGCTTTGATGGCAGCTTTGGGCAAGCTCCTCATGGTCCTGCAGTTTTTAGGGAGGCAAAAGTAAAACCTTTAGTGGGACTCGGATGCCTTTAGCGGATGCAGATGGATAACAGCATGGCTGGGGTCGTGTTACTACATGTAGGCTCAGAGAAGATTGGAGTAGGAATGCCACAGGCTGGATATTTTTTTTCCCAGTTCTTTATGCATTCACTGGTAGTGGATTGGATTTAAAATGAAAAGTCTCTTCTGCTTCAACACCTCTTATTTGAGAGCATGTCACTGTGACCAGCTTTGTGAAGCCGAGCCAAGAAGCACCATTGCAAGGCTCAAGAAACCAGTAAAATTCAAAGAGGGATCAGAGCAGTAAAGGAATGGCAAATGTCCAGGGATGTTGAAATTTATGCTTAGAAAAACCTCTTAAATGGAAGAAAGGCTTCACTACTCAAGCTAAGTTCTGGCTGTTATAAATCAGGCAACGTCTTTTCTGGGAGCAGAATATTCCTTGCCCACCCTTGGGGGTTTTCATTGGAAATGTTCGCTGCTGGTGACTCTCAGATGAGATGTTAGACCAGATGGGACTTGTGTCTAGTCCAAATTAGCAAATACGACTTTTTTTCCTGAGTGTGCCTGAAAAGAGATGGCATCAGGGAAGGAGTTCAAGTTGTTAACCTCAACTTTTTGGTTAACCTCTAAATTAGATGTTTAGCAATGCTAGAAAGCCTCTGTCCTTTTCTTCCTGTGCTGGAAAAAGACCCTCAGAATGCTCTTTCTTTAAACTATTCCCATTGCTTCTTGGACAACTTCAGATCCCCTCAGTTAGAGGTGGCCTAAGTACAATTTCAGTCTTCAAACTGTCTTTGAAAGAAACTCTGCAGTCTACTGGAGGCCAGTTCAGACAGCAGAGGGTCATTTTTTCTGCATGGTGCTCCTGAGTCTGTGCCACAAAACCCACGTGCTAACTGTGATTTCACTTTCCTTAATTGCATTTTGGAAGGGAGATTAATTATATTGCCACTAGAGGGATTACAGATATTAATTAGACTAGCCCAAGTGTTTTGCCCTGAAACTCTTGTGGGGGTGGGAGAAAGTTATTTTCCTAATCTGTACCCTGCTCTCCTTGTTAACTCTTTTTACATTTTTTCAGGTGCCGTGGGGTGTAAGTAGCCAATTAAATATAGCATTTGATAAAGTTTAAGGAAGTGTTAATTCCTGTCCTGTGGAGTATTGGTCTGCCATGCATAAACATGTTAGTTAACGATTACTGCAGAGCACAAGTATTTTCAAAGGTGGCTGTTCCCAGAGGAACCTACCCATTTTCAAGCACAGTTTAAAGGGCAAAGACTGCCTGTTCTCTTTGGTAAGAATTTGTTTTTAAAGGTTCTATTTAGCTTTTAAAGGATACATTCATCCGCGGAGTGGCAAGATCTTGCATTAAGTGGGGAAACCAGCGGAAAGGTCTCCAAAGAGACGGGCAAGCAGGAAGGGGTTAAAAGATGTCTGAAAGCGCTTTAGGAAGTCTTTCTAACTGAATGGGCTTGGCGGCCGTGCTTCAGTGCTTCCTCACCATGTGGAACCAGGCACCTCTCACCGCCCTGCGTTCACAAGTCCTGATGTCATGATAATGTGATTCCCGAGGAACAGCTGGCACTGGATGGCTCCCTGGCTCCCGATGGGATGAAGGCTCCCGCACTCCTCCACCTCTCGATGCTGGCACCCACCAGCATCCCCAAGCAGCACCCGGCCGGAGGGCTGTGAGAGTCCGACTGCCTGAGGGAATCTTACAATAAATCGATATATGCACTTCTATACATTTACAGTGCTCCAGATACAGTAAGAGGGATCTTTCAAAAGCCCCTGAAAGTGCTGAAATCAGGGTAATTGCAGAGGCTGGCTGCTACATGCCATGTGTGAATTCAGTTTGTGGAACTACATATTTGAACCACACACATCACAATGTGGTTTGGGGGTTGTTGGGTTTTTTTTTTTTTTTAAGTTTTTCATACTTAAGACAGTAACTTTTCCAAGAGGACTGGTACCTCCTAGGCTGTCCACGGAAAAAAAAGAAACAAAGAGGATGATGTGATGCAAAGAGCAAATGCCCCGCAGCAGCCTGTGAAGACCTGGACACGCTTAAGAGCTTGTTTTGCTTCCTGTGGGGTTCAAATACCGCAGCAATCCAGCTGTTTGGAGTCCAGACCTGGTCTCTTGGTATGTCCTAGTTTAAAGAAAATCTTGTCCAGTTCAGGGACAACATTTTGTGTGTATCATTTAATTCTTGGATTTAAAAAGAGTCCGTGTTTGCCGTAAAATCGAAGCAGTGGTTTGATGAGTTAATTTATGTGTTGCTCTATATTTATGTTCAGGTTTTCATCCGTAAAATATCTTCCCCCCAGCAGCATATAAAGACCTGACAGTGCATGTGTCCTTGCAAGTCACACCACGGAGGGATTGTCCATGGGCAGCGGAGGGGTGGGAGAGAGTTGGGTTATCGCTGAGCTGCTTCTTTCCCGCTTAGATGAGAAGGTAAAATCATTTCTCCAAAGCCATCCTTTCCGGGGAAAGTGGAAGTAAAATTTTCACTGCCCAAATTAATTGAGAACCCACAGCGTACCTCGAGGAGACCGAACTGGGTTTGGTCAAGCCTTTCCCCGTTTTGTTAATTAGTAATAGAGTTTTTCCTGTAGATAACCCGATCTATCGGTTAATGGAGTTTAACGTACTAAAACAGCAGCGAGCCGCCGCGGGCAGCGCAGCCCCGCAGATACAATGGGCACATTGTTCCCGGGGGATCCCGTCCCCGTTTATTTGGGAAGGGGGGCATCACTTCACCCCACTCGGCCTCTCCTCGCTCCGGCGGGGCCGGGAGAGTCCCGGGGCGAGGCTGGCCGGGCAGAGGGGGGTTCCCGGGGCGGCAAAGGGTTAATCGGGGCGGCGGGGCTGCCGCGGCCCCTCCCCGCTGCCGGGGCTGAAGTAGCGCGGCGGCAGCGGCGCGGGGCAGAGCCGAGCGGGGCGGCGGCAGCGGAGCCGGGGGGAGCGGAGCCGGTGTCGGTGCCGCGGCGCTGCCCGGCCCCGCCGAGCGAAGATGGCGAGGGCGGCGGAGCGGGGCGGTGCGCGGCTCCTGCTGCCGCTGCTGCTGCTGGCGCTGCCCGCCGCCGCCCGGCCGCCCG
>VZRV01006242.1:75213-167601 GCA_013398115.1 Falcunculus frontatus | reverse complement strand
AGAGGAGGCGGGGACGGACCCCGCGCACGCACGGGCGGCTGGCGGAGCCTCGCCGGGGCGGCGCGGCCGGGGGTGCGCTCGGGTCCGAGCCCCCTTTGTGCGGCCCCGGTGCTCGGTGTCGCCGCGGAGCGCAGAGGCTGCGGCGGGGGCAGCGCGGGGCTGGGCGGGCAGGGCCCAGCTCCGCGCGTGTTTTCCCACGCATCACCGGCTGCCTCGGGCAGAGCCGGTCCGGCAGCCCCGGTGGGTCGGGGCTGGGGGCTCAGGGAGGGGTGGTCCCACGGCATCCCCCTGCCCAGGTCCGTCCCGGAGCAGTGGGGCTGTGGGACGCACGTGCTCGGTCTCTCGCCCAGCCTCGCCAGGAGTTGCTCGCATGAAACGCGGCTCGCTGAGTTCCCGGGGCATTATTTTTTAAAGTTGTGGGTTCTCTGTGTTTATAAAACCCCGGGCAAACCAGCACCCAAATTCCCTTTGCTGGTCAGGGGATCGTTATGATAAATGTGATAATGTTTACCTTGATGTGTCTTGAACGTGATAATATTTACCTTGACGTGTTTTAACTCCACCGTTCCCCGTGTGTTCGGTGGGGCATTGGGATGAGCAGAGGGGAAAGTTACGAGGGTGGATTTTACAAGCGAATGTCAGGTGACTTATCTCAGGGGTCCCATTTTAAGCTGCCCAGAGGGAGCTTGCAGCCAGGAATGCAGACGGTAAAAGCTGCAGTGCAGTGTAACAGCTATGGCTCCCTTGAAGGGAGGAAAGAATAGTTGTAAACGGGCTTGTAAAACACCAGGTTTAGTTGCAGGAACTCCGGACCCAGTGTCCCCCCTGAGGGCAGCCCAAGCTGGGAAGAGCAGCTCTGCTTTTAAATGCTCCTGCAGCCTAAAGCCAGCCACGGAGCCACCAGCTGCCGCTCAGTGTTTTCTGCGTGCTGCTTGTGAGAGGGTCGTGGTGCCAGTCACCTGTTGCAGTGGAGCAATGGGGATGTCCCTCTTGTATGTAACAATAGGGATGAGCAAAGGAAAACTGTCAGTTTCTCATACCGAGCCTTTCTCGGACTTTTGGTGGGGGTGGCTTTGTTACAAGATCGTCTCTGAAGCGTTTTTCTCATTCTGGCCGCATTCTTCTGAGTTAGTGCTGCACTAGGAATTTTCCGGCTATTGTGCGGTTATGACATGGAATTTTGCTGTCTGTGTAGTGTAAATGGTTGAAGATGTCACTGGATGGCAGAAACCTGATGTATCCTCCGAGTTTTGCCACCTTTTAAAGTGATGTTCCACTTCACTGCAGTGTGAAATAGTGTAACTTGAAGAAGCTTTAAGTCCCAGTAGCAGGAGGCTTACAGGGACCCCGATGTTAGTAATTGTGCCTCCAGTGAGGCAAAGGAGTAAGGAAAGGTGAAGAGGTAACTGCTGCCCGGTGCACTTGCAAACAAATGCGTGAATGATGTGCCAAGCAAAACTGGGAGGATAAGGCTGCTCGGAAAGCTGGGAAATGTGGGTATGCATTTATCACTCCACATGGGTCCATCCGTGGCCACCCTGCTAGCTCAGCATGACACGCAGCACTAAGGATGCTGGTGACTGAAAGAAACCCTTCAGGCTGTACCAGCTCTGGGGGCAGCCTCAGCATCCCCCCGCTGCCAAACACAGCTCCTGAGCTGTGGAATTCTGCAGCGACCCCCTCCTGTCCCCTGTGCAGCTCTGGCACAGGGGGGCTTTGATCTGAGCACCACTTCCCAGGCCAGCAGGCTTCACTCAGTCTGAAAGCTTTAGAAAAATCCTTTTGTAGTGGCTCCTTTCCATGACCACAGGCAGCACCTAAAAGGGAGGGGAGGAAACAGGAGGCATCAGAGCAGAGGTCAGAGTTCCCAATTCATCCCCTTTAGGGGTCTTGGCACCACCTGGTGACTAAAGCAAGGAGGGAGGTGGGAGGGAAGTGTTCAATTTGAGCAGAGTGAAACAACAATAATGAACTCCACATGCATGTCCTCAGTGCCTGCGTGTCCCACCAGCCCAGAGTTCCTTCCCTTCTCCATTCACCTGCTCATTGCTGCTCATGTGTGTTGTGGCTGTGGCATAAGGAGTTTTCATCAGGAATACTGGAACTATGCCACTTGGGACCCTCCCAGAGACATCCATATGCTCTGGTGGTGAAGGGACATTTGCTTGATTAAAGACCTAGGATAAACATTAATACAATCATCTAATAAATTAGTTCAGTCAGTTCTCTGTTTTCTGATGGTTTAATGTGACATTGTAGAAGACTTCAGAAAAGGGAGTTCACTGACTTTTAAACATGATGGTCTTAAAATGTCAATAATCGTTAAGTTTTCTGAAGTAATGCTGCCCTAAAGACGCTTGCAGTGGTTTTGGCACAGCTTGTGGGAAGGCTGTAAACCTTTTCAAGGAGTTTCCTTTGCTTTATTCAGTTTTTTTGGCAGAAGACTGCATTTCCAACTGTGGGGGGCTTTTTAGTCTGGAAGGATGTGAGGCACAGCGATGCTGAGGTGTGCTGAAAGGGACTTGCCATGGAGGTTTGCTTCCCTTGTCAAACTCACTCCTCAGTGTGGGCAGCCCTGCCTTAATGATAATGTCTTGAGGATGAGGCAAAAGAGAGCTCACAGGTTTCTTTTTTTGATTAAGCTTTGCTGGAGATGCTTGTAACTATCTGTCTTCCAAGACAAACAACTCTGCAAAGGCACAGCCATGTGCTCATGTTCCCCATCCCACCCGTGTGCCCGGGGGCTGTTCCGAAACCAGCAGGGATGGGGCACTGCTCCTGGGGTGGGGCAGGGTTGTAGATGATTATTTCAGATTAGGAGTGTAACAGTGAGGCAGGTTACTGGCATTAATTGAAGCAATTATAGACCTCAGAATTTCAGAACATACAGCAAATTTTACTGACTTCAAGTCAGTGCTGCTTTTGCCTTCCTCTGAAATCTGTCTTCCCCCCAGCCCTGTGTTCAGAGCCCTGCTTTGCATACTGAATTACAGCCCTGAGCTATCCTTGCTGGAGCAGTGTGGGCACTGACCAGAGCTCTGGCCCTCTCTCTTCCAGGTGTTGATAACATGAAATCTGGAGCTGTTTCATCCCTGAATGTCTCAGAATTAAGTGGCATTCTCTTTGGATGTGCTGCAGTGTTGGTGGCCGTTTGTCCTGGCGCCTCTTTATCCCCTGCCATGTCTCTGGTGTGTGGCTCTTTGGGGCAGTGGGACCCTGGCTCAGCCCAGGGCTCTCAGTGCTCCAGGTGACAATTGGAGCTGCAGCTCTCTGTACGTGTCTCTTCTGTGTTTACATCTATGACAGTGTTGGGTTTCAGTGGTTTAACTGTGGCTGAAAACACGGTTTTGGAACAAGTTGTTGTTGCCCACAGAAAGGACACCTGGTGAGACAGCACCTGCTTAACTCCGTGTGAGCAGCTGATCTGCAGGGGCAGCCCAGGGAGCAGCTTGCAAGCAGGCACTTTGTCTGAAACAGGACTTTTTACACCCCATTTCCTGCCCTTTTTACCTCATCCCCAGCAGCCCCATGCTCCCTGTGGCTTTCTGATAAATCAGGTGAGGGGAGCTGGTGGTGGGTCATGGCAGGGCCAGATAAACTGGGACAAAGCCACCTGCATCCCCTGAGAGTGGTGCCAGCAGGGTGCCTGGCTTGTCTTTATGCTCAGGGGAAACTTCAAAGCTCCCACTGACCTGAGCAGGATTGGGCCTTGCAGGTCTCTGGAAGCTGCCCCTCAATCAAACCTCCTTCTTATCTCTCCCTCCTTGCAGTCTGCTGTGATAGTGGCAGTTTTATGTTCTGTGGGCTGCCCTGCAACTCCTTGCATTGCTGAAGTTCTTTCTTTGGCCATACCTTTGTAGTGTCCACGCCTCTCCTGCTCTGGCAACCTGCTGTCTCTGCTAAGCCTGCAGCTCACAATTGCTTTTTAATTAAAATCCTCTTGCTGATGTCAGAACGTCCCTGTAGAGAACCTAGCACAATGTGCAGGAGCCTGAGTTGCTCTAAAACACAAATAGCTGGAAATGATTCTGGTCAGGTTTAGGTCTGGCTCTAATGAAACAACTAATGATCAACTGGTGCATCGGAGAGGCTAATCACACTTTGAACAGCAAACCTGGTTCAGCTGCTGACGTGTTCCCAGCCCAGCAGGCTGCCCAGGGAGAGACAACAGCAGCATTATAAATGTGGAGCAGCTGATCCTAATTTTTACTCCCCTCTTACTCGAGTTGACTGTCTCCCATCAATGTGAGCTTTGGGTTCAAAATGGTTTTTACATCTGTAGCAAGAATTTAAAGCATGAAAGCACTTCATTTTTTTGTTACTTATCCCCGTTTTGTAATCTTGCCTCACTTCCCCTCCCGCCTCAGTGTTGTGTGTTGTGCAGCAGAAATTTCCACACAACCTGTTGCACCGGTTCCAATTAAAGGTTTGAGCTGAAGAGTTGGGTCAGTTTTATCTGGTCTGCTCTCCTTCCTGGCTCAAAGCATGTCCAAACCAGCCTTGTGACCTCTCTGTACACTGAGGGCTCCCTGCATGAATGTCAGGCTTACCTGGATGGCTTCAGCTCCCCTTTTCTTTGGCTTTGTGCTTACCTGTCTCTATTTTCACATCTCTAAAGGAACTAATTTAAAAGTGTTCTCCTTCAGGACAATTTGTGTTGCATAATTGCCTGCGAGTAACAAAGCAGATGGCAGTGGGGAATAACGCTGTGAAATCTGTTTCCTTTGCACTGAGATTCCTCCAGAATTTGGAGCATCTGGAAAATCACACGCTCGGCCCTTGTAGGGGCAGGAAGGGGATTGCCTGTCTTGAGGTCTTGTACCTGGTGTAATATTAACGCTGGCTGCAGGTGGGACAGGCAAGGGCAGCATTCCTGCCTGGGAATAACTGCGCCTTTAAAAGGAAAACTGCCTGTAACACAGCTCCCTTCCAGGCTGTTTGCAGCAGCAATTCAAGTGACACAACAGTGGCTACACAAAACAATTTGCCAGTTTTCAGGGCTCTTTGCAGGTTTCTTTGAGCGTGGGTCAGATTCATTTGTCCATTAATGAGAGAGAAAGAATTGCCCCTAACAGCTCAGGTCTTTGTCTGATCCTGCTCAGGAGGTGCTGTTAAAGTTGCAGGGTTGTTTTCTCTGGCAGCGTGTCCATGGAGCTGACAAAACCACCCGGGCCACAAAAGCAAGGCAGAGAAGTGATGGCAGTCCCTGGCCAGCTGACAGCTGGGGCTGTCCCTTTCTGGCCTTGCATTGCAGCATCATCAGCAAAAGGAACTTGGCTGCGAGACTGAGCTTGAAAACGTAGCTGAAAGAACTATATTGTGAAATGAATAGGTGGACAAGAAACAGATTGCGGGGAGTCAGGCAGAGGAGCTGCCAGTCTGAGCCCATAGAAGTGACTGAATGGTTCAGGTCAGGATCCCTGGGCTCGGTGGGGGTGGGTGTGAGTGGCAGCCTCAGCAGAGGAGCTGCTGGCCATGGAGTTTGAGCCTCTGCTCTCCACTGCAGTGCAGCTTCTCCCTCAGATACTCCTTCCTCTACTTCTGATAACCAGTCCTTGGAGTCTGGGATACTTTGCCAACGCTCACTGCATATCTGAAATTCAGAAGGGATGCTGCTTAGAGCAGCCCAAATTCTACACTGGGTGGTTGTGGGGGTTTTGAGCCTTTTCAGGTACCTTTTTGCATCTATGCTTTAAATTGGTGCAAACAAAAATTTCTGTATCTCGATTTGCATTAGCAGGTTTACACCCTCTATTTTCTGAATTGCTATGATGCCTGTCTGCTTTGTACCACGTTTTTCTGGCCAGAGTGAAATGTTGTTTCTGTGCTTTCCACCAGGGCCAGTACTGCGACATCTGCTCCTCTGCAAACAGCAACAAGGCCCACCCCATCACGAATGCCATTGATGGGACAGAGCGCTGGTGGCAGAGCCCCCCTCTTTCCCGGGGGCTGGAGTTCAACCAGGTCAACGTCACCCTGGACCTTGGACAGGTAACACAAATCCTTTCTTCATTATGTTGTAGACCATGCTAGTGAGGAACTGCTGCTGTGCTTCTAAAATCCTTTAGTGGACCTTGCTGGAAGTGTGGAACAAAATCCACTCATTTAATGACAGGGCAGGAGGCCCTGGTTAAAATAGGGAAGGGAAAACCTCTTGCCTGTTTGTAATATTAATGTCATTGTGCTCTGTGTTGTTACTATTTAGATTTTCCCTAAAACTTGAGTTGTATGTGGAAACTCATGAGATTGTGTGGGTGCCATTCCCCTTAGAGGGTACCTGCCTCTCACAGGGGGACACTTAGCAAGGCCTCACCAAAAAATGGGAAATACAGCCCTGAGAAATTCAAGGTTGCGCTCTAAAACTTTTAACTGGTGCGTTTAAAACTCTTTAAAAAACAGCAAGTCTGTGCTGAAGGTCTTCCTATAAAAGACAAAGGGTGACAATGGTTGTTTGGTCTCTAATCCTGGGAAGTCAGGGAATTACCATTGTAATAGCAGGGCTGCCAGCCCCCTCTCTGCCACCTCCTCCGCTGCTCCTGTTCATCTGCAAAATGTGTGTTCTCTCAGACTTTGCTCTGCTCAGAGGGAAGCAGCAGCAAAGATGTCCTGGGACTTCTCAGGTGGCTCTTTCGCTCTCTCTGCTGGAGTAAAGGCCCATTTGTCCCTGCAATTTGTGAGGTGCCTGACTCCGGGTTCATACCCTTGGATACCCAGGCTGTATTGATGCTGATACCCTTCTGTTGGATGCCTCAAACTCACACTTTAGTCCCCAGGATTTGCTCTGATCCGCTCCCTACCTTGCTGTAGCACTCATCTGGAGTCTGCCCAACACCCTTCATGAATTTGTTCTCTCCATGAGTGCCAGCTGTCCAAAGCTGTGCTGTACCAGCAGCAGTGAAATATCTGCTACCTCCCAGGGCACCAGGGCTGTGTGGGCAAAGCCTCCCAGGACCGCACACGGGGAGCTGAGCCCTCCCCAGCGTAGGTGGCATCTGCTGTGTCTCTTAGAAACAGCCCAGCTGGCAGGGATGTGCTGGTGGGTGGATTGCTTTGCACTCACTCCCCCTGTGACCAAGGGCCAGCCTGCAGTGTGGCTTTTCCATCTCTCACAGCTTCTCTGGAGAGGGATTTTCAGAGATCATCTTTCCTCGGGAGCTTCTCCTCCTCTTCGTCATTTCTGTGGCAACTTTCTGGCTTTAGGCCAGAGCTAACCCAGCTGCCCTGTGTGCCTGCAAGCTGCTGAGTTTGGCTCACCTGGGGGCTTGCAGCCTTCAGAGCTGCTGTGCTGGGAGCCAGAGCCTGCAATAATTTGGGAGGACTTCAGTGCTGTTAAAACTGAGCTGCTCTAAGTTGACCTTCTCTCTCCTGAGTCTGTTTGCCCTCAGTACCCAGGGAGATGGGATTGCACCATCATTTGTGCAGGATTGGTACCAGAATTTGCATGTGTGGTGCTGGTGGCAGATGCTTCACCTGGTGTGGATTTTCTCTGGGCTCACAGACCCTCTGCTTCCCTGTCACCTTTGCAATACATCATAAACCCAGCTGGTCCCGGGAGCAGCACAATCCTAAAGCTTCAGTGGGTTTTAGTGGCTTCCCCTTTATACATGGCCTTATTGCATATAATTGCTATAATAACCTGTTTATGCTCCTGCTGAGAGTCAGTTCTTTGCTTTTAACTCCTTTGTTTTGGTAGGTCGGGCAATAGAAACAAGATTAAATGTTAGAGAATTGCTAATTTCCTCCTTTTGAAGTTGACTCTGGTTGAAAGGATGGAAGAGAGAAAGAGAAGTTCTTGGGACTCAGTGTGGTCAGCAGGGCAAGTGTGGGATCAGGCCAGTGTACCTGGCAGCCAGGCTTCCCAAATTCCTTGGATACCAGTGAAAACAGCACAGGTAGCAACACCCTCATAAGGCATGTCTGACAGCAGGGCTTTTTTCTGGCTGGCCAACAAGGCTTCTCCTTGCTCTCTGTATCAATCTAGAGAGCTCTTGGACCAATTAAGGTTTAATTTAAGGGACTCACAGCCACTAAAAGCTTTTGTCCCTCCAGGGGTTCATGAGTGCCTGGAGTTCTGATGGCATTGGGGGCACAGCAGGGGCTGGCACAGGGGGTTGTGGTGTCAGCCCCTTCCTTTGCTGCTGCGCTTCCCTGCTGGCTTCCTCCCTCTCCAGCCATAAGTGCTTAATTACCAGCTGGAATCGGGTTCCTCCAGCATTTGGCGAAGCTGTGGCAAATGGGAGAGGGTCAGTTAATTAAGCAGCCTGTTGGTCTTTGCTTTTTGCTGGCTGGGAGCTTGCTCTCCTCACAGGAGTGTTAAAATCCTGTGGGAAGGAGAGAAGGAGGAATATTCACAGCTAGCAAATAAGCTCCAGAAGGGCTTGGGCTGGCCACCCAGCTGGTGTGAGGATATTAAACACTCTCCTCACGTCATCGTAGTGCCAGCAGCAGCCTAATCTTAATGGCTTCATCAGCAAGGCGGATCAGGGCTCCCACCATGGCTGGGGAAGGGGCTGTGCCCGATTATCTGCTGGGGGAGTTCGATGGGAATTGCTCCTGCTAGTACCTTGTGTGTTCCTGCCTCCTTGGGAAGGAGTGATTTTTCTTTTCAGAATGGTGGGGGAGAGAGGCTGCAAGAGGAGGAAAAGTCACTTGAAGGTTTCCATGTCATACCCAGGTCTGAGCACCAGAAATACGACAAACAGCTCCAGGGAGGAAAGTGAAATGGATTTTAGGAGATGCTGAGGACCCTGGAGAGGGATTTTTTTTTCCTTGCTTTTAATCATGACCTTGTGCTTAGTATATTTAGGATGAATGGCTGGGCCACTGCATGAATTCAGTGTAAAATACAGCATGGCACCATATGAAGCATGGCTCAGGTTTTGGAGAGTAGAAGAATCGAGGGTGCTGTGTGCTGGGAGGACATTGCTATTGCTGGACAGTCTGGACTTGTCAAAATCCCAAAAAGTGGCTGCCCTACCTGGCTTGGAGGGCAAAGGCATGTGTTGTGGTGGAGGCTCTTAAACCTGCCCTGCTACTGCTCAGCTCCAGGCTCTTTCCTCTCCTGCCTGGAGAATCCAGGCCAGCTGGAAATGGGAACGTGCCTCTGCCGCAGAGGGGCTGTGCAGAGAGCAGAGGGACGGGAGACCATGACTCACAGCCACCATGGGAATTGTCCCCTGTGATCCTGCTGTGATTAAATGCCACAGTGGGTGGAGGGGGAGGAAGGGGTGTGATGGAAGATTCTTTTTTTTTTTTTCCCCCAAAAAGGTCGTTTGAGTCAGAGCTGACAAGGTTTAAGGAAGCATGAATGGCTGGCTCCCTGCCAGAGCCTGACATCTTCCTTGCATGAAGGTGAACCCAGGCCAGCCCTTCCTTGAGATGTTTATGGATAGTTGGTGCTTTATGATAAACTCTGGGGGAGGAATGCTTGCAGTCATGCAAGAGCAGGAGCTTCGTGCCAGTGCTTGCCTGAGGTTAATTACTGTAGTGAGAAGGTGGCTGGGTAGCAGCCCCCATCTCCCCCTGTGTTGTCTGCTGGCCCTGGTGACACTAAGAGCAGCAGGATTTCAGACTGAAGCTTTCCAGGGAGTTTGGATTTACACCCCAAAGGTATTTAGTTGGGCAGTGCCTGACAGAAACACTGACATCCATTCACTTTTTCTGAGAGAAGAGAAGCCTCCTCCTTTGGAGACCTCCAGAGCTCCTTAAAATGCAGCTCCCTTTGGGGTTAAAAGGAGGAAAAGAAAAAGTTGCATTCATTGTTAGTTCACAGAAGTGGAAAGGAAATGAAAGGGATTGTGAGCCATGCTCCCAGGCCAGTGCCAGGTGTGTTTTGTAGTCACTGTGGGATGTATCTCAGCAAGGGAGCAGATTGATAACTTTCTGAGATGCTTCTCAAACTACCTCTTGAGTTTTCTACTAATTACAATGGGATCTGCCAAAGCTGCCACTTTTTCTGGCCTCTGAAGTGATTAGCTTATGCTTGCCTGGCCCTTCCAGCTCCAGAGTAAAGGTGTTGAAACACAAAACAAACGAGGTGCTTCAGCCCTTGGCCAACAGGCTGCTGGTCTTTCAGTGTGAAACTTGGCTCAAAAGGAGCTGGGTATTTTTCCCATGGTGGATTTTCAGGGCATAAACCTACTTCCTTTCCCTTTTGCACTGCAAACGTGGCCCCTCAGGACCAGCTTTGCACAGTGGTTTGACGTGCAGGATGCCCACAAATGTGCGAGTGTAGCTAAATGCCTGATGGCACGAACAGCTCAATCCTCCTTGTGTGAGCTGTATTCTTGTTCATGAGTATTAAATTCTTACTCATCTTTGGCAGATCTGGACTAATGCTAAAGGAACACCAATGATCCAGAGTACCTTGTGTGTAACAACACTCTGAAGTCTTCTTTCACCTCAGTTTCTCATGTCCCATTTATTTTCATTTAGTTGAAATATTAATGGGAGCTGCTGGTGGAGGTCTTCAGGAGCCCTCTGAAAGGCAGCTGGAAGGAAATCCCTGCAAACTGATGAGCTGAGGCTCACCTCCCTGTTCCCAGCAAAAGGCTTCAACATGAAGATGAATCTGGTGTTTACTCCCTGGCTTAATGAATTGAAAAATCCCTCTTGAGGGAGTAAACTCATGGAATCCCAAGAGAACACTCAGGGGTCTTCATGAACAAAGATGGTGTCCTAGAGTCTGCTTTCCCTAGGCTTGATGTGGGATTGGGGTGATGGTCATCCAAGCATTTTCAGCTGAAAACCATTTAAATTTCTCCCTTTTTTACCTTGTTCCTTTTGTGGAAACTTCATTTCCGTTGCTGTGGGAGCCTTTACTGCCTCCAGGTGATGAAACTGCTGCTTACATTTCCCTCGAGGGCACTCTTGTTCATTCTTGCTGTACACAGGGGGAAAGCTGAACCAAGTCTCTTCTTTTCCTTCCCCTCGCTGGGGATGTCTCCTGCAGCATTTTCCCCAGCACACATCCCTGAAAAATGCACAGTGCCCATTTCTCTCGGGGCCACAGGCTCCTCACCTGCCTGGCGTGTTTTTCATGGAGCGGTGCAAGAATGGGTGAGGATTTAAGATGGTTTTTTTTTTGTACATGGTTTTTACTTTTCTTAACTTCTCTTACTGCTAAGGAGTAACTACTTGGTAATACTCCTACTTGGTCGTCACTGTGCTGGGGCACCACTGTGGGAAAGGGGTAGGAGGCCTTAGTGACATTTACTGTGAGCTTTTGCACCTTAAATAAAGGGCTGGGGCGTAAAATCTGTAACAAAGACGTTCTTTCTCCAAATTGTTCTCTGGCTCTTGGAGCAAAAGCAGTATTAAAAATAAAGCACATTAAGTAGGCTGAGCAGAAATCTTTTTTACTTTCAACAGCTGAGCCTGTGGTCTCTTCTCCTGTGTAGAGTCCTCTGCAATTGCCATAAAATCACTCAAAAGCAAATCAAGGTCTTTGTTTATAGGCTTCAAAACTATAGTTTCCTGATCTGAGATGGTTTGTGGGTTCCATTTAACTACAGAGCCTGTTCAGTGCTGCTGTCCTTTGCCATGGCTGTGGAATGGAAGCAGGGTGTATATTTTTAATGCTTCTCTGGGAAAAGCAGAAAAGGTGTGACTGGGAGAGCGTGCAGTGCTGGGAGCTGGCACCGAGCCCAAGTGGATGGATCCTCTCTTCTCTCCCAATTTATTTCCCACTTTATTGTTTAAATTAACTTAGCTGTGAAGTCTCTTCTGTTTTCTTCAAAGCTGCAGTTCTCCCGACCTGGACCAGCAGTTATTTAGGGACTTTTTTTTTTTGTGCTGATAAAGTGGGATTTTTGCCTTTACTTAGCACAGAAAGGTCGAGAAGGGCCATCTGCCAACTCCCACCAGATTCCTGGCTCCAAGGGCTGTGTGGGAGCTGCTCAGGTGAGCGGGAAGGGAGTGTCTGGTTGTTAATCAAGTGGGGATCTGTCTGCTCTGCCAGCAAGAGCAGACTCATCCTCTCCTTTTCAAACAGCCTTGCCAAATTGGATGCCAGGATCCAGAGCAGCCAAGGCTGAAAATTCTTTCCTCTTTGCTGCTGCTGCTGTTGGTCGCTGTTAAGGGAAAAGATGTGCACAATACTGGTGTAGGTAAATCATGGGTGACACATGAATTTTAATTGTATGTTATGTTTATTCCAGTCGTGAACCAGTACTGCTTAAAATCAGTCTTCTAGGGCTGCAATGAGCAGAAGGTATTTCACTTGTAACATCTGATTCCCAAAAGACCTGCCCTGCCTCATGTCTGCCAGGCTGTGAGCACGGGGAAGAGCAGGGGAGCAGGAGGTTCTGGGCAGGTCACTCAGCGCTGTGGCACCTTTTGTGGCCTCAAGGAGGTTGTTTCTGCCTGTCCTTTGCATCTCGTACAAATGACCCTTGTGCTTCAACAGCTTAATCTTCCCAGAGGCTGTGCTTGCTCTGCCTAGACCTGAACCAGGTGTTAAAATAAGCCTCAACCTCCCCCCCACAGAACAGCTCCAGGTAATGACTGATGAAAGGATAATTGCTGGTTCTAAGAAATGCATGCAAGATTTCCACTGTAGTTTCTCCCTAGGTGTTGTTGCCTATTTATAATGTTGGTGTGATGGGAAGCAAAGAGGCTGACGGTGAGGTCTCCTGCCGTGGAGCTTCTTACTCCCTCCAGGCTGTCCCTTCCTTCTCAACTCCCTGGGATTCTTCAAAGATTAGGAGAGAGCCTGGGGGTGAGTGTGGGCTGGGGAGAGGTCAGGCTGGTGTAGGGGAGGCTTTAGTTTGTAATGAATAGCTGGAAGGCAAGCCTGGTAATTTCTTGCTGCGCTCCTGGAAAGTGTCTGCTTGGCTGGGCTGGAAAACAAGAGTGTGCCTTGACTGGGGTGTGTGTGGGTCCACGTGCTCCAGGGCCAGCTCTGTCCGGGCTGTGCGTGGCTGCACCAGGCAAGTTAAAACAGAGCGGGACCGCCTGGGTCAGGCCCCTGTTTGTGTTTTCCTCCTTCAGAGAGATGTTACAGGGAGCTTTTTGGGAAGGTCACGTTACCCAGTGGAAGCAGAGGTTCACAGACACAGAGCATGCTGGCATCCCATTAAGTGGTTTAGCATTTTCTGTGCTTTGGCTTGTCCCACCTCCAGAATGGGGACACTGCATTTTATCTCCATCACTTTCTGTGCACAGCACACGTGCAGGAGCCTGTGCAGCACCAGACCAGTGAGTACAAAATCTGTTGCAGAAGAGAATGATTTCTTGAGTCTAGCTCCTGGCTTGGCACTGTGCAGCCCTTCTCCTCTGTCACTTCTTGCAGCAAGTGAGAGCATCCCTCAGCCCTATGGGTGCTCATCTGTCCGTGAACTCATGTCCTCCACACACCCCTGAGTGCTGAAGCTGAGGGCTGTGAGCCTGGAATTGCTGCCAGTCCTGCTCTTCATGTGGGACTGGGGAGACAAGCCCATCCTGTGGCATTGCACAGCCAGTTCAGTTCTTGACGCTTGTCCTGATCAGGTTGGGAAGCCCCTCAAGTGAGCTTTTCCTGCTTCCTGGGGCACAATTCCAGGAGCCGTCCTTGCCCTCTGCAGCTCCAGCACAGCTGTGTCCTGGCTCAGATCCACAGGGCTGGCAGGGAGGATGCTAAATACACTTTTAATCATCTGCCTAGTCAGCTTCTCTGCTCTTTCAAGCCTGTTCTAGCCCCCTGCACCTTTCTTTTGATGCTTTACCAAGCCTGGCTCAGCCCTGCATTCATCTCTGCCTTATCCTTTTATTATAGTCATAAACGTGGGCCTTCAGGCTGTGCCCAGCCTTGATCCTCAGTTGTTTCCTGTTTTCTGGATTCAGTGCTCTTCAAATTCCAGACCTCCCCTCCTGAGTGTAATGCCAACAGTGCAATAAATAGTTCACTGCTTCCCATTTGATAGAAAAGAGAGATCAGTAAGAAGACACAAGGGGAGAGGCACATGCCTGGTGTGCTGGGGTGGAAGAGTCTTCCTAAATGGCTTAAGAGCAGACTCCAGATCAGTGGCAGTTCATTAGGGAAATGTGGCCTGTTCACACAGACCTGGTAACTGAGGATTTGTTTCTGGAGGCATCCTGGAGGTTAGAGAGGAGAGATGGGAACAGGGATGAGTCCTACTGGGAGATCCAGGGAGGAAGAGGACAAAGCCTTGAGAGTGACACATGGATGACTCTGCACAAGGCAAGGACTGGGCAGTAGTTTAGGGCTACTTTGGCCACCAGAGACTCTGACAAGAATGAGAGGAATGACATTTTGTTCTCCACAGAAGGACTTGCCAAACATGACTATAAAAAAGCCTGTGTTAAAATGAGGTCCCTGCTAATGGAAGGTGGGTCTGGATGGTGCCAGCTCCTGCTTGTGCAGTGGAGGAAGCCACGTTGCCTGTTCACTCCAGGCACCCCAACCTGGCCCCAGTGCTTTGGCAAGGCAGCCAGACAGAGGCAGGGAGAGGATGAGCAGGTAATGGGCCCAGCAATTGCTGCTGCACCAAGTCCTGCCAGGACTTGTCAGTCAGACAGTGTTAGGATGGTAGTTTGACATTCTTGTCCTTCCCTCTGTCAAGGAAAAAAAAACATTTGTGGCAGATGATGTGGCAGAAAGTATCATTCCTTTTGGTCCCAGCCACATTTACCTGGAGAGGCTGGGGCTCAGCCAGCAGGGTTAAACCAGCTGAGCTCTCTTGTTGCTTGGTGTATGTGGTTATCTGGAAGTTAGAACAGCTTCCCTTAGAAGAAGTTGCCTTTTTCCTAGAAGAGTTGTGTATCACTGATGGCTTTTTCCATGAAGCTGTGTGCTGAAAACTGTGCCTTTGATGGAGCAGATCTCCTGGCAGAGCTGGTGTTTGTAACTTGCTCTGGTTGGTGTGCCCTGCCTGAGAATCACTTTGCATCTTCTGCTTGGCATCCTGAGTCTTGCCAGTGGTTGTTTGTGTAACCCATGCAGGGACAAGCAAACAGCCAAACTGAGAATTGCCACAATTTTTTTTTTTGGTTTCTCTTTCTTGTTTCTTTCTCTTCCTGCTTTGATACAGAGCTCTCCCTCACTCACACACTCAGCTGAGCTCTATTTATGGGTTCCTGCAAGTTCCCATCACTGTGGATTGGATCATGCCCTGTGCCCAAAATCCAGCTGGCATGCTGCTGTAGGCATCTCTTGGATCTAGTTAAATGTGCTCAATGCCAAGCCCCGACGGGAAGAGGAAAAGAATGGCTTTCTGGTATTTGCACATAGCTGCAAACTGTAAACACAGACTCATGACTGCAAACAGAAATCTGTATCGCTGGCTTCATCATGACTTCACTGTTGTTGTCCTGGCTGTTTGCTAAAGCTGTTCCTTAATCCTATTCCAGGCTTTTGCAAAGTCTGCATCCACCCAAACTTACTGGGCACAAAGATTTTGGCTGGACTCCAGGAAGGGCTTTGGCTATTTCTTTCTCTACTGGCCGTCGTTTTCTGCCTTGGAGCAGGCTTGCTTCAAGTCTCTGTAAATGGGGCTGGAAATACAAGGGGGTCTTGGGGGGATTGTGAGGACAAACCCCGTGTTCTTGTGAGCCTCGTGGATCTGAACAGCAGCAAGAGCTCCACACAAACAGTGTAGCTGCAGACACTGCTGGTGTTAGCAGTGCCATTGGGAATGTTAATCCCACTGTGACCCTGCTATGTGCTGCTGTTGGGTCAGCTCAGCCGGCTGTGAATGGCAGTGTCATGGTGGGGAAACTTGCTGACAAATGCTAACGTGGTGCACGGCTGGGATGCAGGTTTTTAGAAGAATAAACCTGCTTGCATGTGTTGGGTTTGGCTTTGTTGAAATCTGCTAATAACCAGGCTTTAAACCCAGCGCTGTCAAGGCTTGCAGGAACCACGCAGAGGAATTACAGAAAGGCAGTGCTGCCTGGAAGCTGGGTGCTCTTGGGTTTGGTGCAGGGACCTAATACGAGGTGTAAGAAAGACTCTTTTCCTGTTGGAGCTGGGTCATCTTGGTACATGTGGGATCTGGAGCCTTGTCAGATCCAAAAAGGGGCCTTCCAAAACCACTTGTCCCTGGGAATAGTGAAGTAAGAAATACAAGGAAAGACAGGCATTTGCCACCTCCTAGAACTGGGTTCAGAACCAGACAGAAATAAGGTGTCAGAGCTTGAGCATCCATATCTGCTTCCAAATCCAACCGAGGGAGGATTTAGGTATATTCCTTTTGGGTGCTGGAGAGCTTGGGGTTCCTGAGGCTTGTGTGAGTCACTCATCGTTGGCACTTGGCCATTTAAAATGAAAAGCCTTTCAGGGGCTTGGTTTTGGTGGCAAGCTGAGACCTCTCACATTGTGCCAATTTTTAGCTAATTCGTCCTCTTCCGTTTCCTTCCCCTCCTCACCCTTCCCATGCGTGCAGGTTTGTGACAGGATATCCACTTCATCCGAGGGAATTGGGGGAAATACTTTCTTGTAGCGTGGCCTGCTGCCAGGGTTGCTTTGTTCTGCTGTCGCTGAAAGAACAGCCCAAGGAAACCCTTGGAGCTGAAGCTGGCATACGACTTAGAGTGGATTTCCTGCAGCTCTGGAAGTGAAGTGTATGACATGGGGATTTTTTTGTTGGTTTTTTTTTTTTTTTAAATCCCATAAATGCAAGGAAAAAGAGGACTTGGGTAGGTTACAGATGGCTAGGTCTGAAATCCTCTCTTTGATGGAAAATTGCTGTGTCACGGATGTACAAGTTGTGCCTTGTCAAGGTTAAAATCGCTCTTGGGGTTTTTTTTAGTTGAATTAAGAGCTGAGCTTGCAACAGGCCTGGGGTTTTTAGTAGAATTCAGTTTGTGGTGAAGATGCTGGTTGACCATGCACCATTCAGTGTGCTGTAGCCGGAGGCTCTGCTTAGTGACTCCCGAGTGCTCCATGAAGGCATAAGTCATTTTTGTCACAAACTCAGAGCTGTACTGATGATGGTAAGAAAATTAGTGAATTGCAGTGTTTGGGATTTAACTCCTTGCTGTGGCCAAAGCAATGATGTCCAGGGCCATGGGGTGTTGTATAGAGGGTGAGACAGCTCTTCCTCCTTGTGGGGGGCTGAGACCTGGGCTTGTGCTCTACCACCATCCCACTGTGCCCTGTGGGACACAAGGTTTGGCTCCTGTTTGTCACAGCAGATCAGGTGCCATTTATCTGTGTTGTGGTGGGATCCTTACATCCCTGCCCAGGACCTGCAGAAAGCTGGAAATGTCACGGAGATCTAATTCACTGTTGGCCACAGAAGAAGCAGATGCTGTTTCAAGTCTCATCCAAAGCACAAAATCCTGTTTGTATCCTATGGAAGGGGACTCGAGTGTTTCTTTTTTCAGCCCATGATTTAGCCAAGGGCTTCCTGAACAAACTTAGCAAGCAAGGCTTTGGCAGTGCTCAAAAGGGTCTTACTATAGCTCTTTTATAGTATTTTTTAAATTTTATTTTTAGTACTGCAGAGCCTAGGATGTCTGGATGGAGCAGGTCCCAGATTTGTACAGCTCCTAGCACACTCTGGAGAGCCCGTCCCAACAAGCTTGTGGTCCTGACTGATGGAGCTGTGCTTGTAAAACTGGGTGTAAAAGCCAGCCTGCAAGCTGTCTAAAGCACAGACAAGTATTCTTTTGTCTGGCTTCTCCCTTTTAATTCTAAACTGGCCCAGGAACTCCTCTAAGGATATTTAAATACCTTGTGCAGTGAACCTGTATTGATCTTACTTGCTACAACTCAAACAACTCAGAGAACGTACAGTTGGGAACATTTGTTTGCTCTGGATGGTAGGAATGTCCTCTTGAAAATGTGCTATGCTTTGGTAAGAATGAATAGAGGGTTTTTCCACCCCCTCTCCAGGAGGTTTCTGAAGGCCAAAGTCTTGAAACGGCTCAGAAAGGCTGCTGAAGCTGCTGATAAGATACACAGCAAATGTGCTTGAGAGCCTAATGTAGGAACAGAAATGTCTGAGCTGTTTGCTTTCCCCTTAACAGTGTGAAAAATTAGTGTGTCTTATTAAGGAGCCTGGGGAATTGTGTGCTCAGAGTGAGGGCTGTGCTGAGCTATTACTCCTGGCTTGTGTTATCCCTGGGGCTGGCAGCTGAAAGCATTGGTTTGGAGTTACTGGGTAGGAGAGTGGAGCTCCTTTGGACCCTGCAGAGCCCCAGTTGTTGCAGTTTTGTTTTTAGCAGGCTCCCTCTGGCTCTGAGCTTGCTGCAGAGATGGGATGGCCTCTTGATACAGCAAGCCCTGTGTTTTGGAGATGTGATTTTTCTATCCAGTTAATTCTTCCCCCACCACCTTGTTGTTCATGTGTCTCATTGCTGAAGGAAGCTCTACAGCAATTTTGGTAGCAGCTCTGTGCACCTGCTATGAGTGTGCTGGGAGCTTTTGGTGAGGCTGGGCTCAGCCAGCTCAGGGGGAGGATACTGCTCTACTACACTGTGTATTTTATACCAGTGCTGCTTTTTGCCTGAAATGTGTGAGTGTGACCCCAGGCCATGGGGGCAGAGTAGCCGAGCACTCACTGGAGCTGTGGGATCCCACTGTGCCCACGCTGGGCTGCTCTCACATCCACGAACCATCTGCAGAGAGCCACTTCCATGAAGGCCAGTTGGGCATATTTCACCAGGATATGGTGCCATGAGAATGACAATGTAGCTGTTGCTTAAAAACTTTTTTAACCTCTCAAGTCAGACACACCTGTGCTGTGCCCCCACCCTGGACATTTGCCATCCCATTTGCCTCTCCTCCTTTCAGCAGTGGTCTTTATTTCAGTGGTGTGTGTTTACTCACCCAGACCTCTTATCTCCACTAAATCAGAGCTTTCTTAAGCCCTTGTGTTTTCTGTAGCACTCCCCTTATCTCTGTTCCTTCCCAGGGCTGGGCAGTGGGAGCAGGGAAGCAGGAGGGGCTGAGCACACTGTAAATGCCTATTTGCCCTGCACAGATGCTATGTGGCTTAACAGCAACAGACAAGGCTGAGAGCACCTGTAGGGCAGTTGGGTTTGCCCGAATTGCTGGGCATTTGGGGGTTCTGCAAGGTGATTTTATTTTTTAGGATCTGAGGCAGTGGGGTTTGGAGTGTGTTAATGTAGTCCAAAATTGCAGTTCCTCATGTGGATGGCAGATCAGAGAAAAAGACTGAAAGCTGTCTTGCAGGTTGCTGTCAGGTGTATCTTTGGTCTTGTCTCTGCTGTCTGTCCCCTTGTCCTTCTTCCCAGCCACCAGAATAAGGATACTGTGAAATCCTGTGGGAATTTGCCATCCATGGGGAAGAGCAGCAGCTCCACAGTTCACCCTACCTTTACCCCAGTCTGCAGCCAGAGGTGCAGGTTTGGGCCATGACACCAAACTGCATCTGCAGGTGCTGTTTTGGGGGAAACCTGTGCGATGTGAGTACGCCTGGATGAGGTATGACTGCCTGCTGGGGTGCAAGCAGCTGTGTGGATATGCATATCCTTGGAGTAATGTCTGGATAGTTGTACAGCACTGTCAGTTTTGCTGTTTGTGAGGCATCTGACCTTTCTTTTGCTAAGGCTTTCAGCAAGTCAATTTACAGTCTTGGAAGGGACCACCCCAGAGCCTGGTTTTGTGGCCGGGGAGAAGGAAGGGAGGGAGCTCTTCAAAGAGCAGAGGAGATGAAATTACTCCCGTGGCCTGTATATTGATTTCATGAACCGTGAGGCTCCGAGGCACATGCCAGTCTGCTTTGCTGTGATCTTGGCAGAACGTGACCCCTGTCCCTCAGCAGCAGAGCAATGGAGGTGATCACGTTTCCCCGGGCAGATCCGATTTCTGGAGGCTGTGAGGGTGATGTATGTACCCTGTGCCTGGGAACGGGGCTGGGAGGCGTTGCAGGGGAGGCTTTGGCTGTGCCTGGTAGACACACATCGAGTGCAAACACCCACCTCAGCAGCTCTGGAGACGAGTGCCAAACTGGATTGCTTGTAGCTATGCTGTTTGCATGAATGGCTTTCCCTCCCCTCCTTTGAAGATGATGATTCCCTTTTGAAAACAGGAGATCAAGAATCTGGTCTCAAGACGTGTTGAAAGACACTGTTTACAAATGTTTATCCTGGAATATATTTATAAAGCTCCCCTTGGGAGCAGAGCCTTATGGTACAGTGGCCTCCTATGGACTGAAGTACAGCTGTCTGACAGCTCATGAGCCAGACCTGCTCAGGTTGGTGTCCTGCTGAGATCCCACTTCTTCCCAAAAGCCACTTATTGCAGACCCCATGGTGTTTATGTTGCTGTTACACACGGGGCTGTATTCAATGCTGAATTGCCCTGGAAGGGCTCTGCCTCTAGAAGAACTGTGAGTGTTCAGCAAAGGGTAGAAGTTATTTGCCTGCTCTAAAGATGTTTTGGGACATTCACACCAGATCAGTAAAAACTTCTTGTTAATCTCCTAGTGTCATGACGTGCTACAACAATGCTACTGCCACGTCCCAAGCACCAGCCTTGTGTCCTTGGTTCTTGCTCCAAGGAGCAGCACAGATTCCAGATTTCAGTAGCAGTATGGGGTAATGTGCACTGTCCCTCCCTGAATTAGAGCAAATCCCAGAGCCTGATGGAGATGTGGAACTCCCTGTGCCTGTGAGTGCTGATGGTTGCACGCATCTCCAGTGAGAATTTGGACTGGGTGTTCCAGGCGTGCTGAATTTGTAATCCCCTGTTTATGCTGTGTCCATAACTGTATGTGAGTTCCGGTCCTTTTTCTCGTGTTGAGGGATAGTAAATCACCCCGGTGATGTTATTTTCTGGGCAGCGAGTGCAGATAAGGCCTTGGATTTCTGCAGTGAGGGGACTGATCAGTTATCATGTCCCTACACTACCAGGAAGGGGGAAACATGAGATGGCTGGGGTGTTGTCTCTGGTGTCAGCGTTGGAAAGGCTTTGGGGTTTATTTTCCCCCATCCCAGCGTCAGCAGTGAGTCTTGGTGGGGCTCAGCATTCCTGCCCTGCATGCCTCAGTGTCCCCGGGGCTGGGACAGGATGTGAGCGCGTTCGTGGCGTGGTGGCCCTGGGTCAGGTTGCTGAAAGGGAGAGGGGTGACAGGTGCGTGGCCGGCGGCGCAGCCGGGGCACGGCGCTGCTCCCTGTGCTCTCTGCAAATAAAAACCTCCCGGATTTGGAACTGGGTCAGGAGCATGACCTGAAACACACCGAGGGGCTCGGGAAGTTCTGGGCTGCGCCGCTTCCTCCCGTCCCTGGCTGCTGCCTCAGCCAGAAACTCGGTGTGAGAAATGTGAGCAGGTGGATTAATGCTGCCGCTGGCTCGGCGCTGACTGAGCAGAAGCACGCACAGTGATGGGCTTTGCAGTTGGCCTCTTTCTTCTTTGTGTGCCGAGCCCTTTCTGACCAGGGTGGCTGCAGGTGTGCTGAAAGCATCAGTCCTCAGTCGCAGCTGGGCTGGGCTTCTCTGTCAGCAGCAAGACCGGCTTTGGGCAGCCCTGGGCAGGGCAGAGGAACATGGGGCTCTACAGGGAGCAGAGTAAAGCTGCTGTGGATGTCTGAGCCGTGGGGGCTGCTGGGCTGGAGAGCAGAGTGACCGCACGTGTCCGCAGCGTGCGTCGTCTTAATGTGTTGTTTATTTGATGTGCTGTTTGTTCTGGCACAGCGCGGGCGCATGCTGGGCTGGATAATGCTGGAGAACAGCGTGAGCTAACCCTGCTTCTCAAAGAGAAGCCTTGCATTTGTTAAAGCATCTTTTCTCCCAGTGCCTGGTATGTGGAAGCCAGGGATTCAGGAAGGGAGGGGAGTCTCTTTGCCTGTCCCCAAGGCAGGGACGGTAGCACACCTCCGTGTGTGTAGAAGTGCCTTTGGTGTTCGGCGTAGCTGCACCAAACCTGGACAAAGGCTTCAGGCTTCAGTTGGCCCACGGCTACAGGACAGAGTGCATGGGATGGGGCATCTGGAAAGGCTTTGGCTCTGCATTCTGCCTTCCCTTTTCCCTTATATCTTCTGCTGGTCCTTGGAAGGGTTTCTGGTGCTTTCCGCAGCCTCCGCTACACAGCCGGCAGTGACAGGCAGCACACAGGACATGGCCATGGTGGGGACAGTGAGCAGCCTGCCCCAGGGGAACTGCCTTGTGTCCCACCACATAGCGAGCCATCAGTTTCCTGTTATTGGTTACAATAACACAGCGCCTGTTTAAAAACAACCCCCGTTAGCCCTCCCTCTGGAAGAATTTGAACCTGTCATGAAAGTTAGAGGAGAAACATTTTCCCAGACATCTCATCCAAAGTGGAGCATTTCTGGAGCTTGAAGCTGAGGGAGTGGAGGGACCTCACTCGCCATCCCAGGGGGTCAGGAACATGTCAGCATCACCCAGAGTGCATCAGCTGAAGTGATGTGGGGTGGAGATGAAAAAATTCCCTGGTATTTCAGTGGCTGATCGAAACCATACTGAAAATCTCTGCCTGGGGGAGTTGCTGCATTTCATTAAATAAAAACAGCCTCCTTTCATTCTCCTGGAGTTGAGCTGACAGGAGCAGACAAAAACCACGTTGTTGTTATCACACTCACAATATGATCTTATCATCCCCTGCCTGTAAATTGTGACCAAGCTTGACTCGTTCCTTGGATTGATTTAGGAAGGCTCCTCTTCCGCAGAAATGAGTTTTCCAGATGCTTACTTTAAAGGGGAAAAAAAATAGTTAGGGATTTTCTTTGGCCACCTTTCCAGCTTCCAGCTGTTTAGTGCTGGAAATGTGTTCTTCATTATGTCCAGGAGAGAAATGTTTCTTTCTTCCCATTGGGGAGGCAGTAAATATTTCACAGGAGAATATGCCGTGGACAAGTGAGTTAGTGTGGTTTGTTCTCTGGGCAGCAGCCCTGGTGGCTGCTGTCAGGAGCCAGCACTGGTGTGATGGACGGGGCAAGGATTCAGCTGTCCCCAGGCTGTGCACGGTCACTTTCTTGGATTATAGATTCCATAACCAAGTGTCTGATTCTGCCTTCAGAACCAAGCCCCACAGCAGGAATCAGCAGCAATTATTATTTTGTATTAACTTTCCAGCGCTGCCACTTAACAGCCAACACGCCACCTCCTACGATTCCTTTCTCCTCATCTGACCCCAAAGCACTTGAGTTCTGGGTTGAGCCTGGTGAGCCTGCAATGAGGCTATTTTGGATTAGGAGGAGGAGGGGTGCATTCCAGCTTTGTGGATTACTCCATCCTCTGCCAGCATTGGCTTTGCTGCTAGCAAGGATGCTCCAGTTTGCTTCTGGTGGTCATGGCCAGCATGGCCTGGGCACTTGCACAGATCAGAGAATTGCAGGATATCACCCAGCACTTGTTCCAGCGAACGTTAGGCAGTTAAGATGCTGAAGTTTGGCATGTACTTTCCTCTTTGGTCAAGATGGTGCATGGGGTTAGAACAGATAAATTTGGGCATCTGCAGGAATTTCTGTCTGTAGTCACTGTGTCCAGCTTGGCAATGCCAAGGGATGGTGATGCCAGGGACAGCTGTGACAGTGTCTAGATCTGAGGGAGTTTTCTTGGGAAAGATGGAGATGGGGGCTGTCATTGATGGTAACAGCAACCCATGACCTAAATCAGCTCATGGAAGTGGTGGTGTAATCTGGGTGCATCCATGAAGGAGCCCGGGGAGCAGAACAGCAGCGGCTGATGCTGCAGATGATAATTGGTAGTGTGAAAGGAAAAAATACCAGAAATGCTGTGGGCTGGTTAAAATTCAAAGGAGTATGAGCCAGCATGAAGCCCAGCAGGGAGATGGCATGACTGAAAGAGCAGAGCTGGAAAACAGAACTGAAGTATTTCTCGGACAGGAAATGAAGGAGCAGCCCAGCGGGTGGGCAGGTGGTTGATTCGCAGAGTTGGGTATTCTCTTGGGTCTCAGCTGTGATCCCTGTTCTGCACCTGACATGGGTGGTTCTCATGCAGCCCACGTGTCCTCTGGAGATGTAAGGAGGCACAGGTATCCATATGGGAATGCTGGGCAGGTTACCAGCTGTTGGTGTAGCTGCATCTCTACAAAGCCTAACCTGGAGCGTAAATCACTGGTGCTGCTCTCTCCTGCCTATGTAGCTCTAAAAATTACTCCATCCTCTTTGCTGTCCACATTTTCTCTGGCAACGGCCCACAACTAATGGGAAAGGCAGAATGGGACTTTTCAGATGTTCTAGACCTTAATTCCCAATATGGGAAATGGTTTAAAATATGTGTTTTGATCGCAAAAATTGCAGCATATTTTCCCTTTAAAATAATGTTTAATAAGATTTTTTTTAAACAAATTAAAATACCAATAGAAGCAGGAGGGCGTAAGCCAAGCATTAAGAAAAAACCCTTGAGGATAAAATGAGTTTGTGAGCAATTTGGTCTTGAACTCTGTGGGAATGGGACTAAATCTGTGAAGTCTTCCCGGATATCCTGGCATAATTTGGAGCCCTAAAAATAGCCCAAAACTTGAATAGCCTGGATGACCTCGAAGCTGCTTTTCAAGAGACTTTTAGTGTAGTCAGAGTAGGTGAACACCCTGCAGCGCATCCAGGTTTCAGGAACCCCTGATGAGTCAGTTGGGGAATTGCTAATTGGTTACTGGTCTTCGTTAGCATCAGGCTTTGATGGATTGGGCTCCCGGGTTTGCTCCTGCAATGAGCAAACAGTGGTGGGGCACAGTGGCCTCTTTTGGAAATGTGAAGCGAGTCTGAAGGGCCCAATTAAGCAGGTCCCAGGGAGGGCTGTTTCACAGAAGAGCACAGAGCCCACTGCAGTGATTTATTCCTGGGCTCCAGTGCTGACCCCAGGGCCAGGAGGAGATGCAGGCGAATGCAGAAAGGTGCTTACGAGGGAGCTCTGCTTTGAAACAAAGCAGCTGATTTCCTTCCACTGCAGACAAGCCTTATCTCGGGAGATTACGTTGGTCTCCAGTGGAGCCTCTGGTGTCATAACCGTGCTCTTCCTGGGCAGATAGAGAGGCTTGTGCAAAAATCCCATGGCAGCAGCCTGGGATCTGATGTGGCTGTGCCTCACGAGCCCTGGACTGTGTGGGAGGTGCTGGGACCAGGCTTGGGGCTTTTTGGTTAGTTTTCATGTTTTTTGTAGTCTTGTTTTTTTTTTTTTAACTGGCAGATGAGAAGAGCTGCAGGACCTGTTGTCCTGCACATTGTAGAGAGGCTTAACTCAGGTGTCTTTTGAGGCATCTCACTGATGCCTGACCTCTGTTCTGGGTCTGTGCAGATGTGTGGATCCTGCTGTGCTGTCAGGAGAGGGCTGCCCACCACCTGGGATCTGTCTTGCTGGTCTGACAGGCATGGGGGTTTCTCGCAGTAGTCATGCGTGGATGTTGTCCAAGGAAAAGGTCTTCTTTGGGACATGTTCTCCTCAGCCAGACAGAGAAGGTTGTTTTCTCCAGCTCCAGGGAAACACTACTCAGTGCACTCTCACAAATACAACTGCAGGAATAAACTGCTTACAGAGTTGTTGTCCAGAAAGTTTGCAATGTGGGTTGTAGATAAGCTGCTTAGTCCATCATACCCAAGAATGGACCATCGTTTATATTCCTGGCACAACCATGGCTGAGACATGTTTGCCTTTTCTCCCTCTTCCTGTGATCCTGGTGGATGCTGCCTAGCCTGGCGTTACTGATGGGCTGCAAATAGGTTGGTCTGGGGGAATTTCATAATTACCCTGTCTTCATCAGCCAAGAGAGATGACTTCTCCTCATCTCTTCATGCAAAGCCCCATCCCGCCTCTCCAAGTGTGCTGGGTAGCCAGGCTGACGAGATTTTGGGCTGGTGTTTATACATATATATATATTTTTTTTTTTTTTTAAGCTCATTCATATTGTTCTGTGATGCTCAATGTTCTGTTTGAAGCTAGGGCAGGAAGAGGCTGGAGATAAGACAACAATAAAAGGCTGGAGTAAACCCTGCAAGCAGAGATAATGTACTTCAGAGAATATGGGTGAGCTGGCAGACTGGAAAGTTCAAGGAAATTTGAACTTTTGGCCAGTCGGGATGGTTACTTTTCTCACCAACTGCTCTGCACAGCCTTGGCTTGTGATGTACCTGAGGCAGCTTTTAGTTTAACTGGGACCACCACCTGTTAGATACAAGCTCATTATGTTCAGAGTTGTATGACATCATATCTGTTACTTCACTAATTTTTAAAAAAATATTAGTCCATTTAAAGGATTTTGCTCTTAATACCTGGCCTAAATCAAAAGGTTTCTCATGTACCCTCCTCAGCTTTTCCTCCCCTGCATTTTTGTTGCACAAATCCATCTTGTGATATCTGACACTTCTACAACAAGGAGAAATTAATCACTGCGTTTTGTCTTGATTTTGCACCCTCCCACCCCACCTTGTTGGGAAGTTGGTGTTATATCATTAGGGATTTGCTAACCCTGTGGAGAGAGGTCTCCTTCCTGTCTGCATTGCAGGTTTCTCTCTCTAAATGCCTGGGTTTGGGAGGTGTTGAAGGCAGAGTGATGATGGGGAGATACAGTGAGCTACAGGCACTGGTTGCAGGGTCATGCCGGCTCCAGGGGGTGTAAGACAGGATTTTTGTTTGAACACGTCTTGAAGGATAGTTTTGAAAATTGCCGAGTATTACATCTCTCGGGACCTCGGTTCTCACGTTGAACCCCAGCTGAGAATCAGGCGGACTCCTTTGTGACTGTGCCAATTTCTCTGCTTGGCTTGAAATGCCTTTGGGGTGTAATTCCATATTTGTAGGCTCTCCATCTTTATTGGGATATAATTTACCTACAGACAGCGTTTGCTGAGCTTAGACATCAGCAGTACGCTGTAGGTGCCACATAATGTGCCACACAGATTCACCTTAGCCCTCCCAAATCTTCAGCAGCCCACGCTGCTTCCGTACAGAAATGGTGCAAAAATCGATGTCCAGGTTGTGCTGCTCTTTAATTGCAGAGCAGAAGAAATGAAGCTGTATGAAAGGTCAGAAGAGATTTTTTAGTGAGGAGCTGTTTGGAGGAAGTTGAAGAATTTTGGCCCAGTGCACGCTGAAATTCCTGCTTGGTTGTGTGGGAGCTTCAGCTCTGGGGGAGGCAGCTCCGCTCGCAAATCCATTGAGGCTTCGCCTGGAGTTTTATTTATAAGGGCACGGATGGTTTGTACCTTGCAGGCTGTGTTCTGGTGGCTTGCAAGAATGGGAATTGGAGGAGCTGTGGGGAAGAGCCCCTCTGCCTCCTTCCAGGCAGGCTCAGGGGGAAGGAAGAGACCTGAGCACACCAGAGGCTCTGAGCTCTGGTGTCCGGACGTGGGCCTGTGCTTTGTCACAGCTGTGCCCATACATCTGGCTCTGGAATGTGCCATGGTTTAATGGCTTGGTTTCAT
Organism: Falcunculus frontatus; assembly: GCA_013398115.1. Taxonomy (NCBI): domain Eukaryota; kingdom Metazoa; phylum Chordata; class Aves; order Passeriformes; genus Falcunculus; species Falcunculus frontatus. The sequence continues at coordinate 140,292 of VZRV01006242.1, read as the reverse complement.
CACATTCGCTGCCAAAGTCACGGATTCCTCCTATATGTTTTAAAAGCAAACAATCCGTGACTGCGGACACTGTTCCCTGTGTGTCAGCACGCAGGCAGCTGGGGGAACACTTAAACCAAATTAACCCAGAGCTGTTAAATTATTCTCTGAGGAAATGAGAAAGATGGGCAGCAGCGACTGATGAACTCTTGGTGAAATCCTCTCACGCTGGTGATGTCATTGTCAGGTAGAGGAATGAACATGGACTTTTAATGGAATTCTTTTTCTTGTGCTCAAGGTCGTAGTTTCCACCCTGTTAGACCTGCACACTGATAAACAGGAGGTACCAGGCAGGGCTGTCGTTACTAAAAGTATTACAGCTCTTGACTTGGAGCCCATTCTCTCTCTGTCCCAGCAGCAGATGCCCAGGGAAGCCTTACAGACAATATCTACAGCTGCTGGGGCAGTTTGGCAGTAGGAAGGGCCTGAACTGGGCTCTTCTCCCAGCTGTGCTTCCTGTGCAGCAATGGCCAGATCACTGGGGAAGAGAAGAGGGACAGCTTTTTCTCTAAAGCTTCTCCCCATGAACTAGTGGATAGATCAGGTTTTTTTTAGCCGTGTGGGGAGAGGCTGTGGCAGTGCCATCCTCTCCTCCTGTCTGTTATTCGAGTCTTCTTCACAAAGCACCCAATTGATGTCCTTGAAATACAGGTGTGAGATTGTTCCCTGAGCAAAGGCAGCGCTGGGATCAGCTGCTCTTGAGGAACATGGTCCATGTGAATGGGGGCATTGGAGGATGACCCAGATGGACTTAAAAGGTTCATTTGCACAGCAGTATCATTCTGGAGCTCACTGTGAGGCACTGAGCCCTTTATCCTGAGCACAGGGACTGGTCATCTCCTTCCAGGACAGAGATGTGCTGCTGCTTGTCTAAAATTTGCCGTGGTAGAATGAGAAAACCCAAGGAGGTTTTTTTATTTCCTTTCAGAGTCTATCTGGCATTAAAAACTGAGTCAGTTGTTTCCCATTAGTTGCAAAAAAACCTTCTCTCCCTGTGTGTGGAGTGACAGCTCCCTGAAGAGACGCTGCTTCTCACAGTCTCAAATAACTGCAGTCAGATGACATCCCTCAAGTCAGGCTTTTTCTTAGCAGTTTCAGATTTAGGCTGCAAGCACACCAGTTAGTATTAGCAAGCTGGAATTCCCTGCTTTTTCTATTTATAGGAAAGCGCTTTTTTTCTGTATGTTCCAGGATTACAAGAGTTTCTGCTGTGGTGTAGTTTTCATTTTGCTAAAATTAGTGTCAAACTCCTGTTAGTTTAAGGGAGGAGAATTAAGGCAGTGGACCCAAGGGCCTTTGAAAGTCAGTCTTGAGAACCATGTGGGTTTTCTTCTCTCTCATGAAGTAGGTGACTAGATTTATTTAGCTGCCTGCATTTGAGTGAATTCCAGTTAAATTCCTCTAGAATACCAAGTCTTCCTGGGACACTTGGCCTGTTGCTCACCTGTCTGCATGAAGCTGCTTGCAGGATCTTTGGCTTTTTCACTCCTGCACATTGGACAGCACTGCACAAGCATGTGGCCCTTCATAGTGGGAGCCATCAGTGCCCACTCATCAAGGCACTTTATGTCTCTGAGACAAATTTTTTTCTTTGAGTCACTTTTTTCCTTTTCCCACTTCTCATGTTCATACTATATTTTACTGGGAGGAAGACCCTGATGTGAACTGCCACAAATCCTGCCAGCTAATTATTGATGCACGTATTTTCCCAGAACACACCACTCCTAAAAAAACCCCCAAACATTCCCGGAAGCTTTCTAGGAGCTTTTAACCATCAAGGACAATTGGCACCTCAAGGTAAATAGTCTGACAATCTGGAATCCTGAATGTAGTTATAGTGTCTTATCTCTGCAGCACCAGGAAGTTTGAAGGGCCTCTTTACAGCCACCTCTGTGCTGGGTTTCTGATGGTGTTTGCAGGAGGATTAAAGCCAACTGGGGAGGGTGGGAGTCCTTGTGGTGGGGGCACCTGATCCTCTCCACACTCTGTGGCCTCAGTCAGCTCCTGGGCTGGGCTGGGCTGGCCTTGTAGACCAGTGCTTGTACCCCTTTATAGGATGCCCAAGGACAGGGGAGTCCACTTAGCCGTTCCCTGAGGGTGTGGTAGATCAAGTTTGGGCTAAAAGACAAATATTTAAGTCTTGTCTTTAATGGGTTACTTAACACTTTGTCCAGCAGCCTAGAAGGTTGGAAAGGCCACCTCAGTCAAGTGCAGGGAATCTCCTACTGCACAGTGAGAGGCTGGTGTGGGCAAAGTCCTTCTCTGTGAGTGACTGAAGCCTCATCCCAAGGAATTCCAGCCATCCCACTCTGTCCTGACCAGTTTTGCTCTGCTGTGGTGCCTCTGGTTACCCAAGTCTGGCTGCAGTGACCTTTGGGTGGCTGTTGGGCACACACAAAGGGCTCATCTGAATTCGGAAGGGACTCCACTTGCTGGGGTTTAAGCACAGGCTCGTGTTTGACCACGTACAGGTTGGTGTGTCAGCATCCCTGAACGCTGCACCTGTAGCTGTGTGGCATTTGCTGTTTGCAGCTCCAGGTAGGCAGGGATTTAACAGGATGTTCCTCCGTGCCTCCCCTTAGTGCCAGCTGGCTGAACCTGCTGCGAATCAGGCTCTTGCTGCTGCCCTGTTGGAGGTCATTTCTGAAACTTGGCTATCCAAATCTTCAGTTCAGCACTGGGCAGGCCACAAGTGATGGCACTGCTCTGCCCTGCTGTGTGCCAAGTGCTGCAGATTTAGTTCCCCAAAGATTTTTGGCAGGAGGTGTGTGTGGCACTGGCAGAGGAAGGACAACTCCCGCAGGAGGATGCTGTGAAGATAAAGCAGTGCTGTGTGTGAAATTGGTGGACGAGCCAAACCCTTCTCAGAAGTGATGTTTAAAGAAAAAATCCTTTGTGGAAAATGCTCCATCAGCTGTTCACCTAAGCCAAGCTGCTTAGGAAGGGAACAGGCGCTGTTTAGAAAATAACATCACGAAGCGTTGGGTTGCTGCTGCTGCTTGTTATGACACTGAGCAGGTTTCATGCTGGCTGGTAGCTCTGCATCTGTGGTTTCCTGGAGAGTGTTTTCTTTGATCTCTCTCAATAAAACTCCAGAGTTTTGAGAGGAAAATTTGAAAACAGGTTGGCGCAAAATTAAGTCTCAGTGCTCACCTCTCTCCCCAGCCCTACCAAGGTGTTTTAACAGCTGCCACTTTGCACTTCTGTCCTCACCCCGTGGTGAAAGGAATGGGTGGTTGTTTTTAAAGCTTGCCTGTCAAAATCTTGAGATGCAGGCATAGGGAACCTTCTCATTCAGAACCCTGTAATCCTCCATGAACAACTTGGAAAAACAACATTTTTAGGAGTGAGGATTTGAGACACAGATGTACAAGAACAAGCCAGGAGTTGCTGTGAGGAAAAGAGCAAAATGGGGGCAAAGCGTATTTCAGTGCACACCCCTCTTTCAAACACTGACTTTTATGCTTTTATACGTGCGGTTTGTTTGCTCTCAGGCACTTGAGTATTTTATAAAAAATGACTGGATAAAAAGCTGTGCCCACTTGGAGGGAAAAGCACCTTTGTTTGCTGCCTGGAAGGGTTGAAGTAGTTCTTGTGTGGTTGGAAATAAAAAGTAAGCACACACTAAATGTGAGAGATTTTATTAAAGGATTTTGATGGATGGGCTGGGAAGAAATAAATCTGCTGTAGCACAGCAGAAGCTCAGCAGGGGGACAGTCAGTTGTTAATGAGTAAATTCACTGCTTCCATGAGAATAAATGATTACAGGCAAAGGATGCAAAAGGGGCAGATCACTGACCTAGAGAAGTTCAAAGTGAGTCAGAAGCTCTCCGCCTTTCCAGGGCTTTTCCACCTCCTGCATATTTGTTTGTGGGGATAAAAGGTGCACAAAAAGGCACCTTATTAGCTTTAGCTGCTGCCACTGATGTGGTGCCAGCGCTGCTGAGCGTTTCCAAGGCTGATTCATGGCAGCTGAGCAGCCACTTGCCCGGGCTGTGGACAGAGGTGACCTGTGCTCCCAGAGAGCTGGTTTTCCTTGGCACTGTGGATTGATAACCCCATCCAGGCTCTGACATCTCCACGTTTTCCAGGTGGGCTTGTGGCTGCAGTGGTGGACCAGGCCGTGCCGGGGGGATGGATGGGTTTGCAAGAGAGTGAAATAATTTGATTTTTGAAACTGGGGAAAAATAATTAACATTCTCTGACACTTTCTGTAGTGGCTCTTTTTCTGCTTTCCCTGCTTCTAGGTTTTGCAGATATCTGGAGCTGCTGTGCAGTGACCCAGACCAGGGTGCAGTATGCCTCAAAATGGTGCAGGTGCCTGCTGAAGGTGTCCTGAAGCCTTTTGCTGTGGGTATCCAGGAGGCCTCATATACCCCTAAACAGTGGGATTTATTGCCCATGCACTGGCGTTGAGCTGTACCTGCTCAGCAGGTCCATCTGATCCTTCCAGGAAATCCCAAGCAGGGATGAGCAGCCCTGGTAATGCTATCCACACACAGCTCCACAGGGGTATGGAGCAGTGGTGAGGGAGAGATGAACTGCTTTGTTTTTACATGGTGCTATTTTCATAAGTCAGCGCCAAAGGTAATAAATCTGTCCTGTGGAAAATTAGCGAGTGGTTTACTGTATAAACTCCTCCTGGGGGATCCGGGAGCAGAGCTGGGTGTAGCTGCAGCCAGCACAGCCTGGTCGGACCTTTTAATCAGAGAACCAAAAAGAGCCCCTCTTGCTGTTGGTGAAAATGTAATTGTCGATATTACAACAATGCGAAGATTAATTTTGGTTATTGAATGTTTCTGTGTGGCTTTGTGGTGCCTTGGAGTATCAGTGAGACTTGCCCAAAACTCCCTCACCAAGGCGACATGGGATAAACCCTGTCCAGCTTGTTGTCTTCTTCCCACATGTACCTCCCCGAGCTGGAAAACTGGAATCGGTGTCTTGAGGGAAGGAATGGAGAAGAAATGTATGAGTTTGCCATCATGAGCTGCTTACACAGAAGGATGGATGAACAAAGGGACAGAGAACGTGCTGCTCCGAAAGCAGCTGAGTTTCTCTTGACTCTCTGGAATCTGTTGTTACTCTTCAAGTCTTTGCTTGTACTTTGTACTGTCCTGCTGGGCAGTAATCAGACTTCTGTTCTCATGGGATTTTGGTGCTGGATAAAGCTGCCCACTATCTGAAAACACAAAGGGATGGAGTTTGGGACATGGAGGAAATGCCCTCATTGCCATCTTCCTCTCCTGGCTCCAGCACTCGCTCCATCCTTCCAGGCACTGGGGCAGCTGCAAGAGATTGTTACTAAGGAAACTTGCTTCAAAACCACTAACAGCAACATCAACTACATGTAGGGATGTTACTATTTTCAAAGAAATCTGGTTGCTAATTAAAGTAGTGTCAGAATTTCCTGGCTGGAAGGTCGTTTTATGAAATCCCAGAGGGTGGTCAAAGGTTGAACTGTACCTGGCATGTTTTCAGAGGTGGGGAAAGCAAGGGATCTGCCTGCCTGGAGACAAGTGTGTACATCAGGTCTGGCGTTTCACCTCTTTTCTCCGTGAAAAAGGGAAAAAAATGTCCTAAGTGGCTGGGAGCATAGAGGTTTTTATTCATCTGACTGATAATAGGAGCTAAATAAAGGCTTTGGAAAAAAACCCAACCATTTCTCTTGCAGTATTGGTTGGGCAGAACTGTTCTGGAACTAAACATGGAATGAAAAGTCTGGCTTTTCTGCCAGCTCTATTTTTAGAGCTCCTGCTCCATCTTTGCATCTGAGTTTTCTCAGCAGAAGCACTGGAAACAGGCAATTTGCTGTTATTTGTTCCGGCCAGGCTGTGATACTTTGCAAGATAAGGATGTTGGATGGAGGGGCTCGCCAGACTGGACAGAAATCCCCCTGAATACCAGGACATGGGTCTTGTTCCAGGTTTGGGGTCACTGTGGTCACAGACTCCCGAATATTTTCTGTGCTCCATTGGGAATGACCCTTGCATGCTGGAGGGGAGTGGCTGTGCAGTGTTGGCTGGCTTCTTTGTGTCCCGAAATTGCAGTCACGACTGGAATAAAATTCGGCAGTAGTAACAGCACACAGCAGTGCTACAGATGGATTCGGGTATGGAGAGAGGAATTGCGTTCGGCTTTGGGAGCAAATATCTGCCCTGGGCTTCAGCTGAGGTACTGCAGCTGATCCAGAAATAGCCAGCAAGAACCCAGAGGTGCTTGGGCTTTCCTGTTAAAGCAGCAATAGAAGAGAAAAGGTGTGCTAGCCCTGGTCTGGGACATCTAACCCTGCCACTGGGGCTGGCACTGGCCTTCCAGAGAATTCCCAGCAAGCGTGGACACAGTTGTCTCCAGTGCCCAGTGAGTGTGTGTGTCTCCCATGACTCAAAATGTACTGAAACCATCTCTACTTTCTTCTTTCAGCCGGAGAGGGCTCAGAGGGGTCAGGAGCCTGTGGCTGCCTGACCCTGCCCCTCCCTGCCCCAGAGCTTGCACCAGCAGCACTGAGTTCTTTTTTTGAGTTTTCACTTCATGAATCACCGAGCCCCAGGGTCGGTTTTGTGTCAAGTTTCACCGTCTGGGCAAAATCTGCACCCATCTGACTGCATGGTAGTCCATGCTCTCCAGAGAGAGGGGACTTCTGAGAACCAGAAGGGTGTGAGAAGTTGGACTCCGGGACATTTAATTAGGAACACTTTTTTCTAGCATAAAGCTGAACAATGAGGGGGACCCTCTAGAATTTCCATGGGATTTATTGGCAATAAACTCCTTACTGGCTTTGCAAAAACAAAGTGCAAAAAGAAAGCGGAAGAGAGGGATGCACCTCACGTTTCTAAATTTGCGTTTGTGGTTGCTGTTCGTTCAGAGCAGAGAATCCCCTGTGCCTCAGGCCAGTACAGGTATTCTGGAGCCACAGGGAATTTTGTCCAGCTAAAGGCAGTGCTGGATTCCAGCAGGAGCATTCATTTATTCCCTGCAGAATAAAGCTGGAGGAGGGTTTAGAGTGGAGGGAAGGTGTAACTTCACAGGCTGGTGTTCAGCCCTGTTCCCGTGCCAAGAGGCAGATGTTGAGCTGTGAGAACTGGTCCTGCAGAGAAAGCAGCTGCCTGAGCTGAAGCCTCTTGGGCTTCACTATCAAATAACAGCTCTGCTGAGAGGGTAAGCAGGGAGAAAACCACTGCTCCTCCAAAGAAGCTTAGTCTTGTATGCCTTGACAACATGCATGTTGCAGAGGGGCACTAGGGCAGCACTGAAGTCTGTTTTCCCTCAGTTTTTGAAAAGGATGCCTGTTTCCCCCTTGGCTGGGCTTGAAAGTCTTTTGGCAGCAGGGAACGGAGCTGGATGACCACTTTGGTTTTCTTCATTCTGGATGGCACCCGTCTTTACCAGTGCAAACCCCAAGAGTGGTGACACATCCCACCCTCCTGCCCATTCCCAGCTGGAGAACAGCCTCTGCCATGCTGTGTTTGATGATCATGTGGATTTCCCAGCTGGATCTGGTTCAATCCTCCCTGAGCATCTCTCTCAAGCCCCCTTAGCCTACACCCAGATGTAATTTCAGGTGCCACCGGCCTGCAGTGGGAGCCAGACAAATCCACCTGGTAAGTGGAGGAGAGGCTGCCCCAGAGCCAGAGGAGCATTTGGCAGTGTCCTGAGGAGGTTTTAGCCTGAGTGTCCTGCTGAGGAGGGGGACTGAGCTGGTGCCAGTCCTCAGGGCTGCCCACATCCCCTTGTCCATATCTGCACACCAGCACTCGCACCCCTTGTCTGACTGTCGCCAACAAGATCTGTGCTTTATAGATGGCTTGGTAAATTTAAATACCTCTTTCTTGTTTCTTCTGCCCTTTACTCACCCAATCTGTGGATTGTCAGGGCTATTTTGGAGGCATGTTATTATTAATGTGTGTCCTGTGGCTCAGCAATGCGTGTGGCCGGGGCAGGCTGAGGTGCTGGCTGCTGTTCTGGCCCTCCTGCGTGGCTGAGATGGGCATGGAGAAGTCCTTCTCCTCCCCTTGCAGAAATGTCCCTCTGGATACCTATCAGTCTTTAGGAGGGGTGTATGCTCATACAGCCCCAGCTCTGCATGAGGAGGGACTCCTGAGCTATCAATCTCTGCCTTTCAAGCACTAAACTCCCTTTTGGGTTGTTTTTGACGTTAGGAATTTTCTCCGATAAGAGAACTTTATTTGCCTTTAAATATCACTTTGTGACGGGATGATGGAGTGGGGATTCTTGGAGCGAGCCTGTGCCAGCCGGGGAAGGGAAATTCTGCTGGGGCTTTTGTTTCTCTCTAGCACTGACACTGTAGCTCTTTAAAGACTACGTTTATTTTACGCTTGGCAGGAGCGTGTGTGCACACGTCAGTGTCCAGACAAATGGGAGCAGCCCAGCGTTGGAGCTGTGCTTGGAGCCAAGTGGGTCTCCTGCTGTCCCCTCCCTGTGGCACCTGGGGAAGAGGAGCTGTGCTGGGGTTTTTCTGGAACAGGCTTCGAAACACAGGTCGTGTTGGTGAAGCAGGGCTGGTATATGGAATGGCTTAAAAAACCAGAGGGATTTTGCGATACTGTGTGCAAGGTACAGTTGGATGCTCTCTGGCTGGCAGGCCAGTGTGTCACCTGTTACCCCAAGAACAGCCCAAAAGCCAGGTCCTGAGGGCAGCATCGTAGCTGGTTTGTAATGCAGCCTGCTCGGGCTAAGCCTGAGGTGTCTCCCAGCACAACCTGAGTACAGCCTGTAGCCACAAAGTCTGAGCTTTGTTTGCATTCAGTGGGAGCTGAGCTCCCTAATCTGGCTCTCTGCAGCAGCCGTGTCGTATCACCATCCCTTTAGATACGGAGGATTTCGCTCCACAGGCTGCTTGTGAGCAGCAGGAGCTGCAAAGTGCCAGCTCATTTATTCCACTTGGATCCCACGAAGTTCTCTTTGCTTTTCAGGATGCCTCAAGCAGCCAACTAACTCTGTGTTCCTTTCTTTCAGCTCTTCCACGTAGCATATGTCCTGATCAAGTTTGCCAATTCCCCTCGTCCTGACCTCTGGGTGCTGGAGCGATCGACTGATTTCGGCCTCACCTACGAGCCCTGGCAGTATTTTGCCTGTGAGTATGACTGGGGGCTGCAGTTTAGTGCCAGGTGGTGAGGGCAGGGTAAAGATGACTCTGTGCAAATACAAGGCTGGGTTTGGAGCTGTTCCTGTGTCATTACAGCCCATGTCCTCTGTTTCATCCGCCCAGTTAGGCTGCAAGAGTTGAAGGTTAAATGCTCCTCAGGACAGGAGAACTACTTTGCTCTCTGGTACTTAGTGTATTTATTAAAACACTGTCATGAAGTGTGTGGGGATGCCAAAGCTGGCACCAGTGTCCGCAGTTGGGTGTTGTAGATCCAGGTCTGAATGTGAGATTTCTTATCATCTCCTCCCTGCCCTCCTCTTTCTGCCTGTCTGCTCTGTACCATCCCAGACTGTATTTCAGCTCCTCCAGAAGCCAAGCAGCAGCTCACTTCCAAGTGGCTGCTATCATAGAAAAGTCTGGTTGCAGAAAACATTCCCTTGTGCTTATCAGTACCGGAAATTGGATCCAGGCTGTGCAGGGCAGGGAGCCGCTGTCCTGCCGCTGTGCAAGGTGGGATCAGAGACAGCTGGCTGCAAAGGAGATCATCCAGTCTGTGCATTTCGCTTCCCCATTCTCTGATTAAAACCTTAAGAAACAGCTGGTTCTACAAAACTCTTCTCCCAGGGGGTCTGTGGGGTAGCCGGATGCTGAGGAACTTGTTAACCACCAGCTCCTCCCAGAAGCAGCAGGAGTAATTGGGAGAAGATGTGAGTTAAGATCTACAGCCAGAGCTTAAAACCTGGCAAGAAAGGACCTGGGAGCGCTCAGAGGCCTTGCCCTGGGCTGTCCCTGAAGGCTCATATTTCTGGCTTACCTGTCAGGCTGTGCTTTGTGTTTCTGGCCTCTTGTTGTGCAGGAAAGAGCTGCAGCCACGTTACTGCTGTGTTGCCTTAGCGTGGTAGGTCCTCTGCAGGGCTGATGTTTTTCTCTCTGCTGTGCACTAGTAGGGAATTACTGCTGTCAAATTCCTGCTTTGCTTTTTTCTGTCTTCTCTGAGAATTTCTTTGCCGGCTCTGAAGCCTCTCTTGGGGCCCATTACAGTCGTGTTCCTGCGTGGTCTGGAGCTGCACAGGGAGCTCTTGCCCCGCTGGCTTGTTCCTGTGTGTGGTGGCAGTGCTGCAACATCTGGAGTCCCCTTCCCTCCCAAAACATCAGGCCCTGTTACCACTCCCCTGGAGAAGTGACATGCAGTGACCACAGCCCAGTGGAAAATTCCCATGGAAATAAAGAGGTGGCTGCTCCAAAACCCGCCAGATTTGCTAGCACAAGAAGTCCTCTGCCGAGGTCTATTTTTGTCGCGGGGAATTCTGTAGGTGGTCTAATAAAAACACTGCCAGGTCAGTACCAGGGTTAAAAGCAGCTGGCAGAAATGCAGGGTTTCTTCAGAGCTGCCTGTGAGCCTTGCCAGGGGTGACGCTGTGGCACTGTCCACCCTGGCTCAGTGCTGCTCATCACGGGAGGTGCTGAGGTGCTTTTGGGCTTAGCTCTGCAGGAGGAGGGAGAAGTGACTGCTGGATGAGGCTCTGTCCTTTTCTGCTGTTGCCCAAAAGCACTGCTGGGGTTTGAGGCCAATGGTTTACTCTGTTTTAGCTCATAATGCCCAGCTTCTGGCTCATGTGATTGTGCAGATTTTGCAATAACTGGAGGAGTTCTTTGGTTTTCCTGAGTAGCTCCTTGGGCTGAGCATCCTGTCTCCATGCAGCCGTGGCAGTGCTCTGGAAATCAATCATCTTGAGCCAGTGGTGACAGGTTCCTCGCCTGGGGCTTTAAAAATAAATCGCCTTTAAAAAAGCACCTGGTGAAGCAAACCTTGGCGGCCAGAGACCTGATGTTAAATGTTTCCACATCTTCCTGTGGATGCAACTGAGCTCTTGCTCTTGCCAAAACAGTGTTTCCTGGAGCAAGGCCACGTTCTGGAGACAAGGTGTGGGTGGGTGCAAGCCAGAGGTGAAGACAGGGAGGCAGAAATTCTCTGCTCCCCCTTTGCTGTTCCTTCTGCCTGGCTCAGCCTACCCGTGCAACACATGGAGCAAGGGACCTGCCTTCTGGAGGCACATTGAGACAGATTTTGGAGGATTATTCTCGTGAATTGGGTTAACGTTTCCCCTTCAGTTTCCTGTGTGAGCTGAGCAGCGCTGGCAGGAACAGGAGGTTGTGTTGGCTGCCTTTTCTTCCTTTTTCTCCCCATGGAAACACCCTCAGGAGCACTGCAGTGACACACACTTCAGAATGCTCTGCTGTGAGCTCCTGGCACAGGTGAAAAGGGAGTGGGAAGGAGCAGCAGCCTTTGTCCAGGCTCTTCCTGAGGGAACAGTCCTTGAGAGCAGCACTGTGTAGGTTTTTGCATGGGTAGATGAAGGTGCTCACCACCCTGCACAGTCAGGCCCTGAACTGCCCCAGCAGTGGTTTGGTTGGCTCTGCCAGCACAGGGATATCACAAATCCTGGGGACAGGGGTGCTGGACTTGCAGGAGCGATCTCACAGGGAAGCCAGGCCATTGCTGGAGCTACAAGGAGAGTCTTGGCATGCAGTGTCCCCAAAGCAGGTCACCAAGCCAGCAGAGTGGCTGCCTGGTGATGCCTGTCCCTGACTTTAGCCAGCCTTGCATTGCCACTTAGTGGCAGGAGCCCTCGTTTGCTGTCCCCAAGGGATGGTTCTTGGTGGCTTTGGCATTTTTGGGTTGTAGCATTGGTTTAAGAGCAGAGTTCAGAGTAAGGTGTTGAGGAGGAGACATCCTGCGGGCCGTTGCTTTCCCTCTCCCAAATACTGCAGGTCCCCTCCCCACAGCTGTGTGTCCACCCTGCCTGGTGGGAGATGTCCCCAGCGGTGGCTGTGGCTTGTGGTTGCTCCTGTTGTGGGTTCTGTGCTGGCTTCAGGACTGACCCAGGAAGTTTGGGAGCCACGTGAAACAATGGTGCAGCTCCTACATCAGGAGCAGAGCCCTGGCAGCAAAAGGCCCTTCTGCAGTTCAGTGGAAGCAGTGTAGCAAATCCACTGCCAGCAAGGCGACAGATTGAGACCAGAGTTAGGTGTCAGTTTGGTTAAAATATGAGCTTAATGCCCAAATTAAGGGCTGGGTTTCTCTGCAGGTGGTGGCTGTAGGTACAGTGCCTATTCTGACGTTCCCCATTTACTGCAGGGAGGTGATTTGGGGAGTTTCTGCCTGTAACTGTTGGAGTGACTCTCTCCCTTAGTGGAGGACTTGTATTTAACCATGACAGAGTTAATGATACAGAGAAATCTCTATATAGTAAATGCTTAACAAAGATTGTACACCCATCTCTCCTGTGGTCAGCGTGGGAAAATCCACAGAGGGCTGGGAATTGATCCTTTTCTCTCACTGCTCCCATCTCTGGTTGATGAACAGCTTCCAAGAGGGACTGCATTGAGAAGTTTGGCCAGCACACCGTGGACCGTATCACCAGGGATGACCATGCCATCTGCACCACTGAATACTCCCGGATCGTGCCTTTGGAAAATGGGGAGGTGAGCAGTTGCCTGTTTTCATCCCCTGGACTTTCCAGGGTTACTCAGTGACTATTGGTGCTCCTATTAATTGTCTCCCTCTCGGTTTTTGGATACCACTTAAACTATTCACTTACACCAAATGAGATTCACAGGGAACAGATTCAGTCATCTGGATGACTGGGTTCAGCTGAGGGAGAGATTAATTTCCTCCCACCCCACAGGATTACTCAGAGATTTGTTCTCAAAGTTTCACAGAATGGTTTGGGTTGGAAGGGACCTTAATGACCACCCAGTTCCAGCCTGCTACCATGAGCAGATGCACCTTCCACTAGACCAGGCTGCTCAATGCTCACTCCAACCTGGCCTTTTCCCTCCTTCCATTCACAGATTGTTGTCTCTCTGGTGAACGGGCGCCCAGGAGCCATGAACTTCTCCTACTCTCCTCTCCTGCGGAATTTCACGAAAGCCACCAACATCCGACTGCGCTTCCTGCAGACGAACACTCTGCTGGGGCACCTGATGGGCAAAGCTCTGAGGGACCCTACGGTCACAAGGAGGGTAAGGCAGGCCTTGATAGCTCTTGCTGGTGAGGTGGAACTGTTTCGAGGCTGTGCATGCCAATTCTGGGGAGCACACATCGCTGGGTGTCGCCTGTGAGGATTTGCTCTCTGTCTTGCACCCCCTAAAGCTGAAGGTGTCTGCAGCAGATGCTGCTGTGGCTGGAGCTGGAGGCTGCTTGGGAAGACACCAACAGTGTGAAACTGGGAAACACCTCTTGGTGTCACATGTGGCTTTCTGGCTGTGCTGGGAGCCCTCCACTCGTAGCTAATGGGCTCTGTTAGAGGTGATGGATCTTAGCATAGGCGGATACTGCAGCCTGAAATGTCACTGTAAAGGAAATACCCTGACACACCATTTTACTGGATAGAGAACAGTTATGAATCTGATTTGTAAAGATAGTAATGGCCAACTTTTCTTGTGCTCTCCAGTATTACTACAGCATCAAGGATATCAGCATCGGAGGGCGCTGTGTCTGCCATGGACACGCAGACGTCTGTGATGCCAAAGACCCCAACGACCCTTACAGGTACCTTTTGCAAAGTCCCAGTTCTGTGTGAAAGCATTTGAATTACTGTTCTAAGAGTGAAAGATACCAGTGTTAGTTGTGTCTTGTCCTGAGCTGGTAATGGTGCTATCACTGCTGTTCGTGGCTCTGTCCTGAGAAAGAAGCAGAAACTGCTCCAGACAAAGTAGCAAAAATTACTCAGTTTGTCAGACTATATTTCAGCCAGATCAGCTCTCTGGTCAAATTTCCCTGTCCACAACTTTGCCATCCCATTGGAGCAGAGTGTGAGAAAGAGAAGGTGGGATACTGATGTGGAACAGGGAGGTTTCCCGTCAAAGTCCAGGGATCATTTCTGAACTTGTGCAGAGAAGTCTCTTGCTTCCCACATGGCTTCCTAAGCACTGGGACAATGCTCTCATAAATAGATGGTCTCCCATGAAACCAGAGACTGCTGCCCATTTTTACTCACCAGAACCATAAATTGGTCATGTATATATCTGAACAACTCTCTGCAAAAGAACAAGAGCCTGCAAAGAAGTTGCATTTTGGCTTACGGGACTTCCCATCTGCCTTGGCAACTTGGAATGCCAAAGAGCTGCTTCAGACCATGGAAGTGTTGCTTTTAGCCATCTGTTTGCAGCTTGAATGTTGCCTTTATGAAAGGGATGGGTAGATTCAGCTGGACGAGGGGAGCTTGTATTTCTTTCTCATCAGGATCATGTAGAGCTTTTGGATCGTCTAAAATAAAATTCCAGTGAGTCCCAGCCAACGTTAAAGCTGTTAAGTATTAAAACAAAGATGTATTGGTAAGCAAGCCTGCCTGAGTGTGCCAAACACTCTGACAAAAGGAAGTTCATAAATATTTGAATGTACAGTTCCTTGTTTTTTAGACATTGGTGTTGCTGGATGCACAGTACACCTGTGTTCTGGGGCAAAAGACTTCATGGGGACAAATAATGCTTTAACACGCAAGTTCCAGGACCTTTCTTGGTCCTGGGTGTTTCGATGCCTTGGGCCTCTCCAAGAAGGGAGAGAAAATGGAGCAAGGAGGGCTACGTTAGAAATCCTTGTTCAATGCCACTTTTGCTTGCAACTGCCTCTGTCTCCTGAAATTCCTCTCCTCCACTCTCATTTGGATGCAATTGGCATCTTCACTCTTGGCCCCAGCCTGTTCTGTGATGTTGCAGCACATGTTGGTAAGCAGCTGTTGCATTTCACCCAGAGCAGATCACACTGGCCTGAGGGAGAAAACATTTCCTACTTGGGTGCTTTGTACAATCAGCACGTAACAGCTGTAAGTCCTTTGGGATACAGCAGGAAAAGATGCTGGATAAATAGATCTTCTCATGGCATTGCTGTACCCTTTAGCAAGCCTGGGAGCACAGGCAAGTCAGCAGAAATCTGATACTTTCAGTTGAGAAAATGAGTAATTGGTGAAATGCTGCTGTCCTCCAGGCTCTGGGAGCAGCTCTGTCCAGCCTTCCCACTGAAGTGGGCACTTCTGGGCAGGATGCCAGCCCTGCTGCCCTGACACAGCACAGAGCCAGCTTGGGGATATCTGTAATGCCACAGCAGCTGGAGCTCAGACACACTGTCCCCTTGAGACACAGGCTCAGCTACCAGAAACCTGTCGTGTCTTCAGCAGTCTGTGCCCTGTGCCCTCTGCACATGTCCTGCCTCTTCAGGTGCCAACGTGTGACAGCAACAGGGCAAGGAAATGCAAATAGAGAGATGTGAATTGGCCTGGCCCTCTTTAAAACCCCACAATCTCAGCCTGTTGGGATGGTCTCTGCTTCTCATTTTAACTGCTCTCTTCTGCACATCCCCGTGTTTCTTGTGCCCATTGCTCAGAAAGGCAGGATGAGCCCTTTGATAGGGGTGAGGTGAGCTAGAAATCTTGGCAAAGACTTCAGGACGTGAGGAAGCATGTCCATGAGCTGACTTCCTGGCCATAAATGATAATATTCGTGCAACTTTGGAAGGTTTGTTTGAAGTGCCAAGCTATAGAGGCTGCACATGCATCTGTGTTGATCTGGCAGCACATCTGGACCCTGTGTATGTGCAGGGACCTGTGGGCAGATACAGCCTCCTCGAGGCTCTCTGCACTTCTCACAGCTTTCTCTCTCTGCCCCAAGTTGGAATGGGCTGAATGAAGCAGAGGGAAGGAATGTTCTCCTGGTGAACACCAGCAGGATGAGGCACGGCCCTTTCTCCTGGCAAACCTTGGGAGCAGTGAGATAAAGATCAGCAGGAACCTGGCTTGGAGAGCCCAGACAGGAATCGTGTGTTAACAGGCTGAGTGAGCTCAAGAGAATCCTGCCAGGGTTTTGCATCTGTCTGATAAGAGCAACTGTTCCCATGGCTTCACTGCCCTGTCACAGATGCCACAAGCAAGAGGGGAGACAACCAGAGTCCAGCTGCTGCCTCTGTGCTTGATGCTGAAGATAACCAGCCAGACAGCAGCAGCCTGGCAGGTCAGAAGCACATCCACAGATGAAGGATGCTTTTCCACTGCTGGATCCTGAACTTCAGCTTCCCTTTTCCCATTTGGAGGGAAAAGCACCATGTGTGCTGGTAGATTTGTGCCATCTGTCAGTCTCTTTTTGCAGGTGGTTTTTTCTCCATACAGTCAGAAACAGAGGAAGGGGCTTTTTTTTTTCCTTTATTGTGCTCCTCAGATGTCCCAGCCAAATCCAGATGCCGTGGTGTTTGTGTGCTGCTCTCAGCTCTGCCACAGCTGCTGGCTGGAAACTGTTTAGTCTCTGCTATTGAGCATCAGTTCCAGCGGGAAGACTGCGGTTTCATTTCTTATGGCAGGATGACCAGGAAATATGTGCTATGTGAACACAGCCGCTCCCTCTTCTTCCTTGTATATACTCAGTCAATGAAAGATGTAAATATTGTGGTTTATGCACATTTGTCCATAATTCATTAGCAGCACGGACTCGGCACAAGGTGCAGTGAAGCCGTGATAGATGAGCTCTCTGAGAGGTCATTGCTAACTCTGAGCAGCAGAGACTAAATAAATAGCTCCTTCTCAATCTGAAATTAGCATCTTTACTCATGCAGTGCCATCCCTTTGCATTCTGGGAACTGAACCAGTACTTTTCAAACATCTTGAACATGAAGGAGCCTGGGGTGTGTGGCTGGAGCCACGTTCTCCAGTCAGGGAGATTTACGCTGCTCAGCAGGTTTATAAGTTCCCTGACTCAGTGACCATCTTTCTCCACACGTATGTGTATGGATCTTAATCTTGATCTCCAGCCGCTGCCATGGAAAGAAACGATAAAATTTTGTTTCCTTGAAATGGTTCCCTGAATGGTACTCAGCCAGGTGAGAGGTCTGTGGGTGGTTGCATTCCCGAGACATGGCCAAGGTTTGCCTCTCATTCAGACTCCCCTTTGAGTCTGCAAAATACTTGGAGAACAAAGTTCCTAGTGAGTATTTCAGGGCTGTTTTTTGCCCCTTAAGCTCCAGCCAGAGGTTCAGTTTCATGCCTGGACTCTGCCAGCTGCAGCCCAGCCTGTGAATGTGGGCAGGGACAGGGCATGACGAGTGCTGAGAGAACTGACTGCGGCAACATGTCCCGTGGCATCTGCAAGGGAAGGGCTGGGAGCAGCACTGGGACCTCCTGCCTCTCACCCCCTCTTCCCGAAGCAAACATGCTCAGTGTGGATCCTGCTTGCATTCCCCAAAACTTTCAGATCATCCCGTATTTTTTTAAAATGAGGTCACTAGTCCGGTGCTGCTGCCTCTATCTGGCAATTCACTATGCATAGACTTGCAGGTCCCACATCTTAAAATTACATGTAGGTGAAAACTGTGGCACTCAGCTCACTGCAGAGTGTCTGCACTCCTGCACTTCACCCTGAATGACTGCTCCTTTTGTTTCTGACGTTTTAAAAAAATGACATTTATTTTTAAACGCACTGCTTTTGAATGGAAAAGCATTGGAGGAGGGAGAGATGGGAGTGGCAGACTGGCCCTGAGGGGAAATGAGTAATTGCACAGATAAAAGCTGGAACATGCTGTATTATCCATAAGTCTAATACAACAGAAAGCGTTTGTGTTGGATGGGAATCGCCTTGTGCTAAGTGGAGGTTTTGGGGATGATGTCACCGACGTTAATGAATCACCGTTGCGGTCGGGCAGGGACGAGATCCATCGGGTGCCTGTCGAGATTCCTTGCCTGGCGCCTCCTGAGCCTCCTGTTTACCCAGCACAGCCCTGCCTGGAAAGCAAGAGCTGCATTGCACAGGGAGTGTGGGGCCAGCATCTATTAAAATGCTTAATTCAAATTTCATGCCCTCCTCCCTGCAGGACAGGTATGCAGGTAGCACCTGTGTGACCCCATCCCTCTCCAGCTCTGGGCCATCATTTTGTCCTTTCATGCTGTCCCTGCACAGTGGTGGGGACATCTTTGTGTCCCTGCCCCACACTACACTCTCTCAAATAGTCAGCTTCAGCTCGGTTTCTGCCACTGCCACCTCCAACAATTTCACATTTTATTCTCTGCAGAGCTATTTAGGCAGTGGCACACTGATTTTTCTTTTATTCTTGTCTCCCTATGAAGAAAAAATGGAATGATGGTGGAGGAGAAGAAAGGGAGAGAATGGAGCTGGAACAGCAAAGTTTGGTGTTTGGCTTGGAAAAAACCAAATCAATTAAAAAGTTGAAAAAAAGAAGCCTTAGAAGTCTCTTTTCTGGAACATTCAGATTAGGAAATACAGCTCATTCATGTACCAGATCAGTAAGAGTGATGCACAGCAGGGTCACACAGCAGCTCCCCATCCCACATGTCCCTGTCATTGCCCCAACCTTGTCTGTGCCCCGTTCCTGTCCCTGTCATCGCTCCAACCCTTCTGTGCCCCGTTTTGTCCCCGCAGGCTGCAGTGTGACTGCCAGCACAACACCTGTGGTGGCTCCTGCGATCGCTGCTGCCCCGGCTACAACCAGTTCCCCTGGAAGCCTGCCACTGCCGACAGCGCCAACGAGTGCCAGCGTAAGTGGGAGCTGGGCTTCTCCCTCCTTCCCCAGCACAGCTCAGTGCTGTGGTGCACAGAGGCCGTTCACTGGCCTGGTGGGGCTGGTGCTGTGTGGGACTGGGGGAACTGGAGGGCAGTGACACAGCAGAGAGGACTCTGCACAGCGGGTGAGGATGTTCAGGTGAGGCTCACACAGGGAGGTCTCCAAGGTCCGCGTGGGACTTCGGCTCTGCTTGCATTCCAGTTCCTCCTGTGTGTCCAAGGGTTCGTGCAGGCAAGTCTAGTTGCTCAATTCTGTCTGCAAGATGAATTAGGTCTGGATGTGTTTACATATGGGACATCTTTATTTGTCTAGAGAAACCTTTGGTCGGTGCCGACAGTAGAATTTCTGCTGTGCTGGGAGTGCAGAGCACAGAGCTGCACCGCACGGTGTCTTAGGAACGGGGGGTGGCAAAGGATCTTAGTGCTGTGAGTTTGTAAAGCCCCCTCACTGGGTGCTGGATTTTACAGCTCACCTCTATCCAGGGTGAGATAAAAGGCAAGAATGTTGCTCTCTAAACCGGACTACTCAAGGCCCCACAGTGTGGTAATTTTTCTTTCTCGTCCGTACACGCCTGCACATATTTCACTTGTGATTTTGTGCCCGCCGCGCTCTGCTGGTTGCAAACCAGACTTTGTGAGGGAGTTGCTGCTTTCTCTGCTTTTGAACTGAAAGACTTTAGAGAGGGCTTGGGAGATCATGGAACCACCCAGATGCGTTCAGGCATCTTTCGTCACAGAAAAGCCGACCCATCCAACGTCAAACCCAGGAGGGAGAGTTGACATCTTGGGATCCAGCTGCTGCCTGAAGGACCTCTGAGGACGGGTGGTTCAGCTCCCATCTCTCTGTATTCCAGCCTGCAATTGCAATGGCCATGCTTACGACTGCTACTACGACCCGGAGGTGGATCGGCACAAAGCCAGCAGGAGTCGTGAGGACAAGTTTGAAGGAGGAGGTGTTTGTATTGACTGCCAGGTATGCCCAAAGAGCTCCTCTGGAAAAGGCTGATGCAAATGTTTGTGTTTGTTTCCGCTGTCAACCTGGAGTTCAGCCTCGCTGGGACCTCCACCAAGCCCCTCTGTTATCTAAATTAGGTCCCTCCCTGGAAATTTAGTCTTTAGGCTGTGGATTAAAGGAGTGTGCACCAGTAATGAGAACAGCACTTGGGTTTCTAGCTGTCCCCTGGTAGTACCACTACTTCCTAAAGCTTTAGTTTGCTGAGGCACTGGGATTGGGAGGGACAGGTTGCTTCCCAGCACACTGGGAAATCCCTACCTGGTTCACAGTGCTCTGGCATCTCCCTGGATGTCTCTCTGCACACCAAAATGCCAGTCTTCAGTCTCTGTGAAAGTGGGAAAGTAGTTCTGCCTTTCCCGAGGTGACAGTGACTGTGACATGGTTAATTCGTGCACTGGCATGAAACTTCAGGGCTGTGCTTCCTTGCTGGGAGGAAACAGGTTGATCCCATCCTCCAAGCACAAAGTGGTCAGGACATTTTACCATCTGAAGGAAGTGAAATGGGCTCGAGGTCAGATATGAACCTGAAACTCACACTATGTTTTTGGGAGGATACAGTTTCCAGGAAATGCTTTGTTTCCAAGTTGGTGCATGTGGAATTTTGAGCAGATTTAGGTCTCCGGTGTGCTGACATTCCTGAGCTGCTTCCTCTGTAACCTGGAGCCGTTAGTAAATCTAGCAGATGCATGTGAATCCTGCAGGCAGAGGAACTGATGCCTCTCTAACCCACTGTCTTTCAGCATCACACCACAGGCATTAATTGTGAGAGGTGCATCCCAGGATACTATCGATCCCCTGACCACCCCATCGACTCTCCGTACATTTGCTACCGTGAGTGTGAACTCCTTTGCAGTGACTGGACTTGGTGACACTGGGGAGGGCGCTCTGGAGGGTTTCTGAGAGGTTTTCCTGCTGTAGGGAGTCTGAGGCATCAGTCAGTGACACTTGCCACCCTGTCCCTGTCTGCAGGCTGTAACTGTGAGTCTGATTTCACCGATGGCACCTGCGAGGATCTCACCGGGCGCTGCTACTGCAAACCCAACTACACCGGGGAGCACTGCGACGCCTGTGCCGAGGGCTACCTCAACTTCCCCCACTGCTACCGTAAGTGGGGGGGTTCAGATCTGGGAGCCCACAGACCCAGCAGGTGTGGGAAGGGCCAGCAGCTCCAGTTGGGGCTCTTGGGATGTCTTTTCCTCATTCCACATGGCACTTGTGTCCCAGAAAATGTTCTTTCACGTGGGCACAAGTCCGCATTTGGCTTGGGTGGAAGCTGGACCAGAGCTGAGCTGCTCTGAACACAGAGTCAACAGGAGCTTCCCATTTGGCTGGAGTTCCATCTCTCACTTTTTCTGAAAGACAGGCTAAAAAGTGCTGTAATGGATCACTGTTTAGTGGGACATCTGTGCTTTGTTCTACGTTCCGTGTTTTCATTCAGCCTATTCAGCTTTGGGACTGTCGAGCCCTTGATATTCCATCAGGGTTTCTCTGAGTGTGTGTCATGACGTGTGCAATGTGTCTTTCTCTGCACAGCCATTCCAGCTTTCTCTCACAACGACACCGGAGAACAAGTGCTTCCTGCGGGACAGATAATAAGTAAGCAGTGCCATTTTCCTTGATGCTTTGGCAGTGCTATCATTTCTGTTACACCTCCCATCCAGTGCAAGATCAGTTCTTCAGATTATTGGGCACATACATTGTATGAGACAGCCCTGAGTGGTTTTAAGAGAGTACAACCAGCAGCTGAGGGTGGGGGAAAGGAAGTTTTATGATCCCCTTTTTAAAGACATGGAAACTCTAGCCTGGAGTGACAGTGTGATTTTTTCTGGGGTCCAGGCCATGTGGGGATGTCCCTTCTGCCCTTCCTGTGAGGAGCCTCCCCTAAAGGTCATGGAGGGGCTGTGGCTGAGCTGGGAGCTGTGCTGTGGATGCCTCTGAAGGGTCATGCACAGGCAGCTGCTCGCTCTGTCACTTCCTCTGTTGTTTAGAAAGCTCCTCCATGCTCTCATCCCTGCTCCCCTCCACTTCCCTCCTCATGCTCACTCTTCTTGGTTCATCTACTCCCTTGTCCTTTTTTCTGTCTCTTTTCCCACCAAATCCTCCCGTCTCATGCTCCCCAGCACGCTCCAGATAACCTTTTCCTTCCGTCTGATATTTTAAAGTCTTATCTTCCACACAGGTTTTTTCTTTCCTGAGCTAGAATTTCTCACTTGCCTTCTCATTTCCCCATCTCCCCCTCCTTCTGGTTTTTGGATGATGTTTGTCCTTCCCTACCCCAGCCCAGCATCCCACACCACTGCTGTTGGTGACAGCAGGGCTGGCTCAGAGCCTCGGCACTGCCTGCCTGGAACACCCTGCCCTGGCGGTGGGAAGGTCTCAGGTGCAGCTGAGCATGGACTGACCAGAGAGAAAGCCCAAAGTTCACCCTGGTTAGCCAAAGGCTCTGATTATCCCCACACTACACTGAATCAGCTCTGCCTGGGCTTGTGGAAGCAGCATTTGCCTGCCCTGTGTGTGCCCTGCTGCCCACCCTGCACCTTCACACCTGCGTGGTGCTGAGGCCTCCCAGCCCCCCTGTGAGCTAGGCATGGTTTGGTTCAAACATTTTCATCTGATAGGAAGGTTATGGAGGCGAATGCTTGAGCATTTGAGCTGCCTCATGGCAACTCCTGCCCTGTCCTTGTGGGACCTCAGAGCTGCACTGATGGCCGTGTGTGGTGTTGCCTGTTGTGTGTCCCCATGCAGATTGCGATTGCTACGCGGGTGGGACCGAAGGCAACGCCTGTCGGAAGGACCCCCGGGTGGGGATGTGCGTGTGCAAACCCAACTTCCAGGGAACACACTGTGACCAGTGTGCCCCAGGCCACTACGGACCCAGCTGCCAGCGTGAGTACCCAGGGCAGCGTCCCCAGGCTCGCCCTGCTGGGCTTCTCCTTGTTCTCCACCCATGCTGGGAAGGAGGAATTCTGCAGTCCCACTTCCAAGTGTCAACTTCCCATGACTTCTGTACTTCGGCTGTTATTTTCTACCCAGCCCTGACCCTCCAGCATCCTCCCAGGCTCTGGTGGGGGGCTCTTGAGGAATTCCCTCTGGACGTGAGCTATGGGCCAGGCATGCTTGCTGTCAGCTCTGTTCCCCATACTTTCACCAGCAAGTGCTCTTCTACCCCAGAGGAACAAGCACTCTGGTTCCTTTCCTGGGAAGGCTAAAGACAAAAACCTGCTTATTTACTCGTGCCCTTGTTGCTTTGCAGCCTGCCAGTGCTCCGGCCCTGGTCAGTACGATGGCACCTGTGACAGCGAGACAGGGCAGTGTCTGTGCCGGACAGGATTTGAAGGGCACTCATGTGACCAGTGTGCTCCAGGCTACTTTAACTACCCTCTGTGCCAGCGTGAGTGTCTGTCCTTCATGGGCCTGGGTGGGGACACACAGCCAGAGTCCTCTGGCAGGGGGCTGAAGGGCTGGACAGTGATTTTGTGGGTGTTTTGGAGAACATGTGCCGTGGGCAGATTGATGGTTTTGAACTTGGAGCAGCACCCAATGCCTATGTGAGAACCCCAGGACAAAGACATCTTGCCACGAGCTCTGCCCCAGGCTTGCAGCTCAGGGTGAGTGGTTTCTGTGTGTTGCAGTGTGTGGCTGCAGCACGGTCGGGACGCTGCCGGGAGGCTGTGACTCCGCTGGGAATTGTTTCTGCAGAGCCGAGTTCTCTGGGCCGCGGTGTGAGCAGTGCAGCCCTGGGCACCACTCCTACCCCCACTGCTACGGTGAGCACCTGAACCTGCAGCTCCTGCTGCTCTAAAAAACATACCTGTTTTTGCAAGACTTCGGTGTTTCTCACATTCAAACCACTGTGAGCTTGGCAGGCTTGTTTTGGAGGTTGTGGATCGTAGCAAAGCCTGGAAGGCAAAGCAGTTTTTATCGGTCACACTTCCTCATCACAACCCTGCTGTGACCTGGTGTCTCAGCTTATGCCTTTTTGGTGTGTCATTTTAGTGCATTAACCTACTAAACTGCTGGGGAACACTGAATGGGCTGTAAAAACCCCTCGGTGGCATTTTCCTGGCATGGCTATGAAAATACTACATGATTTGCCAAGGGATTAAGAAATTGATTTAGTTCTAATGGAACTGGCTAATTCCTGGGGGGCTGAATGATGGTTCAGACCAGCAGTGCTTGGCCATGGATCACAGGGATCATCAGAGTCCTGCTCTTACAGCTTGCTCCTGCGATCCCCGGGGTGCAGTGGACAACAACTGCAGCCCGGCGGGGCAGTGCCGGTGCCACGGGAATTTTGCGGGACACACCTGCAACCAGTGTGCCCTGGGCTTCTACGGATACCCCAGCTGCACACGTGAGTAACACCTTACTGCTCTCTGCAACCACCTGAGGGGAGGGTGACACCAGGCCAGGGTTGGTCTCTTCTCCTAAGTAACAAGTGGCAGGACAACAGGAGATGGCCCCAAGTTGCACCCTGGGAGGTTTAGGTTGAGCATTAGGAAAATTTTCTTCACCCACACAGTTGTCGAGCATTGGATCAGGCTGCCCAGGGCGGTGGTGGAGTCACCATTATTGGAAGGATTGAAAAGCCATGTAGATGTGGCACTTGGGGACATGGTTTAGCAGTGGGCTTGGAAGTGCTGGGAGAGCAGCTGGATGATGATACTAGAGGTCTTTTCCAGCCTTAATGATTCTCTGAGCCTATCCATTTCCCTGAGCACTGCATCACTCCTGGACTGTTGCTGCTGGTGCCAGGACTGAGCAATGGCTGTGGCAGGTGCCTGCAGCCCCAAATCCTCTGGGCAGAGTGTCCCCATCTCCCTCCCTGTCAGCAGTCCCGACTGGAAGCCAGATGTACTCTTCTGTCTCCCAGCAAGAATTTACTGCTCATTAAAAAGTAATCCATGATACAATTTCCCTGAAGCAACAAAAGAGCGTCATCACCCTCCTGCACTGTACTAAATGTGGACTCCTGAGCCGTGCCAGCTGGCAGAACACTCCTCCCAAATGCTGATGCCGGCAATATGCCTTTGAAGAGGCTGGAGGCAGAGATGAAATGGTCTCACAGGAGTTCAGTGGTTACTTTTTTTTTTGTCTCATAAAGCCATGTCCACATTGCAGAGCCATAGAAGACCCACTGCAAGGAAAGAAAAGAACCACCTGATTTTTATATTTTTTTAAAATGTGTTGTTTTCTCAGCAGTCTTTTGCTGTTAGCCAGTGTGGGGGTGTCAGTCTGGAATGTCTCCTTTGGTAGGGATTTGAGGTGTGCTGACTGGGCAAGGAGGACAGGGGCAGCTCCCTGGCAGCTTGCTGACCTTTCCTGTGATAGGGCAGTGGGATCTCTGTGCATTCATGGGCAGCAGATCGGGCAGGAAGCTGTGGGACCATTGCCGTGCCCTCACCCTGCTGCCCACATCCAACATCCACAGGGCAGACCCTGATGGCCGAATGCTGCTTTTGGGTGTTTGGGATTTTGTAGGGTCTGAAACGTCACTGGCGACTGACTTGAGGGATGGGATCACGATACCCCTTCTCCTCAACCAGAACTCTTCCCTGCCTCTGAAATACACATGAATGTATGTGAATGGGTGTGATAAACATTGAGGCTTCTATTGTTTTTCTTAAAAGAGTGGGGTGGTTTTAACCAAAAAGCAAAGAATGAGAATTTTATTTATAACCCGCATTTCTGGCTGCTCTTGGTGAAGGTCAGGCAGACAAAAGAGGCTGCTGCTGGGAAGCCCTGAATGCAGCTGCAGCAGTTCTCTCCCCTCTCTTGCAGCTTGCCAGTGCTCTCGGGAGGGGTCCCTGCACGGCACCTGTGACCAGGACACGGGGCAGTGCAGCTGCCGGCCCAAGGTGACGGGACTGCGCTGTGACAGCTGCGTGCCCGGCGCCTACGGGTTCCCCCACTGTGAAGGTAGCCCCTTTTCCCTCATCTCTTGGCACACTCCAGTGTCTTGGGTGCTGGTAAATGCGTTTATCATCACCCAAAAGCTTTGCAAGGGGAGAAATAGCCCCAGTTAGGGACAGCCAAGGGGGAGCTGGCTTTATAAATCCGTTCTTTTACCCCTCTTTTCTAGTGGGCTCCTGTAACCCAGCAGGGTTGGAGACTGCAGATCCGTCGCTGGCCCCGGTGAGTGTCAAACGAACCCACCACAGCCCCTGCAGGTCATTTTTGTATGGTCTGCTTTATCTCTTTTTGGACCAAGTCCTTCCTTAAGCTCAGCCTGAAAGCACCCAGAGCAGCAGACCCCACGTTCAACCGCTGTGCTGCAAATTCTCACCTGCTCTTTTCTCCCCCTGCCTTTTCCCAGGGCTCCTGTGCATGTCGGGCATACGTTGAAGGCCCAGCTTGTGACAGATGCAAGCCTGGATACTGGAACCTGACCCCAGAGAACCCCTATGGCTGCCTCAGTAAGGAAATGGCATTTGCACAGCCCATAAAAGTCCCCTCCATGGTGCAAGAGCCAAACCCAAGCTAGTGGGCACCATCACTGCAGGATTGGAAGTGATGGCCTTCCTTCCATCTTCACCCAGAAGTGGTGTATCAAAGCTGGAGTGCTCTGGCTAACCCCCATGTGGAGAGGGGAAAGGCTGGAGCCTGGAGCTTTTTGCTTGGGATGAAACATAAGGCTCTTGCAATGAGTTTTGCCATTCTCAGCCCTCCCTGCAGACGCTTAACTTTTCATGGCCAAATATGCAGAAAAGGCGAATGTCTTTGGTAGTTGTGTCCTCAACAAGTAGCTGTCCAAAATGAAATATGAGCCCTTGTGCTGGGCTGCCTTCTACTTGACCAGTTCCTGGCTCCTCTTACCCAGCCAGTGTCCTCTGGTGTGATGGGTGCTTCTTCAATCAGGCTTCTTCTCAGGGGCTGATTGACCTCCTGGCTTTCTTCTTCATCTTCCTCTCCCCAGGCTGCAAGTGTGACACCAAGGGCACCATCAGCGGAATCTCGGAGTGCCGGCAGGTGGGTTTGCTCCTTTGCTTCCAGGCTTCTCTGAGTATGCTGTGTTGGGAGTGTTCAGCTCTGTCTCTTCCAGCAGCTGCTGCAGAGGCCCTGACACTGAGCTCTCAGCACTTGTACCACAATCTGGGCTTGCATGAGAATGTGGGATTAAGACCTGTCATAAATTAGGCACCTAAATATTTCTGGGTCTGTCCCAGGATGCCTGGATTTTTGTTAGCCTGCATTGTTGGGTAATTTAGTTATCTGGCCCTTATCTGGCCCACCCACGCGCAGGAAGCCATGTGGAGCATGAAACTCAAAATGCTTCTGCAGTGTCTCAGACCAGAACCCAAATAACTGAGGAACAGCTTAGCCATGACAAGCAACAGGAGGGAATGAGTTTCCATGCCTGCTTCTCTCCCAGGGCGATGGGCAGTGCTTCTGCAAAGCCAACGTGTGTGGGCAGTTCTGCTCGGCCTGCAGGGACGGCTACTTCAACATGGAGAACGCAAATTACTTTGGCTGCCAAGGTGAGCCCCCTTCGTGGTGTGTCCGGTGAGTGAGGGGGGCCACAAGAACTGACCCCACTGCACAGACTGACTGGTTGGTGACCTTGGAGAAAACGGGCAAGAGGTGTCCCACCTCCTGTTTTGGGTCATCATTTTTGGGGTGATGTGGTTAAGTGCTTTAGGGGTTACAGTGGTAGTGGTGGGTTGCTGGTTGGGATTTGATGATCTTAAAAGTCTCTTCCAACCTTGATTCCATACCATGCCCAGAGCATGGGCTGGGAATTACTGTGGATCTGAAGACCTGAGGTCATGCTTTTCCACCACTGGACACAGGTCTGTCAGGCTGGGGAGTGAACAGCCAGGTAAGGTACCCCTTTGGGTACCAGAAACTGGTGTTTGAGCCACTGGTCACATCCTTGTGCCCCTTCCTTCTGCTGAGGGAGGGCGGGCATGGATACATGGGGTCGGCCACTCTCCACTGTGTCCATGGGAAGGGTAAAGGAGGAAATCCGGCTGCTCTGAGCCATCCCACGCAGTGCTGGCAGGGCTGGGAGGAGGGAGCGAGGCTGCGGCTGGTGGCAGGGCTGTGGCGCCCGGCCGTGAGGGTTTGCAGACCTTGTTCCCTCAGCTGCCTGGAAATAGCTCGGCGCTGAGGTGGAAGAAGACTCGATCCAAGTGGGGCTGGGGCCAAATATGAAAACGGATACAATGGAATAAAAATAGTGGCCCCAGGCTCCCCGCCCGCTGGGATGCGCCTTTGATTAGCGACCAGGAGCTCGTTAGCGCGGCGGGAATGTAAACAGGCGCTTCCTCCCGCAGGCTGCCGGTGCGACGTCGGCGGGGCCCTGGGCCCGTCCTGCGAGGAGCGGAGCGGAGCCTGTCGCTGCCGGCAGAGCACACGGGGTCCCACCTGCACCCAGTAAGCTGCACCTCGGCGTGCTCTGCCTCCCGCGGTGTCCTCTGCCACCACGGGCGTGGGGACCTCATCGTCTGGGCTGCTGTCACATCGGCCGCGTGCCTGGCGGTGGTGTCCTCTTGCCGCTCCCTCTGGGTGGCCCAGCAGGTGACAGTGCTCTGTCTTTTCCCTAGACCAGCACGGGACCATTATTTCCCTGACCTTCACCACTTGAAATTCGAGCTGGAGGAAGGCACCACGCCGGCCGGGCGGGCCGTGCGCTTTGGCTACAACCCTCTGGAGTTTGAGGGCTTCAGCTGGCGAGGATATGCACAGATGTCCTCCATCCAGGTATGCCTGAGGGCTGCAGCCCAGCCCAGCTCCCCCTGGGGAGGATGTGGCCGGTGGAGGACTGATGTGCTTTTGGCGCACATCGTTCACCCCAAGTGCTCCTGAAACCCCCAAAGTCACAGGATGGCCAACATAAATAGCAGAGTGTATATATAGCCTGTTTGTGCAGATATTTCCTGTAGTGCTGGGGGTGGCATAGAGTGATGAGGGGAAAGATCCTAAATTGGGAATCCCGTGACATCCTAATCCATGTAGACAAAGGTGGTAGCATCGTGATTACTTACAGGGATGTCTGTAAACACTGTCTCTCAGTTTCCATGTTCCTCTTTCAACTGACTGCTCTTTCCTATAACTCTGCATAAGCTTTCCTCCCTTTTCCAAAAATAAGTTATCTCCTCAGCTGCCATGTTCAGCTTGGACCTCGTTACCCTTCAGCCTTTGCCTTTGCTGTTAGCTGGTTTGCTGTTAACAGTGGTTTACACTAACCTGGAGTTGTGTAAGTCCTAGGAGTGAAGCTGTTTCATCTGTTGACTCTTTTTCTCTCATTGGTGGTTTCCTCTGCATGGCCCCTGCGGAAGTGTGCGTGTTTGGGGATGGAGTGCAGGACAGTGATTCTCTGACAGTCTTGTCCCATGTGAGATGCTCCTTACTCTGGTGCATGTACTTTCAGTTCTCTTCACATTTTTGTGCTTAGATGAAATAACAGAGGGGCTGGTTCCCACTGAGTTTTAGGTAACGGCTAAGCAGTGAACTCCTGTAGGCTTCCTTGAGAAAATCTCAGCCTTAAAGCTTAAGGATGGAGCTCATGCTCAAGCTCATAGCTCCAGTGTTGCATCCAGTGTTGGTGTTTGAGCTAGAAATAGACCTTGATAGAAGGGCTAGCACGTGCCTTTCTGCTGGCAGGTCTCATTGTAGTTTGTTATCATCAAAACCCTTCCAGTTTGCTCTCCAGTGGGAAGATGGTGTGTAACTGGAGCTTTGAAGAACACAGCCCTCAGTAGAAGTCTCCCTGGGCAGAGCCCAGCTTTGCCCTGTAGGCAGGAGGTTACTTAAGCCTAGATCTCTTTGATTAGGCATCTCCTTAGCCAGGGTCTTGCCAAGCAGTGTCCAGGCGGGTGGAGGGCAGATGTGCCATCAGCTGTATGGTCCATTAGCCCTGCTAGTCCTTAGCACTGCACATTCCCAAGGATGAGGCACCAGCTCAATTCCCAGCCTCTCCTGTAGGCAGTTGGGCAGTGCCCCATAAACACAGGGGCAGGAGTTTGGTACCTGGTGGCTGGTTACAGCACACTAAATCCAAAAGCAACACACTGATAACAAAAGCAACAACTTCCTATAACCTTTCCTGTCGTGGTGTGTGTCCCAGCACAGCTGAGCCACCCTGCTGTGCCACAGCATCTTCCAGATGTGGTCACAGCCCTCCCACCCCTTTCCACAGGCAGGTTGCTCCCTCAGTGGCTGGTCCCAGCAAGGGGACAGTGTCACGAGGTGCCGTGAGCAGTAGGGTCCATGTGCTTGCCTCCTCCTCGCGCTGTGGCATGTTGCTTTGGGAGCAGTGAGCCGAGCGGCTGCGCTTGGGCTGGCAGTGTGGGTGGTGGAGGTAACTGAAGGTGTGCTCTGCTTCTCTCCCCTTTCTCTCTCCCACCAGCCCAAGGTAGTGGTGACTCTCAATGTGACCTCCCCCGACCTCTTCCGCCTCGTCTTCCGCTACGTCAGCCGGGGGCCCGCCAGTGTGGAAGGGAGGGTCTCGGTCGTTGAGGAAGGAAAGTTTAATGTTTGTGACAACTGTAAGTGCATTTTTCACTTCTAGACTAACTCAGAGCATCCCACGCTGCGACACTGCTCCTCTGCCCCTTCTCCTGCCCCAAGGTGTGTCCGTCCCAAGTGTGCTCGTCTCAGGTGGCCGGCCAGAGCCGTGCCGTGGGCTGGCGAGGGAGGGGGAAGAGAGGCAGGCAGGCAGGCAGGTAGGGCAGGTGGGTCAGGCCCTCCCCAGAGTGGGTGGGTGCTCAGGAGCTGCCCCCTCAGTGACGTGTGCCCCGTGTGCTCTTTTGCTTTTTGCAGAATAAAATCAGAGTCACTGTAGACGTGAAGGAGGCAGAGCTCTTTCTGTTCCATGTCATCCTGAGGTATATTAATTCAGGAGGGGCCACTGTGTATGGCAAAATTACAGCTTATCAGCCACGAAGGAGAGGTAAGGATCCCAGACTGCTCTGCTTCCCTGTGCCATCGCCACCTCCTCCCCATCCCAGGCAACCTTCTGCATCATCCTTTCCAGAAGACGCTTCCATATGGCTTTACCCATTAGTCCTGCCCTCCCAGCTGAATGGCTGATTTGAGTTTGCAGCCCCCTTTATTTACCAGAGCAGCAGCAAAGTGGGCCCAGCCCTGGGGCTGCTCACTGAGGACTGATACCAGCCAGGCTGGTGGGAGATAAGGCTGTTGTACAATTCTATACAAGCTTTCCAGCACGGGACAAGATCACCCCAGTGCCCCAGGCAAAACTGCGCTGACTTTCCACAAAACCAGAATGGGCCAAGAGCTGGGAAGTGGATCCAAACTTTGGCAGCTGGATATGGTTTTATTTAGCAGATGCCCTGACGTGGCAAACCTGCCTTTTCCATGTGCTTCCCAAACCAGGCTGCTGGCTTCACACATCGTATGGGGCTTGGAATTGCATGTGTTACACAGGCTCTGCCCTCTGCTGCAGTGTCCTCTCATCAAACCACGAGCTGCTGGACAAGAGCCACCAAAAGATGTCTGAACAAGCCTAGAAACCTGGACAGCAAATATTCCAGGAAACAGTCTGAGCAAGACTGCATGGGAACACACCTGAGGCCATGGTGGGTGGTTGGCTGGTTGATTTTAGCCCTCTGGATGCCACAGCCACATCATCCTGCTGAAGCTCTTCCTCCAGACCACACATGCACAGCTCAAGGCTGTCAGCACCAACTACCCAATTTATCAGTGTGTGAAGTTCTCTCCTCTGTCTTGAGTTGACATAGGTTCTGCCTTTGATGTGATATACAAGGTTTGAAATGCCAAAATAGTATTTTTCTGCCTTCTTTTTTTTTTTTTTGAGAGGAAAAATGTCCAGTCATATTACACAGCAGAAGAAGAAGAGCAGCATCTGTGGTTATGCTTTAGGATCTCACCAAAGGTCAGGAAGTATTTAATCTGTCCAATCCAGCAGCAGAGCTCATTTACCTTACAAAGTGCTTCAGTTCTTGTGTAGAAGCAACTTGATTTTTCTAGTGCTGAGGGCAAGAAGCCAGACTGGTGCACCAACAATGGGACCTAGGAGGGCAGCTTCAGCCTAGGGAGGCTTCAGGAGTGCTGAGCCATCTCCTGTCTAGATGGAAAGGGGTTCACATGGCAACGGACGAGGAGCCTGGAAAGAAGCTGGAAGATGTGGCTTGTAAAAGAAGCCTTTTCCAAGTTACGGGGTTTTCAGCCTGGTTTCTTCCACTCTACCTCCAGAAGCTATCTCAGTTGGAGTTGTGTATTGCCTCAAAGGGATGTGAAACTTCAGCTTGTCAAGAAATCTACACTGGAGCCGGTTCAGGGAAATCTCTTCACTCCTTGCATCCTCACCTCTGCTCTCCATCTGGGAAAGTGAGGTCCCAGCCTCAGCTGATGCCAGGCATGTCACACATCGGAAGGGGTTATTATCCATCCCAGCAGTAGCACAAGCCCTTGCTTTAGGTTCTGCCCCTCTGTGTTGTGCCTTGATGTCTGTGTACCACACCAGGACAATCCGTGTGCCACATTCTCCACTTCCTTCTTCATCTCATCTGCTCGCCGTGCAGCCATTCCCAGTGAATCCCTGTCAAAACCTCCTGAGACTGCTGGGCAGGCACAGAGTCTGTTTCTAGGTGCTGTATTGTGGTTGCATCCATTGATGAAGAGGTTGTGGGACTGCCAGCTGAGCCAAGGAGCTGTTCAGCAGCAGAAGGATCGGGCCTTGCACCCATTCTGTCCTGTCAGTTAAAAATAATGTCTAAATCTCCAGTGCAGAGTCTGTGGTTGGCAGGAAGAAAGGCAGGAGCACACCTTGGGGACCTGAAAGTTTGCCAGAAGACAGGTATCTTGCCTGTGGAGCTGGGGTCAGAATATCCCTGAGGAAAAATGCATCTGGGCAATTCTTTTTGTCTGTCTCACGATTAACTCTTCACAGATGAGTTCCTTCCTTTTCTAGCTGGCAAAACGCTCCTTGGCTTGCAACACTCTGTGCTTTGCAGTCTGGGGATGCAGAGCACACTGTGAGAGCTCTGGATTTGCATTAAGGATCGCAGTGATTTATATTTATTTCTCCCATCAGGCTGTTGAGCAGATTGAGAGCGGATGTCTCTGTTCCAGGACAGTGTGGGATTGTGGTGCACCGAGAGAGTGGGAGCCTGTCACTCCCCACTGCACCACAGAGCTGCTTCCCTGAGCATAGCCTCCCATGTCCAACCCCAGGTTTTCCATTCCAGTCCCTTCACAAGCCTCTCATCCCTTCCATTCCAGGTACAGAGCAGACCAAGCAGATTGTCTTTGCTCCCAGCACGGAGCCAGCCTTTGTCACCGTGCCCCAGAACAGCTTCGGGGAGCCCTTCGTGCTCAACCCCAACACCTGGTCCCTGGTTGTTGAAGCAGAGGGTGTGCTGCTGGTAAGGCCCTGTGCTCCACCCACCGTGGGGGCTTCAGCAGCTCCCTGGGGACGAGTGTCCCAAGCATCACACCTCTCCCATCTCTCCTCCTAGGACTATCTGGTTTTACTGCCCAGCTCATACTACGAAGCACCGATCCTGCAGCTGAAGGTCACAGAGCCCTGTACCTACCAGCCAACCCCTGAACAAGCCACCCAGAAGTAAGGATCTGCATGTTTTTGTGCTGCGTGAAGCTTGCTCAGCTCCTCTTGGCCTGGGGTTAAAGATTACCGTTTGTACTTTGCAATTTTTTTTCCGTGTGTTTCCAGCTGCCTCTTGTACAAGTACCTGTCTGTGGAGGGCTTCCCTGCCGTGCCAGGGGTGGATGCAGTGTGCAGGCTGGACAACCGGCTCCCCAGGCTGTGTCCCACGGAGCAGCTCACCCCCTCCCACCCCCCCATGGCCACCTGCAGTGGCAGTGACGTGAGTGGCACTTCAGTTTCGTCCCTCTCCCATACATTGCAACGCTCACCCCTCTGCCCCCCCTGTCTGGGGCTTTACCTACACCTGGGCGGGTGACCAGAAAGGCTTTACACCCATGCAGCTGTGTGTTTGTGTGCCCTGTTCAAGGCACCCAGACCCAGAGTCTCACATGTAAAGGTTTGCAAGGATTTGATGAGATTTGTTGCGTTGTCCCCTGAGCTGCAGAGGAGGCTGGTTTGTAGCACGGGCATCCTGCACACGCTCCCTCAGTCATTCCTCTGTCCTCCAGGTGGAAGTGCAGCTGTCCCTGCCCGTGGCCCAGCCTGGGAAGTACGTGCTGCTGGTGGAATATGCCAACACCAACGCTCTGCAGACAGTGGGCATCGCCGTGAGCTCACCACACTTGGCCACGCAGCAGGGCACGTTCACCTTCTACCCCTGTGTCTACAGGTGAGGGCACCTCAAGGGAGAAAGGGTTCAGTTCTCTGCCATGGCAAGGACAGCCCTCTCTCCAGTTGAACTTTTTCTGGTTTATCTCAAGAACAAAGCAAGCTTCAGTGTTGTCCATCTAAGCTCCGTGTGTCCAAACTCATTCTAGCTGGACATGGATTTAGGGGCTGGCCATCCCATCCCAGGGAAGTGTGCACCTGTGCCAACACAGTCCTCTAATGCCTCTGCCAGGAGATAATCTTTTGCATCTGTTTACAGCTGGATATGTTGATATGGATATGTTGACCTTGACTTAGGGAATGACCTACAGGCAGGTTTATTGGAGATTGGAGACAGGTCAAACCCTGTCTGACTTCAGACTGCAGCCTTTGCAGTAGGAAACAAATGTTTGGAGTGTCCTTGGGACACTTCAGTCTTACGAACCGCCAGAAAAAACATCAAAAGATTTCCAGGGACTTTGTGTAAATCCCTTCAGGACATACAGCTGACAGGACAAGAAATGGGTCACGACCCTGCTCAAGGCTGGCTTCAAAATGTGTGTTTCTCTTACAGTTTCCTTTGTCGAGGGATTGCTGTGGATTCCCAGAGTCGAATGGCAACTTTTGAACTCACCTCAGAGGCCACTGTTCGGTTCACCTCTGATCTGGCTGATTTCTTCCTGGTAAGGCTCCCTCTGAGGGCAGCTCTGTCAGCAGGTCACAGCGAGGAAGGGCTGGCTTGGTAGCCACCCTGTAGAAGGGTTTTCTAGTCCTGTTTGGACTGGATACTGGATCTTAGTCTGTGTCATGACCAGTCCAGGTGAAGAATGGGGTCAGTGGGGTGTTTTGAAATAGATCATGGGACTGGAAGTGGGGAGGAGATGGGGAGAAGCAGCTGCTCTTGCAGAGGGAGCTCTGCAGCAGTGGGGCAGTTCCTTTTTTATCTTTAAAATATTCACAGTTGCTTAGTCAGGGATAGAAAAATCCCATCAGTATGTGGAGTTTCTAAATGCCATAAGGCTTGTGCCAAGGAAGAAGGGACAGTAAGCAGAGGTGTGGCTGCCATGCATTAGCTGAAGTGCCTGGTGGGCACTGCTGCGGCCCCAGGGACAGAGGCTGTCACATAACCGGGTGTCTCTCTCTGTGTGGCAGCACAAAGTGCACCTGATCCCCGCTGCTCAGTTCACCATGGAGCTCATCGAGCCGAAGGTGCACTGCATCAGCGTCCATGGCACCTTCTCATCCAACAGGTGAGAGCCTCGGGTCCCTCTTAGCTTTAGAATGAATGGGGCTGTTTCCAAAAACATTTGCTTCCCCCGCTTCCCTCAGGCTCAGAGACTTTTTAAGTTCTTGATGCAGTAGAAAGAAATCTCTGTCTGAGGTGAAGCTCCTTGTCTGTGTGCTCTGAGCACGGACTGGGAGTTAGGCTGCTGGTCCTGTACCTGAGCCCCACTCTGCCTCCTGGGGCAGACACTCAAGTGTCATCCCAAATAAGCATTCCTGTGCTTGCTCACATACAGCAAGACACTCACTGTATCCAAATTTTTGACGCTGCTTTGAATAAATATTTTCAGAGGAATTAGCCTGTGCCAGGCTCCTGTTCTTCCTGCTGAGCCCATGTCCCAGAGCCCCAGGGGTGCTGGTAGTGAGCAGGCACACATTGTAGTTACGGGGTGTGCTTCCCTGCCAGGACCCCAGAGACTCTCTCTTTTCTTTCTGGAGATACTCACATTCTCTTCACTCCTTGTTTTTCAGCAGCTCCTGTGTCCCCTCAAGGTTCCTGAAGCTTTCTCAGTCAATCATTTTGGAGGGGGCCCAGGCTCTGCCCATCTCCCCGGAGGTGCCCCTGGCTCAGGCTGTCCATGTGGCTCCTTCTGGGGTCCCAGTGGAGCCTGCTCCTCGTCCTCCCACAGCAATGGATCCCACTGCAGAGCTCATCCTCCTGCAGTCCCCACAGGTAGGGGCACAGGTGTGGATTGGGCTGGTTGGCTGGTGCTGTGACACTGGACCACTGGGGCAGGGAGCAATTTTCCTTACCTGTTGAGTAGATTTATCAATTAGCATTTTCAGAATTTAATCTGGACTTTAAACTTGTACTTCCTGTGGACTCGCATGTCTTGGCTCCATCCAACCCTGTTTGGTCCTCTGGGATCCCAGGAAAAGCTTTTCAGGTGGCAGCATTAGAGGGGGGAGTGTGCAGGCATGGGGGATTTGATTCACTGAATTCTCAAGACCTGACAGTTGTGCAATAAGAGCATAAATTTGTGCAGTAATTAAAAAACATCCCAGCTGTGAGTGCAGGCATCAGACGTGGATTTTTGTCTGTGTTCTGCCATTCTGGGGCAGGCTGCAGTGGTGTTTAACAGCCGGATCCAGACCCTGGGACGCTATGCCTTCATCCTGCACTTCTACCAGCCCAACCACCCCTCCTTCCCCGTGGAAGTGCTGATCAACGGTGGGCGCATCTGGCAAGGTGAGAAGGGCAGTCACCTGGGGAAGCTGCTGGTTGTTCCAGAAGCCCTGGAAGTTTTCCATGCCAAGAGGATAACTGTGGGTTCTCTGGAGATCACAAAAAATGAAGCAAGACTGACTTATCCCTTCCAAAGTGGGATGGTGTGATGGGGACTCGAGGCACGTGTGGGACCAACACATTTGTTGTCTTTTCAGGTCAGACCAACGCGAATTTCTGCCCACATGGCTACGGGTGCCGGAGCCTGGTGCTTTCCGAGGACCAAATCGTCCTGGATGTTACTGATAATGATCTGACTGTGGTTGTTCGAGTGCCAGAGGGCAAGCAGCTGTGGCTGGTGAGCCTCTCTCCAGGAAGCTCCCAGAGCATGCTGGACCAGGCTTCAGCAGGGAGTTTTTCCTTGGATTTTTGTCACTCTGTGACCGCAGGAATGTTTCCCACCATCACTCAGTCTCTGAGCTACCCTAGAAAGTTAGTGGTGTGGAATTGAGGGCAGAATTCACAGGGGCAGGTTCTGTATATGACAGCTGTTTTCTCTGTCTTGTTTTGATATCAAAACAAGGCAGAAATCGAAGCTGTTACTTTGCATACATAGGTTGTAATAATCCAGAGTAAGCCTTATTCCTGCCCTAGAAATATTTTACACTTGCATAATATTGTTTCTTCAGGCAGGCTTCATCATGGGAGTAGGCAGCCCTTGTTATTCTCAGGCAACAGGTCTAGAAGATTGACCAAAATTTGGATAAATGGCTGAAAGACAGCCCTGGAACCCAGGTGCCTTCATGCATAGAAGTTTGAGGTGATACAGACTGCCTCCTGCTGAGGCACAGCCAGTGCTGCACTCTGGGGGTATTCTGCCTATTTTTACTCCAATGAATTTGGGTTGTTCCTGATGTGGAGCTTTAGGTTAGATGGACCCTGATGGACAGACCTCAATAGAGAGGTGGCTCCTGGTCTTTGCAGTACTTGGTGTGTTATGTTCTGTCCCAGCAAGGGATGAAAGGTTAAAGGTGCGTTTGGGCTTTGGCATCATTTTGGATGGTGTCTGTC
The DNA here is from genome assembly GCA_013398115.1 of Falcunculus frontatus. Taxonomy (NCBI): domain Eukaryota; kingdom Metazoa; phylum Chordata; class Aves; order Passeriformes; genus Falcunculus; species Falcunculus frontatus. The sequence continues at coordinate 102,812 of VZRV01006242.1, read as the reverse complement.
TGTCTGAGCTGAGAACTTGGCTCACCCAGCTCGCCCTTGCTTTGCAGGATTACATCCTCGTGGTGCCTGAGGACAGCTACACCTCCCAGTACCTGCAGGAGGAACCCCTGGACAAGTCCTATGATTTCATCAGCAGCTGTGGCATCAACAGCTTCTACATCAAGTGAGATCCTTGGCTTTGGTTGCCCGCTCTGCTGTCTGCAGGCTGCACACTCCTTGGGGAGCAACACCCCCTTCCCTTCATGTGTGACAGAGAGGGGGCTGGTTGAGGCTTTTGTTCTGTTGACCAAATGTGGGTATTTGGGGGATCTCAGTGTCACAGGGCTCTCCCTCCCACTAACTACCCATCGTTGCAGGAGATCTGGATCTGCAGGAGATGCTGGATTTGGGGTGGTGGGGAGGCTGTGGGGATGTGCAGCACTGACTCCTCCCGCCTTCCCCTACAGCCCCAGCACGTCCTCGAGGTTCTGCCGTGACTCTGCCATCTCGCTGTCCCTCTTCTACAACAACGGGGCGCAGCCGTGCCGCTGCCACGAGGCCGGGGCACGGGGCAGCCAGTGCCAGCCCTTCGGCGGGCAGTGTCCCTGCAAGTCCAACGTCATCGGCCGCGAGTGCTCCCGCTGTGCCACCGGCTACTGGGGCTTCCCCAATTGCAGGCGTGAGTCCTCCTGTCTCCATCTCTGCCTTCCCAGCACTCGCTCTGTATCCATTCCCCACGCTCGCCTTGGGTTCCTGGCTCTGGCTCCCCCAAACCCAGCCCTGTTCTGCCCCTTGCAGCCTGTGACTGCGGGACACGTCTCTGTGATGAAGTGACGGGGCAGTGCATCTGCCCTCCCCACACCCTGAAACCGGAGTGTGTTGTCTGCGAGCCCCAAACCTTCGGCTGCCACCCCCTCATCGGCTGTGAGGACTGCAACTGCTCCCGGCCCGGCGTGCAGGAGCTGACAGAGCCAGGCTGCGATGTGGACAGTGGCCAGTGCAGGTGAGGGAGCCTTGTCCTGGTGCTGGGGACATCTGGCAGCATCCCTGGTCCCTGCTGGAGTGGTGGGACACGTTAGCAAGCTGAAGGGAGGAAATGTGCAGAATGGGAGCGAGGAAAGCTCTGAAAGCTCTTCTGGCTCTTGTGTCCACCCAGGTGCAAGCCCAACATCATTGGGCGACGGTGTGACCTCTGTGCCCCTGGCTACTACCACTACCCCGACTGCCGGCGGTGCGACTGCCACCAGGCTGGCACCGAAGCCAGCGTGTGTGACCCGGTCACGGGGCAGTGTCACTGCAAGGTCAGTCCCTCGATGCCTCCATGTGGTGCCTTTCTTCTTGGCTCAAGTCTCCTGCTCTGGCTGGGGGTGGCAGGGGCTGTGTCTGCCTGGCGTGCTGGAGGGAGCAGGGCTGGAGAAGGAGAGTGCCTGCATGCCTGAGCTGCTGCCAGCCTGCCCCTTGGGGTGGTGGGTTCAGAGCACCCTGAAAGACTCTTAGCTTCTCGTGCTTCCTGGCAATGAAGGTTCATTCCTTGGGCTTTCGCTGGGGAAGATGGCCAGTCTGAATCCAGCCCTGTGTCAGAGCTGGTTGGAGGTAGAGCTGTCAGCCCTATTGGCTCCTGGCTCCATGGCAGCAGAGCAACTCAAACAGCTTCTGAGCTGCCTGCTCCAGCCTCTTTGTAGGGCTTACAAGTGCTTTCTTCAGGTGAATTTAATGTTTGATGGGTGCTGTACAAGCAAATCTGTTAGGGGACTGCTTCATCATCTTCCAGCACCACAGCATTGTGCGTTGATCACTCAGCCAGCCATCCCTGTCCTCCACTGAGGCCTTGTGAGAAGCTGCTGACGCTGTTGAGCTTTGCTTGTCTTTCAGGAAAATGTGGAAGGCCTGAGGTGTGACCAGTGCCGCCTGGGGACGTTTTCTTTGGATGCCACCAACCCCAAGGGCTGCACCAAGTGTTTCTGCTTCGGTGCGACCGATCGCTGCCGCAGCGCCGAGAAGCACCGAGCTGAGGTGAGAGGGGCTGGGGCCACCAGAGCCTGCAGGTCAGGTGTGTTCCCGTCCACCTGGCTCCCTGCTCCCTTCGGGTCTCTGTCCTGCGTTAATCCTACTGAAGATACGCCGTGAGGAGGGTTATCTTTGACTCCCTGTGCCCATCTCCTGCTTTCAGCCCCTTTTCCTGGTCTCTGGGGTCTCATGTGCTGGGCGGGGGTGATGATCAGCCTTCCAGTGGCTTCATCAGGATGCATGTGAGGTGTGAGCCTGTTATTCCCCTTTCTGCTGCTCTGAGACCTGTTCTTCTGGAGCATCAATACCCAAATGCTTCCTGTAACTCCACTGGAAGACCCACAGTTGCTCTTCCCCTCCAGTTTGTCGACATGAATGGGTGGCTCTTGCTGAGCAGCGACCGCCACGAAGTGCCAACAGCTCTGAGCCCACAGGAGCAGCTCGTCACTGCTGACCTCAAGAACCTCCCAGATGCCTACCAGGAGCTCTACTGGGTTGCACCCAGCTCCTACCTTGGGGACCAGGTAAGAGAATGGAGAACCACCGTGACCCTACCAACACATGTGTGCCAGCAGCCTGACCTGCAGGCACTGCTCACACTCCAGTTGAACATGGACAGCTCTGTCTTGCCTCAGTGGTGTGGGCTTGCAGCAACACATGGGATTTGTCTCTCCCTCAGGTTTCCTCCTATGGAGGGCACCTTCGCTATGAGCTGCACTCCAACCCTCGGAGGGGTGACGTGTTCATTCCCATGGAGTCCCGCCCAGATGTGATCTTGAAGGTGCAGCCCAAGAAACTCCCTGGTGCCCCCTGCTAATGCAGGAGCAGGGTGAGGTGATGACTGACGCCTTCCTTGCTTTTCCCAGGGAAATCAGATGAGCATCATGTTTCTGGAAGGTGCCTACCCGTCCCCAGGGGAGGCACACGAAGGCCGGCTGCAGCTGGTGGAGGTGAGTTTGCACACGCAAGTGAAGTGCTCAGATAATGCAGGAAAGGACAAGACCTCATGTAGACAGAGGGAAAACGGCTTTGAGCTCAGCATTTTAGGTGCTGCCAGGGCTGTTTCACCCATGCAAAGGGGAGAGATTCCAGCAGCAGGGATGTGGAGGCTGGGCTGGATGTTCAGGTGCCTGTGCTTCTTGCTAGTAATATCAGGTTTCTCCCACCAGGGTAACTTCAGGCACACAGAGACTCACAACCCTGTGTCCAGAGAGGAGCTCATGATGGTGCTGGCAAACCTGGAGCAGCTGCAGATCCGGGCACTCTTCTCTCAGCTCTCTTCCTCCGTGTCCCTGCGCCGTGTGGTGCTGGAGATGGCAACGGCCACAGCCACAGGTGTCCGTGCCAGCAACGTGGAGCTGTGCTTGTGCCCAGCCAACTACCAGGGAGACTCCTGCCAGGTAAGGGGGAAGTGGACGTGCTGTTCCAGCCAGAGGGGAGTCAGACAGTCAGAGTTTGTGTCTCAGCCACTCCTCGTGCTTGGTGTGTGTGGCAGCTGTGGGGTTTGGGTGTCTGTGCAAAGCAGTGGTGCCAGGGTACCAGCTGCCTCCAGGCTGGCTCCTGAGGGCTTCGGTTGAAAGGACAGCTCAGGCTGTTCCAAAGGAAGGAACATTTCCCCACCACAACACTGTGCACCTTGGAGAGGTGCAAATGTTTCATCTGCCTTCTTGGAAGGGGCATGATGGGGAAATCGTTCAGGTGTTGCAGTACCTTGGAGTGGGTCCTTCTCTCTGGCCAATTCTCTGCTGGTTAAAAGGAGCAGGAAGGAACTGAACTGAGAAATCTTTATCATTGCTCTTAATCTCTTCTCCATCAGTACAACCCTGTGGGAATTCTGTCATGGAAACTAATTTAGTTTCTTTGCTTTCCCAAAAGTATCAGGCTGTTTTTCAGATCTCTGCCTTTCTCTGTCTCCTCAGGAATGTGCTCCAGGTTACTACAGGGACACCAAGGGGCTCTTTCTGGGAAAATGCATCCCCTGCCATTGCAATGGCCACTCAGATCAGTGCCTGCCAGGCTCTGGGATATGCCTTGTAAGTAAACAGTGGAGCACTGTGGTAATTTGGAGTTATGAAGTCTGTAGCACGTGATTCAAAAGCTCTTCATGTACTAACTGGGCTGGCAGAACCATGCCTGAGTCGGAGCATTGGCTGTACTGTTTCGGTGGTGACCCTGCTTAGGGTCAGCTTAGGGTGCAAGGCACTTCTGGGATAGAAGAAGGCCTGAGGCATCCTGATGGGGAGTTCTTACTGCATCCACCATTTCTTGTCATTCCTGAGCCCAGAGCTTGCCTTTTCCTTGCAGAACTGCCAGCACAACACAGAAGGAGACCACTGTGAGCGATGCAAGGACGGCTACATGGGCAGCCCCTCTGCCCAAGAACCCCTGCAGTGCGTTGGGTGTCCGTGCCCTCTTTCAGTTGCCTCCAACAAGTAAGCACCCCAGGATGGGATTGCCTGTTTGGCCTCACTGTTTAACCACTGGAACCAGTCTGTGCCCCCACCAGGGCAGGTGTCCCAATGCCAGCCTTGTCCTTGTCCCCAAACTATGCCCATGCCCTCTTGCCCGAGGCCTCAACAGCCCACAATGAGTTATCAGCTCCCCTGGCACCACATCAGGGGTAACTGCACCTCCCTGTGTCCCCTTTCTCGTTTCAGTTTTGCTGTTGGTTGTGTCCACAAGGGTTCCAACATGCAGTGCCTCTGCAAGCCAGGCTACGCTGGACCCAACTGTGAGCGGTAAGGGGGGTGACACCCGTGTTTGGGGGGGCCTCAGACACTACACTAACCCTGTGCAGCCACTGCTGTGGTAGAGGAGAAGTTGTCCCCTTAAGGATTGCAGCAGAAATGGTTGGCTCTGCCCCTGTGTGCTTTGTTCTGGCAGGATTTCCTTCAGTCCTTTTCAGCCCGACTGCTGAAACTCTGTTACCGTAGGTGTATGACTTACCTATGCTTTGCCTCGACTTGCAGCCTGTGATAAAGGCACCTTTCTGAGGCATCACGAGGCAAAACACGAAGTGCTTTGAGATCCCTGAGGGTTGCAGCAGTTACAAGTGTTGGATGCTCACACCGTTCCAGTTGTGCAACTCCAGTGCAGGGCGCAGGCACGAGCTGCAGGATCCTCACCCTGTTGTAACTCGCCGTGTTTCTCCAGGTGTGCCCCGGGCTACTACGGCAATCCCTTGGTGATCGGCAGCTCGTGCCAGCCCTGCGACTGCAGCGGGAACACGGATCCCAACATGCTGTTCAGCAGCTGTGACTCCCTGACGGGCGCCTGCTCGGGCTGCATGCACCACACGGCCGGCGCGCGCTGCGAGCTCTGTGCTCCTGGCTACTATGGGGACGCCGTGGTAGCCAAGAACTGCACACGTGAGTAGGGCAGGCAGCCAGCCCAGGGGCAAGGGGAGGGTGCACATTCCCAGCACTGCTCCTCTCCCTCTGAGCAACAGCAGCCCAACTGCAGCTTGCAAAAGGGGTCATGGGAATAAGTTGTTCTTAGAAGTAAATCCAAGAGGAGAGAGGCTCTGTCTTGACTTTGACTGATAGATAAGAGGGAAATAGGATTCCCTGTTAGCAGTAAGTGTTGTGAGTGGCTGACAGGCTGTTCATTAAAATACTGGGTGTATTTTTCCCTGGCAGAGTGCAACTGTTCGCCTTGTGGGACTGACTCCTGCCATCCACGAACTGGCCAGTGCGTCTGCAAGACTGGAGTGACAGGCCAGCACTGTGACCGCTGCGAGGTGAGGGTCACCTGCGCCCTGGGATGGTGCCTGTCCTTGTCACGGCGATGAGGGGAAGCCCTGGTGTGTCATCCCCCAGGCCTGTGAGCAGAGCAGGGCTGGCTGGCAGCTGGTGAAGGCTGCATTAACATGAGCTGTCCTGTACATGGCAAAAGGCTGTTAAAGATCTGGCAGCAAGCAGTGGAAGCAGTAATGTGGCATCGTTTGGAAAACTGCAGTAAACCCCATTTTCCTGAGCGCATCCAGCTTGGGCAAGGGCGGGTTCACAGGGCAGTGCCGTGGTGTGTCTGGGTTCTCACTGCAGCTCCACATCTTTACCATGTTGCTTCAAGTTTTGTGGTGCTCAAAACACACCTAGAAAGCAAGGCTGGGGTCCCACATCACTGCCCTGGGAGAGAGGCACACTTGCTGACCAGGGCATCCATGTCCTGCTTTTCCCTAGGAAGGATACTACGGCTTCGAGGGATGCTCGGGCTGCCGGCGGTGTGACTGCGACGTGGGCGCCGTGGGGAGCAGCTGCCACGAGCAGAGCGGCCAGTGCAGCTGCCTGCCCGGCGTCAGCGGCTCGCGCTGCCACCAGTGCGCCCCGGGCTACTGGGGCTTCGGCCAGGGCGGCTGCACAAGTGAGTGTGGGCTCCCAGCCAGGGGCACGGGGACAGGGCTGTGGTGCTGGTCCAGTTGTTGAAGGCAGAAAACGGCTGGCAGCTGTCTGAGGGCCTGTGCCCGTCACTGGGTTGCACAGGGAAACCCCCGGCAGTGGCGTGTAGATGAGCACAGCTGGAATAAAACCACTCCTTCCCCCCTCTCTGGAGTGGTAAAAGCACAAAATGATTCTCTGTTACTCGACCTTGCAGAGTGTGAGTGCAGAGGGGGCTCCTGTGACCCTCGCACCGGGGAGTGCACGTGCCCCAACGGGCTCACGGGGAAGCAGTGCGACGTCTGCCTGCGCGAGCACGAGATCCTGGTGGCAAACGGCCCCGACAGCATGAAGTGTGAAGGTCTGTGTCCCCCTGTCCTGGGGAAAGAGGTGAGGGAAGCCTGGCAGAGAGCTTGTGCTGACTGCTGTGTTCCCCTGCAGTGTGTGACAGCTGTGTCCTGCTCCTGCTGGAGGACCTGCAGAGCATTGAGACGTCCTTCCCGTCCATCCGCAGCCAGCTGGTCACCCTCAACGCCAGCTCCATTGCCTGGGCTCGCCTCCACGGCCTCAACGGCACCATAATGGCCATTGCTGTACGTGGAAGGTCTAACATCACCTTCTGCCCATATTTCGTGGCCTGTTGGCCTGATTTAGTCTCTTTTTTTCCCCCAGAACCAGCTCCGTGAGTACCACAGAGCCATGAGCAGGATCAGGCAAAGGGCTGATGAGCTGGAGGATGAGAACATAGATCTCACACAGGACCTGAACGCACTGCAGCACAAAGTAGGGTGTTTCTTCATCTTTCTTTGCCAGAGCACAAGTCCCCCTTTTACCAAAATGAGGGCTTTGAAGGGTGTGAGGAGCCTGGTTCAGGCAGGTTGGATCTCCTGCTTGACCAGTACTAAGTTGCAGTGTTAGGTGCTCAAGCTGGATTACCTGCTGTCCTCCCTTGGAGAGCTGTTAAACATCTTGTGATACTGATAGTTCTTCTTGATTTACTGCTTGGTTTTGGGGTGGCTCCAACTTCAAGCAGTAAAAATAAATTCAATCAAATATCATTTATAGAAGGGGCATACAAGTAAGGAACATAAAACATCTGGGTCCATCATGGATGCAATCTATATCCAGTCTAAAACCCAGCAGTTGTGTCTTCATAGAACTTACAAACTGAGCAAGATTTGATTTCATTTGATTTGATTTATAAACTGCCTGCTCCTAATCTGAGGGAGAGGGGAAAATCTCTACTTGGTGGCATGCATCCTCGGACAGCTGCAAAGACAAACTCACCCTGTGTGTACCAAACAGCCAGACTGCAGCCCTCTGTCTCTTGATCAGGACCCAGGTGTGCCTGGCTTCAGGCTTTGGGGCTTTTCCTGTGTTAATAGCACAGAACAGTGCTGTCCTCTGTGCTGCTGGGATTGTTCCAGCATCCAGAGCTTGTTGCACCGGAGCTGAATTTATTGCTTGTGCTTCTCTGAAGGTGCTAAATAAGATCATCCTTCAGTGCATTGTAGGACAGCAGCACGGGGCAGGCTGGACCTCACAGGCTACACATTCCCAAACCTTGTGTGCCTCTTGGGAGCAACAGTCCCGGTGACAAATCACATAAAATGTCATCTCATACTTGAGCTAAGGCAGAGTTTTTGTTGTAGATGACCATGACTCACAGAGAAGCGATCCGTGTTGATCAGCACACGAAGGAGATGCACCAGAGGGGGGAACAGCTCCTGCTGCACATCCAAAGCATCCAGAGGGGCATTGCAGGTATGTAAAGAAGGGTCTTCACTTTGGGGTTCTGTCCTGTGATATGCCATGCTCTTGGTTTTAACCACTGCCAAGCACTGCATTGCTTAGAAAAAGCCATGGAGAGAACAAGGGAAAATACAAGTGAAGATCCCTGCAGAATCCCAGCTTGTACTCTGACCAGGCTTATTGTGAGTCTCAGCTGCTTGGCTAAACACAAGTCCGGGGAAAAGACATATTAAACTTCCACAAATGTTACTAAAATGCATAAAACAGGAGCAATCTGCACTGCAGCCTCTGGAGAGATTGAGCAAAACAGAGTGGCTGGATCTGGGAGAGGAGGTAAAGCTGCAGAAAGATGCTCAGGATGTAGAATGTGTTACTGGTAGTGGCCAAGGAGGCAGAAACATGGGGCAGTGCCTCTGGGGGATCTCAATTTGTTGTCTGAGTGCTGCCTGAAAGCTGTCTGTGGTTTGTGAGGGGAAGAACCTCAGGGGATTATGAAGGACCTGGTTTGGTCAGTCTAACAGGGGGTGTGGGTTTCTCTGCAGACCTGGTGCGGCACATGACCAGATTTGGGGCAGCGAACGCCAGCACCACGTCCGGCGAGGAGTTCCGGCAGAAGCTGGCCGAGGTGGAAAGGATGCTGAGGGAGATGAAGGAGAGGAGCCTGGGAGCCCAGGAGGAGCTGGCAAGGCGTGAGCACGAGGAGGCTCAGAAGTGTGAGTCCAGCTCGGTGGCACAGGGCTGCCCAGATCCCGCTGGGTCTGGCTGTTCTGGCTTGGAGCCCACACAGACACTGCACATTGTGGTCGTGTTTAGAGAGTGCCGTTAAGAACCAGGCACCCCCAACAAGTTTTATAGGAGTTTCAGAGTCCCCTGTGACATTCCAACAGGATCATTTGTGGTTCCTTTTCCCTTAAGGCAAACTTCAGAGCAGAACTAACTGGGTAGTTCTGTTTGCTGAACGAAAATGACAACACTTAGAACCAGGAGTCACCATTATTATGCGATGTATTCACATCACACGTGGATGTGAGTAGGTCACACCATGTTTCTTCCTATTTGCCATCCCCAGAGAGGGGTTCAGAGTAACAACCAGCAGCCTGCACCCACAGTAGCTCTTCTGTCCTGAGGGTATCCTTGCAGGAGTGAGAGCAATGAGCCCAACCTGCAGGACGAGACCACTTCTGATTAACAGGCCCTGGCAAAACATAACTCAGCAGCTGAAAGCTGGAATTTTAAACTGGCTCTTGTTGGGAATAAGTAATTTTTTTACAGTGGAAGTAATCAAGGCGTCAGGTGGGGTTTCTCCATCATCTGGAGCTTTTCAGGCATGGCTGTGTGTCTTTGAAAGAGATCCCATCTCTCACCAGGACTGAGAGAGACAGTCATTGACAGGATCCTGTGCCATCCAGGCTGAAAAGGAGAGAGGGATGGAATATGGTCGTTTCTGGCCTTGATACCTGCCAAGTGAGACCAGAACCAGGCTTTAAGGCAGCCAGGCACAGAAAGAGCCTGTTTAACACAGGAAGAGGAATTAGCAGCAGTTCTCATCCCCTCCCTCTCCAGTGCTGCATCGGGTGAAGAGTGAGCTGCACGCCCGCTGGCAGTCCAACCAGGACCTGGTGAGCAGCATCCAGGAGCGGCTGGCACAGCACAGCTCCCAGCTCATGGATCTGCGCGATGCCCTCAACGAGGCCGTGAACAAAACCAGGCAGACAGAGGACTTGAACAGCCTGAACCGAAACAACCTGGAGGAGAGTCAGGTAGACCTTCACCCTGGCCATCGGTGACGGGGGGGCTGTCCCAGCCCTGCTGGTCCCTAACTCTGGGTCTTTGTGTCCAGCAAAAGAGCCAGGAACTCCAAAAGCAGCACGCGCTGGTGCAGGAGACGCTGCAGATGGCCAAGGACGCCCTTGCCCAGGTCTCTGACTTCCTGCAGATGATGGAGCGTGCAAAGGAGGTGAGTGGCAGAGGCACTCTGGCACGGGCAGAGGGCGAGGGATGGCAGCCCTCAGGAGTGACAGGTGTCCTTACAGGCGTACGAGAAGCTGGCAGCGCTGCTGGACGGGGCGAAGCTGCCCCTGACCGAGCGGGTCAAGAAGTTCTCCCCGGCCAGCAGCAAGATCCCCATCGTGGAGCAGGCAGAGGAGCACGCCCGGCTCCTGGATGAGCTCGCCAGGAACCTGTCTGGGTGAGGCACCGGTCCTGACCCTCACTAGTCAGGCTGTCTCCTACCAGAGCTGGTGATGGGAAACTGCAGCCCCACCATGGCAGGGGAACAGCAGGGTATCACCTCCAAAGTTTTATACTGGAGCACACATTGTGTTGAGGAGCCCAAAGGGGTTTGTCTGGGGGGGCATGGGGAGCCTGAGTGTTCTCCATGGACTTGACGGCTTCACCTTCCAACACAGCATTATCCAGGACACAAACCAGGATGGCTTTATCCAGCGGGCGGTCGATGCCTCCAATGCCTATGCCAGCATCATTGAAGCTGTGAGGAAAGCAGAGCAAGCAGCCCACGATGCTGATGAGGCAGCCAGCGAGGCCCTGATGGTACGTGCTGTGGGGAGCCCTGTGAAGATGGGCAAAACCCCAACTCCCTTCCCTCTGACACGTGGGCACTGTGTTCTGTGCCTGAGAGCAGGGTCTGCCGTGGCTGGGGCCAGACTCAGTGTGTGGGTCTCCCTGTCACGCCCCACTGCAGTTGTCTGAACGAGCATTTTTGCGTGTTCAGTTAGAGCCTGAGACTTGAAATTCCTCTTCAGAGTCCTGTGTTTGTTTCACAGAATGTCGTATCAGAGAACCTTGGGGCCATCTCTAGAACACTGAAGAGGAACAGCAGCAGCCTGGAGGAGGCTGTGAGGAGACAGCAGAGCAAACTTAATGGGGGTGAGAGAGGCTCCTCACAGGGTCTGATGTCCTTTGGGCTGGACTGAGCTCCAGCAAACAGCATGTGCATTTCTTTAATTGCAGCTATTAAAGGCACTCTGCAGACAGCAAGGGACAAGCTGGCTGACCTCCGTGCGAGGAAGGAGCAGCTCCTGACCCAGCTCCAGTCTGTGCAGGACATGCTGGGCAGGGAGCAAGGTTTGTTCTGGGGTAGCTGGACTGATTCCCTCTGCTCCTTCTTTGTGCGCTGGCTGTGACCCAAGGGTGCTTCCTCCCTGCTCCTGGCCACCTCAGAGATACTTCTTTCCTTGCAGAGGACACAAAGGACATGATCCAGAATGCCAAAGCAGCTGCTGCTGAGGCCAACGAAACAGCTGCGAGAGTGGAGGATACCCTGAGCACCATGAAGAAGAACCTGGATGAGTGGAAAGACCAGTATGGAGGCCTCCAAACTGGAGACCTGAACCAGGCAGTCCAGGATGCCAGGAAGTCTGGTGAGTGCTGAGTCTGATACGAGCCACTGCATGCACAGATATCCCCAGAGTATTTTTGAAAGCTGTGCTTTGCAGCTCCGGGTCAAGAGCAGAGGGAGGTGGCTGATAGCGGATGCTTTAAGTCCTGGCCCTTTTTTTTTCCTCTCCCTGCAATGTCTGTTTCACCTGTAGCTTTACTGCAGGGGGTTGCATGCACTGGAGCATTCTCACACCCCCTCTCAAGGCTGATGGATTTAGGGGGATCTCTCTGTGACTGCTCCCAGAGAGCTTTGACCTGCATTTCTCAAACTGCCTGAGCTTCACATTTCGCTTCCTCACTAACCTCCAAAACTCCTGGCTCCTCTTCAACCCCAGTGTCCAGCCTGGAAAGCACCATTCCCCTGCTGCTGGAGAAGCTGAGCAGCCTGGAGAACAGGAGGAACAAAAACGCCACGGTGTCGGAGAACATCGTGAGGATCCGGCAGCTCATCACGCAGGCGAGGAACGCTGCCAGCAAGGTGGGCTCAGGGGAGGGTGAGGGCTGGGTGCGGTGTGCTGGGGGCCTGAGGTGGAGGAGGGCTTACCTGAGAGTAGCATGCAAAGGGGAGGATGTCTGGGGCTACCACGCGGGGTCCCTTTCTCATGGGATTTGGTAGAACTGGCAGTGACCAGACAGGTGGCAGCAGGTTCAGTGCCACAGGGCTGGATTTCTCTCCCTACAGGTGAAAGTGCCCATGAAGTTCAATGGCAGCTCAGGGGTGCAGGTCAGGATGCCCAGCAATCTGCAGGATTTGGCAGCCTACACATCCCTCAAATTCTACATCCAAAACCCCGAGCCCAGGAGCCGGCAGGACGAGGCAGAGGAGGGGCGGTTCGTGTTGTACCTGGGCAGCCGGGAGGTGAGATGGGGCCAGAGGGTGGACAGAGCCCTTGGTGCACCAATGGGGGATCATGCCTGGACATCAGCCCCTCACCTGCTCCCTCAGTATCTGTGTGGGGAACACAAACAGCCCCTGGATGCAGCTGTCAGGCTGGGTGGGGAGTGGGATAGGGGATGTTTGTCCAGTACAGCCCTGGGAGCATCAGGGAGAGCTCCTGCCTGTCCCAAATGCCATCATGTGGTCTCTCCCTGAGTTCAGGCCACTGGAGACTACCTGGGCATCGTGCTCAAGGACCGCAGAGTTCATTGGATCTACAAACTGGGAGATGAGGAACCAACCTCCCTGAGTGTCGATGAGGATATTGGAGAGCAGTTTGTCACCATCAGCATCAGCAGGTAGGGCCTTTGCTCATGGAGGACAGAGTTTGCTCCTCTTTGAGGGTCTCCCCTCATTTGACGATCCCTCCCTGCTGCAGGATCCTGCAGTACGGACACATGTCGGTAATCGTGGAGAGGCAGAGGGTGCACGAGATCAAGGGAGACAGCGTGGCTAAGGGAGAGCAAGGCCTGCTCAACCTCGACCCACGCAACGTGGTGTTCTATGTGGGTGGCTACCCCTCCAGCTTCACGGTGAGACAGGCGGCAGGGAGGGGGCAGCGGGTTTTAGGAGGTGTCAGCAATGCCTCTGGAGGTTCCCACAGGAGGGAAACTTGTTTAACTGTTGTGTTTCATTCCCAGCCTCCTCCTGCTCTGCGCTTTCCCAACTACCGCGGGTGCCTGGAGCTGGACACGCTGAACGAGGAGGTGGTGAGCCTGTACAACTTCCAGCACACCTTCGAGCTGGACACCGCTGCCGAGAAACCCTGCGCCAGGTGGGCTCCTCACCTGGGCCCGGAGCAGCCCTGCTCCAAGGCACTTAGCCTCAGCTCTGCTTGCTCCAGGGCACGGCAGATGGCTTGGGATTGATGCCTCTGGTGTGTCTCAGGTCCAAGTCCACGGGAGACCCCTGGCTGACCGACGGCTCTTACTTCGATGGCACCGGTTACGCGGAGATCAAGTTTGAGAGCCAGTTTGGCACAACCAAGCGCTTCGAGCAGGAGATCCGGGTGGTCTCCTACAATGGCATCATCTTCTTCCTGGAGAACCAGGCAGGTGCTTGCTCCCCTGAGGAGCCTTCATCCCTCAGTGGGTGGGCTGGGACAATCCCAGGCCTGCTCGCTGGCGTTCTCTCTCCAGGAGGCTGGGGAGAGGAGGGCTTTGGAGATCTCAGGCCTGCTTGGAGCAGGATTTCAGCACTATTGTTAAAAGCCATGAGCAGGCTGGACCCAAACTTCACAGCAGTCACTTGGCTGGTGTTGGAGGGGCTCCCCAGAACTTGGGAGATGCTCCAAGCTGGGCCACAGTTCATTGGAGCAGGCAGTGCCTCAAGGAGCATTTCCAGCTTGCAGTGTTATCCCTGTGCCCCAGCACAGGGCTGCTGTTCGCAGATAAATCCCAAATAACGTGACCAGGGCACTGGCAGCGGGATCTGCTCCAATCTGTGGTAAAGGGCAGGTGGGCTCAGTGCCACAACTGCATCCCGGGCATCTGTTGAGTGTCCATCCTGCCTCCTTCAGGGTCAATTCCTGTGTCTGGCCATCCGGGATGGGAAGCTGGCACTTTACTATGATTTCAGCTCTGGCCTGGAGATGGCAAAACCGAGCAACTCTTCCTCTCTCACCATCAGCAGCACCACAAACAAAGCGGTAAGAGGGAACAGGGCTCTCTTGGAGGGAGGGCTCCTCATCCGTGGTGGAGAGGGACATAGACCCTTGTTTCTGAGATGGGGAAGAGCTGCAAGAAGTTTTTTTGACTTGAGCCATTAACTAGACACCCTGTCCTGTCCTCTGTGATGGGACCTATTTGCCCCAGACTGATGGATCATTTCTCTCCTCTTGTCTCCAGATCCAGATTTTTCTCCTCAAAATGAATAACAAGAAGCGCATCCTGGTGCGGGTGGAGCGCCTCACCATCTTTGTGGTGGAGCAGGAGAACTCCCTGGAGAACGCTGTCTCCTACTACCTGGGGGGTGTGCCCCCAGCTGTGCTGCCCCCCAGGTGGGTCCAGCCTGCAATGGGGTGGGACAGTCAGCATGTTCCCCTCCAGAGTCCCTGGTGGTGGCCCTGGCCCTTCCTCAGCCACATCCAGGGCTGTTGGAACCCTGCTGAAACTCTGGGGGAAGATTTCCTCTCCCTGTCCATCATCCGGAGCTTTTAAGGATGGTAACTTTTCCATCTCTGGTGAAGGGATGAGGTGCTGGTGGGTGTCACCAAGTCCTCCTTTGCCGTGCTGGGTGCTTTGGAGCAGCTTGGCACCGGAGATACCTGTGACCATCGCAGTTCTTTCCCAGGCACTTTGCCTGAAGAGCTGCAGGGCCAGATCCTGCCCAGGGCTGCGTCCTGCTTGGGGCCGTCCTTGTTAACACTGCTTGCTTCTCCTGCAGTTTGAAAGCTCTCTTCCCCACGGGCGGGCCCATCCGGGGCTGCATGAAGGGCTTGAAGGCTCTTGGCAAATACGTCGACCTGAAGCGCATGAGCACCGTGGGCGTCAGCTACGGGTGCACCTCGGACCTCCTGGTGAGCACAAAGCCCTGGCAGCCTGGCCAGCATGCTGGGGGAAGGGTCTGTCAGAGAGAGGGAGCACAGGACCCCCAGGACAGGCCCCATCTCCCCTCATTCACACAGAAACAAGCATAAAGCCCCTAAGTCCTCAGTGCAGAGGGGTCATGGTGAGGTGCTTGCTTCACGTGGTTGGCCATAGCACCAGCCAGACCCAGCGAGGAGCAGAGCTCCTCACTCACTTCCCAGCACCCCAGCAAGGCCAGGGCCAGCCTCCCACCTTGCCTCTGTGCTGTCCCTCGCAGGTTGCCCGCTCGGTCAGCGTCCATGGCCACGGCTACCTGACCCTGGCTCTGACGGATGTGCCGGGCCTGCGGGACTTCTACAGCGGCTTCAGCTTCCAGACAAGCCAGCGTGAGGGGCTGCTCTACCACCATTCCACCCAGGTGGGCACCTGCAGCCCCCCAGATATCCCGGCAGTGGGGCTGCTGGGGAGGGTGCTGCTTCCCTTTGGAAAACGGGATTTTGGTGGGGCCAGGGTGTGAATCTGCAGTGAGATCTGCACCCTGAGCTCCTGGAGGGCAGTGGGGAAGTGGGCTCTTCCTTGGGGTTCGGCTGCTGAGTGGTGCTTTCTGCAGGAGGGGACGTGCCAGGTGTCCCTCCAAAGGGGCCAGCTGGCCTTGAACCTGCTGGGGAGTGAAGTCACCACCGACAGTGCCTATGCGGATGGCAGGGCTCACTATGTGGCCTTCTACAGCGATGCCCGTGGGTACGTGTCCTTCTGGGGGTGCTGCTGGGGGGGGCCGGGGTGCCCACAGCCACGGGGACCTGCTGAGCCCCTGCTGCCACCCCCAGGGTCCGGCTGTACGTGGATGACGAGCTGCAGGACACCAGGACAGGCCCAGGGTCCAGCCGGCAGCAGCGGCGCCAGGACGGGCGTTGGCTCTTCCAGCTCGGGGGTTCACCGGACCCAGGTGCCCTCAGCAACCTCACTGGCTGCATCGGGAATGTCTTTGTCAAGCGGTGAGTGACTCCGTGCCGCCTCCAGACAGCAGGGCTCGGCCCCTTCCCACCTCCCAGCTGGTGTGACAAGGACCTCTTCTCCCTGTGTGTAGGATGTCAGAGCCACAGATGGTGGTGGACCTGCAGCAGAATGTGGAGAGTGTCAATGTCACCATGAGCTGTCCCTGGGGCGAGCAGTCGCAGCAGCTCAGAGTCACTCCAAAGAAGGACAGGCGGAAACCCAAGGTACCAGCTGCTGCCAGAACTCCCCACATCCTCCTCCTCATTCTCCTCAGACTCCACTGCTCAGCTCTGCTGGCAGGTGCAGGGATGCTCCCCTCACTCCATTCCCTGGTGCACACTGCGTAGGTGTCGGGCAAGCCTGCACCGAAGGGCCGTCGCCATGACCAGGACGGGCTGTGCCAGCTGCACCCCCAGCCCCGCGCAGCCAGGGGCACCTTCCGCTTCGGGGGGGCCCCAAGCAGCCGCTGGGAGTTTGATGAGATCCCAGCCTCCTTTGGGTGGAGGTGAGCCTCGCCACATGCCCACCCCATGCAAACCTGGCCCTGGGATCATGGCCTGGAAGCACGCGTCCCATGCAGTAGTGTGAGAGCCGGGGTGCTCCCATCACTCTTCTGTCCCTGCAGGTCCCATTTCTCCATGGAAGTGAAGCTGAACTCCTCCAGTGGGCTGCTCTTCTACGTGGCGGGCGAGCGGGGCTCCTCCATGGCTCTCTTTGTCTCCAACGGGCGCTTTGTGTTCCTGCTGGACGTCGGCAGGCGCCGGCTGCGCGTCCGCAGCAAGGACAAGTACCGCGACTGGCGGTGGCACACGGTGAGCAGGGGGCAGGGCTCAGCTGGACCTCCCCAAACCACAGCATTGCCTCCTGCACCAGGTGCCCCTGTAGGGGTTGGCTCAGTGCAGCCCTGCTCTGGGCATCGCTTCCTGATTGCACATGGGACACTGCAGTCTCAGGGGAGCAAAGGGAACAGCGAAAACACAGCCGAGGCTGCCTGAACCTCTGAGCTGAGGGCTCCCTTCCCTGGGCACAGCTCTGGGGCTCCTCCCAACCCGGGAAGCCCTCAGTTCTGGCACTGACCTTTGGTGCTTGCAGGTCTTCTTCAGCAGAGACCAGAGGCGGGCCCAGCTGGTCATCGATGGGCTGCGAGCCCAGGATGCTGTGGTGGCCACCACAGCGCTCTTCATGGCCCAGACCCCCTTGTATGTGGGGGGAGTTCCAGCTGGAAAAGCCAAGGCTCACATACCGGTAAGGGCTTGGCGGTCCCATGGCGTCACCCTCTCTGCCTGTTCCCAGTCCCGTGGCATCACCTGGTGCTGGGTGCTTTTGCCCCCTCTGTGCTCAGTCCTGTGGCCTCTCTCCACAGGCTGCATCGGCCTCCAGCTTTGATGGCTGCCTGAGGAACCCTCAGCTGGACGGGAGGCCTCTGGGTCCCCCCTCACGCACCTTTGGGGTGACGCCGTGCTACGAGGGCGCACTGGAGAGCGGGGTCTTCTTCGCTGCAGAGGGCGGGTCCATCGCCTTAGGTACCCCACAGCGGGCTGGGACTAGGAGGAGCACATCCCACGGGAATCCCCTTGATCTTCTCCTCACCAACGGCACTTCTCTTCCAGCTGATGCAGTGATGACTGAGCAGGACCTGGAGGTGACACTGGAGGTCCGTCCCCGCAGTGCCTCTGGCCTCATCTTCCACATTGGCACGAGGAGAAGCCACCATCTCCTGCTCTACGTGGAGGAGACCAAGGTACTGGGAGGGTGGCTTCCCCACAGGTTTTCAGAGTCAACGAGGGTCTCCTGCCTGTCCCTCTGAGCTCTCCAGCTCTGATGGGTTTGTCTCACCCCAGGTCACTGTGAGAGCGAATGCTGGGGCTGACGAGTTCTCCGCATCAGTGACGTGCCCAGCTCTCTGTGATGGGCAGTGGCACACCATTGCAGGTGAGGCGACAGCTCCCCTGGTTCTGTGACTCTGCTCCAGCCCTGCTCAGCCCACATTTCCTAGGGCAGCTCAGGGCAAGCCCAGGTTTGGGGATTTAAACTCTATCCCCCTGCCATATGCACTTAATTTGGAAGTTTGTAGCTGCCATGAGGTCAATTTCCTAATTGACAAGAGTTCTAGCCTGGTCTTAGCACTGTCACATCTGGTGGGCAGGAGAGACAGGTGGTTTTTCCACATCTCGGAGCAGCTGGCAAGGCCAAGGATGTGCCACAGGACTTGATCCGTCCTGGACTGTGTCCAGCTTAAAGTGAAAGCCCAATTTGCTTTGGTGTCGAGTGTGTCCAAAGGGCTCCAAGCCCACAGCTGGGAGCGGGGATTGCAAGATTCGCCCCTGTGCGGGAAACTCAGTCTTTAACGTAGCTGCCATTGAGCAGGTGCTGTTTTGCATCAAGCCCTTTTTGGGGTTAGGGGCACAGCTGCAGCCCCACCTCAGCACAGCTGTATTTTAAACCCTCATCTTGTTCAACCAGAGCTGGATGAGGTTTTGGGGGAGATTGTCCAGACTCTGGGCATTTCCCAAGAGCCAGGCCAGGCCCTTTGACCTTCCCAGTAATTTTGCTCTGCTCCAGCACTGGTCTAGGCTGGAGAGCAGAGGTGGACTTGCTCCATGGGTAAGGAAGAAGCACTGACTGTTGTTTTCTTTTGAAGTTACCAAATGGAAAAACATAATCCAGGTGGATGTGGACACAGAAGGCAACCACACAGTGGGACCCAGCCAGCCTCCTGCCCCCAGCACAAGGGCAACCTTCTCCCTGGGAGGGCTGCCAGGTGAGTTGGGAAAGGCGTGCTCCGGGATGAAATACCCCAAGGACAAGGGAGATTCTATTCCTGCTGCGAGGAAGAGATACTTAAGCCTTTGCCAGATTAATGCCTGCTTTTCCTTGTTCTTTCTGCAGAGACAGACAAGGCCAGCACAGGGCTGCTGTTACCTCCCCTCCTTCACTACGTGGGCTGTGTCAGGAACCTGCTGATTAACCGGAGGCACGTGGACCTGCCTCGAGCTGGGACTGCCCGGGGCTCTGTCAGCCTGAAGGGCTGCCCCGTGCTCTAAGTGCCACATCCACGGACAGCCTGAGGGACAGAACGCTGCTCCGGCCCCAGCGTCACCACTCGAGAGCACTGACCGTGCTTGGACACTCTTATCTCCAGTGACTGCAGGCACAAGTCTGGGCCAAACCAGAGGGGCCACAAATCCCAGGGGAAGGAGGGCAGGGGAGGACGGTTGGGGAGAAGGGGGCACTTCGGGGATGTTTCACCAATAGAACCAAAAAGTTGGAGCGGGATGTGGCAACAGGTGAGTCCTTCCTGGGTGGTCAGGGATCTGCAACAGGGCTCGTGCTGCCCCGTGGCTCGTGGGGCGAGCGTGGGCTGGAGCACAGAGCAGCCCTGCAGCACGTCCTGAATCCTGTTCCCTTCACCCCACACGTACAACGCACGTAGATTTAGTTCACCGAACACTTGAGGCTATTAATAAACTGTCACAGACTGTCTGCTGATAAAGGCTGCAGGCAGTTTCTGGTTTATAATAAATGCAATTAGGACAAACTGGATTAATTCCGTCGGTTTTGGGGTTTTATAAGCAAGGGCACATTTAACCTCCCTCCAAGGGCAGTCTCAGCTCACCTGCTACTGCTACGCAAAGAGCTCTGCAAGGGGGAACTCGGACAAAATTCTGTTCGCAGAATTAGCATCTTCTTATCAGAGTAATTTATAAGAATCAAAAAAAGGACAGAATAGGCTGGGAGAACCTGCTGAGGGAAAGCAGAAAGGCACAACCACCACTGGCTCTGCACTTGCATTCAGCACTGGTAGCACTGACTAAAGTCCTGTTGTGTGAAGCAAGAAACTCTTGCTTGGAAGGGAAGAAATAGAAAGGTTACCTCCACATCTGGCCAGGTGTGCGTGGTGGCACCTGGCCCTCGCCCGCCCTGGCTCCTGCTCAGCCTCCCTCAGCGCTGGTGTAGTGCAGGCTCCACTTGAAGCAGCTTTTTTCTCCCAAGACACCCAGTTCACTCGTGCACTTACACGTCATATATATATTTGTGTGTGTATATATATATATCTGGCCACTTGGGGACAAAATCTTGCTTCTGAAATGGACTTGTAACTTATATCATTATATTGTGGGGGTTTTTTTATGAGGGGTAAATATTGTAAAATGGGTTTTTAACGTGTCCATCTTAAACAAATGTAATTATGACCTGTTTTTAAGTTGTAGTATTAAAGATGGTCTTTGTAAATCACTGGTACATACTTTGGAGTCAAATAAAGTTTTATGTTACTCTCTTTCACTTTACTTGGGGAGAGGAAGCACGAGGCTGATGAGCTGGAAGAGGGATAATCAGCACCATAGGGATTACTGTACAGATTGGAAGGAACAGTATGGCAGATAAAAGAAAATTCCTTTATTTGTAGATTTATATAAGCATAATATGAAGTTAGTAATCCTACTGCAGTTGCTTAAGTTAGTATCTAGGAATATCTGTAAGGAAGAGCAAATAACTTAATCTAAACTCATATCTTCCTCTTCATCTTTCTTGTCCTTAGAGTCTCCTTCCTTTTGGTCTGACTTGACACTGTTCTGCATGGCTTTGGCAAAGGCTTCTACATCTAGAAGTTAAAAAAGCGAGTTAGTGCATTTCCTGGGCTGGAGCTCATTGTCCACACAAGGTTAAAGCTTCATTACTTAGAAAGTAAACAGTTGCTTTAGTATGAATTAGCAGGGAGGAAAATTTTAAATAGTAACACAGCTCCAGATCTCTCTGACACAGGATTTTATGCACTTTCACTGTGCATGGGCATCCTAAGACCAGACTTCCTGCAGTAATGTTAAAAGCTCATTAGAGAAAAGGGATAACCCCTCCCCCAGAGCTGGGCCTGACTGTTCACAGATTTCAGATGAAGCAAGAAAGGCATTCCTGAACAAGGTGACTGGGACACCTCCAGAGTCCTTTGCATCTCTAGCAGGAAAACAAGGCCAACACATCTCTGCAGAGCCTCAACTTCTCTCACTGAACATCCCACCTCACTCTCTGTCTGCTGGGAATACCTGTAGCACCTGCCTTTCCCTTGTAAACATCAGTGCAAGAGTCAGCTTTGGAGAGTACGAAGCTGATCCTTACACCTCACACTTGGTGGTTGTGTGCAGTGCCAACACCCCCAAAAACCCCCTCCATCCTGCTCCCACCAGCACCAGCACTCACCGCCTTTATTTGCTGCATCTACTGCCTCTGCAGGTAGCCCAAACTGGCTCATGAGTGGGCCCAGCTGTCCTGAAGCTAAGGCAGCACTGAACATGCTCAAAGCCTGTGAATTGGAGTTAACAGCATCAAAAGAAAGTTTACATCAGATTCCTGCAGCAGTAACCCCAGCAGGAGAGCAGTCCTGTCAGGGCAGGGCGTGGAAGCAGATATTTAATTGGTGATTATTTGACTGCATGTCTCTCACTTCCTTTTGTCTGCATGGAAGTTGCGACAGTTTAATCTAAAACAGTCATTTAAGCTACTGAAATATTGCAAACTGACAAATTTCAATCAATTGGTGTAAATTACTAGTTCAGATTGGTCTGTAACACACCAGCTTTTATCACACAGTGTCTTCAAACACTGGTGTTTCAAGGGATGCAGTGCAGTAACTATGAGCATCTCTTCCCTTCAGTCATCTGAAATTACCTTTAAGGAGCCACTTGTTGAAAGGGAATAATGAATTTGCTACTACTCCTGTCATTTGCCAGAGAGAATTTATAGTAAAGAAAAAGATAAAACCCAACTCCAAAAGGAAAAGTAAAAACCATTCCCATCTGCCCTTGAGTGACTGCAGGAAGAGCTAGTGCTCCGTTAAACCATGTCCCTCCTCCCTTCCACTTGTACTGAGCAACTTCCCACTCTGAACAGTGCCAGGAACCTCGAAAAGCAGGGCAAGGTGAATCAGGATGATGGGGAAGAGGGAAGGAAAAGTGCACTTTTCCCCCCCCCAGAGCCAGGCATGTACCTGCTGGAACTGAGGAGACGTCAGGGTGTTCTGGATCTCTTCCGCAGTCTGCGGCAGGGATTCCCCTGAGGGAAGGTAAGGCATCAATCGCTCCTGAACTTCAGCGTTGGCCAGGATGGGAGCCATGATCTCGGGAGTCAGAACAGCTGCCAGGTCCACTAGGAGAAAGCAAAAGGTTGACCATTAGACTACACTCAAAACCTCATGTTTTTGTCATGTTAATCAAATTATCCAGTCAGGGTCTGAATAGTAAAATCTATTAGCACACTGCCACCATCTTTTCTTCCTGTTTTGGAGTGAGAATAAGTCTCCTGAAGCAGCCAAGAACAGCACTGAAATTTAAAAAAAAACAACCAAAACACAGGAACAAAAAAATTAAGAGACCTGTCAAACCAATGTGGAACAGGACAGGACAGTAAAACAGCTCCAAAGGACTCCTGGATCCAACAGCTGCCTGGCCAGAACACTGTTACCTTGCTGTCCTCCTGCTCCAGATGGCACATTCATAGTAGCTAAAATGTTCTGAAGGTCACTCAATTGAATGGGCTGGGTTGGGCTTGTGGCTGAGCTGGTTCCATTACCCGAACTGGGAACGGGGCTGGGACTGGTCACGGAGGCAGCCGCAGGAACGGACGGGGCAGGCGTTACACGGGTGGAAGAAGTCGTGGAAGATGGAGTCACTGCAGCCGACTGGCTGCGAGAGCTGGGCAAGATAATTAGGATAATTAATTCCCTGCAAAAACCCCTTGTATTCTGAAAAGCTTCTTTTCAAACCCTTACAAAATGAAAAACTCCTACCTCATTGTAGAGAGGTAATAAGCAGCCTTGATTCCCACCATACTCCCCATTCAATAAGCCATGATTCCTCCCACAGAAGTGGCAAATTCACATTACAAAAGCCCTGCAAGCCCAGGGCAGACAAGGCCTCCTACCTTGATGATGAACTGCTGGTCGGGGGTCCCCCACTCCCGAGCAGACTGGCCAGCCCAGGCCCCGTCAGCGCGCCCAGCCCACCTTCCGTAAACATAAAACAACAACAGGTTTAGACATTTATTTCTTCAGGTTTTCTGCACCTCTCTTCTCTGGAGAGGCTGCTCTTGTACCTGAAAGGTTTTATTTGCTAAAATAGAGGAGGGGGTGAAAGAACCCAACCCACCCTCCCATCCCCTTCTGTAAATTAACAGAATCTTGTTTTCTGATCTTGCATCCCCATTAGAGAGCTGAACATCTCAGAAATGACTCAATTTCTAGGTGTACACAAGGATGAAGTTACTCCGGTTTGCGCCGTACGTACATCATTGTAACACAGGCCTCTCCTCTTATCTGCTATCCCAAAAATCCAACTTTTCTATGAACTTTAAAGCCAAGGCCCTCAGCAGAAGATCCCAGAGGCATCTTTGACTCGCCACCACTCTCTCCCCACAGACCTGGGGTTTGCAGCTTCAAACCTAACGCAGAGATGCAGCAACAGAATCAGCCAAGCTCTTAAACACTTCAGAGGCAAAGGAAGGACAGCTCCACACACCAAGTGCTCCCAGGGGAGCAGCCAGCAGGAAACCAACACTCCTATGCCAAAGAAACCAGAATCAACCTCTTCCATCACACATCCCAACTACCAAGGACTTATTGCAGGGTCAAGAACCTCAGCTGGGAAAAGGCCTGGCTGCTGGGCCCCCCAGAGTTGTCAGGGACTCGACTGTCCCCCTACACCTCCTTTGAGCCACACCAGCCAAACGCTCAGTTTACCACACGCCTCCCATCAGTGGTTCCTTGCACCACACCTGATTATACACACAAAGCACCTGCATTTCTCACCCACCTTTGGGAGCACCTGGGAAAACAGAGGGTAGAACAACAGCGCTCTGTGAGCAAACCCGTGGCCAATTGCAGCTGCAGACCCTGCAGCTCAGTCCCTCCTTGTACAGGAACAATCCCATGGAACCAACACTTCCTGTCACTCATCCCAGAGTTTCCCCTACAGCAGGCACAGCAGGTGAAGCTCACCTGGCTGCACCACACACGGCTGCTCTGCTCCATTTCATGGCAGAAGTGACCCAGGAGAAAAGGAGCTCCTTTGGAGCTCTGCAGAGCCCCAAGAGATGCAAACCAGATGTGAAGAAGAGACAACACTCCCAGGGGAAATGATCCCCAGGGATTCACCACAACCACTGTTTGCAGAGGCAAGCAAATGGTTCTCTTTCTATGTCAATCTGGCTTATGACTGGATGTAAAGGCAAAGAAAGAAGAATTGCTGAGGGAAAGTATTGAGAAAAGGAGGACAGTCTCAGGATTAGGTGAAGCTTCAAGAGGAAGATCATTTCCAAACACATCCTAAAAGGCCAGAACCTTCCAACACTAACAGGAGACTTGCATCTGAAGCTAAAAAGATACCAGCCAGATCCACAAAAATGGACTTCTGAGCTTAAACACAGAACCTTAGCCACTGCCATCTGTGTTCCTTCGTCTACTTCCACTGGAGGGTCTGACCTCTCAGAAAATGCTCCTGGAGCACGGACAGCATTGAGAACAGACCACAGCAGGGACTCCAACACACCCCTCAGCCCCTTCAGAAACCAGTAATTCCAGCTCTCCCCAGGGCTGCAGAGGAGAGAAATCCCTGCCCTGAGCCTTGTATCTCTGAGTGGGGAGTGCTGTGGGGTGGGAGCACTCCGGCCTTCCTCTTGAACTCTTTCTAGTTTGCACACAAATATTCACTGAATCAGAGACAACACAAGCAACCCCACAGCTTGGTAACCAGCACATTCAACCAAGAACAAATCACTGGGTTTTGGCCCCTGCTCCAGTGAATATTTAGGAGGAAGAAAAGGAGGAGAAAAAAACAAGGGGGAAAAAAGCAGAAGATTCAGTGCAGCAAGGAGCAGAACCAAGGTTCCTTGCAGATCAAGCCCTGAGATGAGGACTGTGTAGAATCTGGTACCCTCCTTTTTCTGTCCCTGAGCTCATCTCTGAGGCAGAGCCTTGCCTTCTCACGTGAAAGAAGCGCTATTGAGATCAATAGCACTACTTGAAAATATTGTCAGGTAAGATTTAACCTGGCAGGAGAAAATACCATTTTGGCATAAAGATATTAAAGCATTTTACCAAGTCCTCCTAAGCCCGTTGGTCCGATCAGCTGCATGAGCTGGTTATGGCTCATGTTTCCAAGAAGGCTTTGCAAGCCACCCTCACCTAAAAACAAAAACATTCTGAAACACAACATATTCACATAGTTTTTTTCACAGCACTCCGGCTCAAACAGCAGGAGATTAATTGGCATCACATTCTGTATGGAAAAACAGTTTCAAGTGTTTACTGATTCATGATCTTCATAAAAGATAAATGTAACTTGGCTTCATAAAGAGGTAAGACTCCAGAGAATCTACTGGAAACAAAGAGACTTCTCCTGGCAGTCTTAACTTTCAGCCTACACCTATTTTAACAGCACAGTTTATTCTGCTAAAAGCACATTTACGCTTCTGGTGTTAACATTGTCCCCAGCTCACCCTCCACAGCCATCAGGGATTTCTTCCTAGGGAACTCTAGGGGCTTATTCTACACATAAATTAAAAAAAAAAAAAAGCCTCTGACATGAAGGAGCAGAGAATGGACTGTACCTCCTAGTGCTGAGAGCTCGTGGCCTCCGCTGGCATTCCCACCCAATGCCCCTGGCATGGGGGGATTGTTGAGATACTCATTCACCTTGCGGCAGTGCTCCTCATCCTTGTCTGTCTTCGGCTCCTGCAAGAGAATTGCTCTTGGTATGAGTCATACTGGGGGTATTTTGATCCAAGACCTTTGTCATTGGCTTCCCACAAACCTGCATCCAGAAGAAGAGTCGTTTTGATCCTGCCTTGAACTTCAATACATACACACGGCCCGTGGTGCACTGCGGGACTCTCTTGAATTCACAGTCATCAGGAAAAATAATCAAATCCTGGAAAGTGTGTCAGGAGAAACAAATGTTTGAGAAAATACATCAATACTCCTTTTCACCTCCCAAAGCCCTCTGCCCTCCTCCACAAACTTTCTTTCATCTGCTCCTCAGAGCAGAGAGGGCACGGAAGTGCAAGTCTGTCAGTGACATTCTCACCCTAATTTGTCCTGGAGGAGGCTCTTTCCACAGTGCCAGCAGATCAGAACATGACGTAACACCTCAGCACTGAAACGCAAGCTCATACTCACATCCTCCACATTGCCCGAAGTCCTGTCCTTCCAGCAGAAGTGAATGAGGGAATCGTCAGTTTGCTGTATGTAAACAAGGCCTTTTCTCTTGTCTGGAGTTACAGTGCTGCCTTTCAAGGACATCTTCCCTGCCCGAAATTCCACCAGGTATTTGCTTGAGGAGCCACGAGAGCCTGGCACCAGGCTTGGAAATAATGCACCTGAAGACATCCTGGAAATAGAGCAGCAGGTGTGATGAGAAACCTTTCCACATCCTCCCTTCCCAATATCAAATTTCAACCTTTACCAGGTGGCTTCACAAAAGCAATCTGTCCCACTGCCTGCAGAATTCCAGGGTGGTTCAACTGAGCTAAAGCGAACCCTGGATGAAGACATGCAGCTCTACAGCCCTCCACTAATAAAGTAGAGCATGTGTGCCGAGGCACTTGAAAATGAAGACAACGTCCCCCGACGCTTCCTTCTTCAGCTCGAGCCACGGTTCGAAGCAGGAAGCCCTGCTTATCTTTAGACTGCGGCTCCAGCACCCCCGCAGAGCCCCGCAGAGCCCCGCAAAGCCCCGTGCTCGACTGACCCTCACGGTCACCCCTCACGGCGATTCCCCGGCCCTCCCCTCCCGCACTGACCGACCCGCGGGCCTGGCGGCGACGGCGGGCCCGGCCGGCCCTACGGGACAGCGCGGCTTTTCCCGGGGTCGCGCTNACCTTCAGCCTCCTCCTCCGCCGCCGCCGCCGCCTCAGCTCTTCCTGCCCCGCGCGCCGGAACCCCGCCCCACGCGGGGCGCGCGCCGCCGCGGCTCCGCGCGATTGGCTGGCGCGGCTGTCAATCAAAGGGGGCGGCGCGAGGCGCCCCTGCTGTGTCACGGAACATGGCGNATGAAGACATGCAGCTCTACAGCCCTCCACTAATAAAGTAGAGCATGTGTGCTGAGGCACTTGAAAATGAAGACAACGTCCCCCGACGCTTCCTTCTTCAGCTCGAGCCACGGTTCGAAGCAGGAAGCCCTGCTTATCTTTAGACTGCGGCTCCAGCACCCCCGCAGAGCCCCGCAGAGCCCCGCAAAGCCCCGTGCTCGACTGACCCTCACGGTCACCCCTCACGGCGATTCCCCGGCCCTCCCCTCCCGCACTGACCGACCCGCGGGCCTGGCGGCGACGGCGGGCCCGGCCGGCCCTACGGGACAGCGCGGCTTTTCCCGGGGTCGCGCTGGGCTCACAGCGGAGCCAGCCCCGGCCCCGCCGCTGGGCAACAACCGGAGCGGAGCCGAGACGGGGGGAGCTCGCGGGCCGGCCCGGGCACCCCCCCGCCCGCCCAGAGGCCGCGATCTTCTGCCGGGTCCCCCGAAGCCGCCGTGCCGCCTTCCCCCCAGCTTCCCCCGGCAGGAGACCCCCAGCCCGGCCGCCGCAGGGCGCGGGGTCCCGGGGGTGCCGCGGTGGGTCCCCACCGGTACCTTCAGCCTCCTC
>VZRV01006242.1:0-74842 GCA_013398115.1 Falcunculus frontatus | reverse complement strand
CCCCTCAAACCCCCTCAGCCCCTGCTCCATCCACAGCCAGGCACGGCCCAAGGCCAGCGGGTCTTCAATAACACCTTTATCCCCGGCATAGGCAGGGAATGGCTACAAAAAAAAATATCCTTCCACAGAGGCGGGCCGGGCCCATGCCCAAATCGCGGGTTGCCTCACAGCATTTCAGTATTGCTCCCCTGACCCAAAGCCCAGGTGTTTCCAAGGGGCCTGGCCAACACAGGTGTATTCCCAACAGGAGCAGCACCGCTGGGCAAAGAGTCTTGCGTTTGTTTTTTAAAAGCGTTTTTTGGCGAAAAATTTACTGGGAAATTGTTTTTAATCGTTAAACAAGAATAAATACTTCTTGATAGTTTTGTTCTCTCTGGGTGATCTAGGACAGATGATTCCTGTCCTTGTTAATCCGGGTGACAAGAATTCTATAAATGCTGGATGTGCGAAAAGCCGCTCCCCAGCAGGACGTCACCTCCAAGACACAAATGCTGTACAGCAACTACGACGTTAACTTTCACATTTATAACATTTTTTACCACAAGTCCGCTCTCTCCCCAGCTCCAGCTCACACAGGGTCTCTCCATCGTCACATTAATATGAGGTCTCTGTGCTGGGAGCGCTCCCAAAGCTCTTCCCGCTGCCAATTCCTGGCCACCGCAGGTTTGCGACCTGGCCCCCATCCGGGGCTGGAGCTGTCCAAAGCTCCAATTTAAAGCATCTTTGTCAAGTGAACATCACGATAAAATCAAGGTACAGCCCCAGAGCTGGCTGAGCAAAGCCGGAGTCCTGCCCTCCCACCAGCTGCTCTCTGCAGGTCTCACAAAAATCTCTGCCACCATCCAGAGGCCCAAAGGGTATTTATTAAGTATTTATTATAATTTCTTTCTAGCTGGTTTCTCTATGTAGCTGTATTAACATATACTAACACAGTTATCTTATATACAGTGTTTAATCAAGTTATAAAAGTGACATTCTTTCAAAAGGTGCAAAGTTATTAATGTTTTGACACGTAAACTACTGAGGCGAGATCTGCATCGAAAATAAAACTTTTGGACTTTGAGAGCATTAGGAATGCCAGGGCTGGCCAAGCAGAGCCGTGTCGGCAGCGCAGGGAAGGGGTTCTGAAAGTCTTGCCAATGAAGAACAATAAATTAGAAGAATGGGTTTGGAACTAATCTGAAATTTTACTGAAAACTTTAGACGAAAGGAAGAAGAGATGAAGAGGTAACTAATGAAGTGTTTTTACATTGGAAATGTTCCCAGTTTCTTTTTATATCCCATGGAGATTCTATACTGAAGTTTGGATTAAACATGTTGGTACAATTGTTTCATGCTTTCACATAATGACAAGGCTTTAGGTCTTTGCATTTAAATCCTGGCTTAGACAAAACGAATGCTAACCTGTACACCTCCTCTTAGAAACAGAACATCTGTACAGTTTTTTTTCCATTCAGGCAATTTCTATTTATATCCATTGTTTCAAAAACACCACTCCAGCATTAAACATACTATGTAGTTTAAGCAAGTTTTAAACTCCCACTGGTCTAATATGTGATTCCTTTCAATCCTCACCTAACAAAAAATTCCTATGGCATGTGCAGTGAGTTTGGAAAGGGGTTACAGTGTCTAACACTGTCATTAAAGCTCAGGTTTTTATCAAAACTATTTTTATGCTGTTCCATATGGATCAGCAGTGTCTCTTCTGAAGTGTCTGTGCCATTACTAGGAACAAACACAACCCCACTGTGCCACTAAGTCCAGCTCGAGTTCTGAGGACTTCCATCAACACAGGGTACAAAGTTCAGCAACAGAATCAAGTCGCCATGAACAAGATTCAGATTATGTCCTTCCTTGCTGCCTTGAAGTTTTACAGCTTCTCTTATTTTTCCAATGAAGACAACTAAATTTCCCCCAAATTTAATCTAATTGTTGTACACATGCTTTGACAGAAGAATTTCTCTATGAATATGTTAATTTTCTTTTGCTTTTTAATCCTGTGGCTAAGAGAGAAACACTTCAAAAATCTACTTTCTGGATGAAATCCCAGATGTTTTGGACATAAATCAGACCAGTTCTTTCTTGAACTCTTCATGTTGCTGGCACTTAACACCAACAATTTCTAAATTACTGTAAACTTCACTGCAGCGCAGCCGCTCTCCATTTTCGCCTGGTTACTCAATTAAAAACTTTCATAAAAGCAGCAACATTAGGATTAGCTTTAATTACTGGACCTAATTTTTCAAGCCTCTCTCCCCACCCTGCCCCCTGAAGTGTACCACTTGAAAGAAAATGAATGCATCGGTTCAGTAATTGATCATTTCCAGTATTATATGGCTTCGATGGTTTGATATGGAACAACAAAAAAAAAATCCCACTTTTTGACATCACGTGCTCACAGGAAACTTGTAATAGGTATAACTCTGCCAAAGCTTTAAATTGATTCTGCTTTTTCACAACATACAAAACAGACATGACCTAATAATGAGAAACATGCAAACCAAAACTTCCCCAAAACATGAACCTGTGTGGATACACACACGGAAGTGCTTCCAAAGGAAAGTTTAGTCTAGAAGCATACACAGTGCCAAAGCTGCCAAAGGTAGTGCAGAAGGGTTAAGCCTCCAAGTGGTAGCAAGCAATATATTTGTACATTGTAACCACCTCGACATTCCTGCTATTGCTTCCGAAGCTTCTCCTATGGTAAGAACAGCATTTGACCTCAGGAAAAGCACATTTTGGGTGTGCCCTTCCCTTCTCCTAAGGTATGCTCTACGGGATTTATCACAGGTATACAGTTTAATGCTCACAGTGTCCCAAAGTTGTGAAGACTCTGTAACAGACAACTACAGTGTGAGAGGCTCAGGCTGGGTTTTGTGTCCTGCGTCTCTCAGTTATGGAATTGTTGAGAGGGGGGCAAGGAGCTCCCATCCCTGGGGAGTGCTACATACAGTACGGGGAGTGTGACAGGACTGGGTTTGATCCTGTTGGTACCATGTTGGCTTTTCATCCCTGCTCTGAGTGCCAAAAACTTCAGCTTCTTCACTATTGTACTAAGTAACAAGGATATTATCTCTATTTTATTTAAGTTACGTGGTTTTCAAGGATGTTACGTGCTCTACGGATACAGCGTGTCCTCCTGCCAGAGAAACTAGGGGAGGAAATGGAGAACCAAAGGTCCCACTGAAAATTAGTGAAAATTTGATGATTCCGGGTGCAGCTTTATGGAATGAGCACAACAGTATTTAAATATTTGGCAATCCAGCGTTAGTGATAATTAAATCGTTGATTGTTGACTGATAGAATTTCTGTTAAAATTTACTTAGAAAAGCTGGTTTTTGCTATCAACAAAACCAGAGTAACTGGCTTGGAATGAAATCTAGTAACTAGATGTCCGGATGAGATGAGCAATTGGTTCTGGAATCTCAATATATGTCTGGACAGTCTGAGAAATTTCTATCAAAATAGCCACCTGAGTACAGCCAATCTGGAGTCCCAGTGTATGGGTTAGTGCCTTGATGAAACCATCTGTAACACAGAAAAGAAAATGGGAGAGAAACAATAAAAGAAAAAAAGCAAACAGAGTGAACAGTTATTAACAGCGAAAAAAATCCCAACGTTGCTTCTTTCACAAAACATTCTAAAAATACACTGGTATTTCTTATCAAAACAATTCTCAGGAAATATTCTGAACATGAAAACCATTGAACTTCCTACATAATTATCACCACCTTGTAGAGCACCTTTTTTTTTAGCATAAAATCAAGGAGTATGGAATGGATTTTAAAATTGCTGTCCTATTCAAAGTAAAAATAACATTGATGCTCTAGTTTATATATATTATTTTTTACTTTAAAAGGATGCCAAATCAGTTACACAATCATTCTTGGAAATCTGTCCCAAGAGGAAACAGTTTCTGTTCTATGGAGCTGTGCCCTGCACAGAACATCAACAGCTGCTCACTTTTTAACCACATTGATCAAAAAAGCAATTTCTGAAATATCCAAGCCAAGAAATACAAAGAGTGTGAAAATAAAAGGTCCTAGAGGGCCACAGTGTCTTGTTCAACTACCAAAAGCTGGACAGGAATTGGTTAAATGAGAGATGACACTTAACTTTTTATTAATTTTAACAAAAACATGACCTATGTAGGTTTAAAAAAAAAAAAAAAAAATCCAGCATTACCACAGTAGTTAATTATGACAGGTTTCAGCATTTATTATTAGATAATTTTTCCAGGACAGACTTAGCAGCAATTTTGGCTTCCAGCTACATATTTAATTGTAGACCCATCAATGCTTTCAGTGACACTACAAACTGTGCTGTCATGGAAGCAATCAGACACATAAAAACTGTGCTGTCCTGAATAAAAACAATTCAAGCCATGTATCCAACTATTCCAAGCTGCAACAAATTCCCCTTTCCTTGCCCCTTACCGTGTGTGCCACTCCACCTCGTCTTTCGCACGCTCCTTGCGAGCAGCTCTTTGTTTCTCTTCTAGTCTCTCCTTCTCTTTGCTTGCCACATCTAACCAATGTTTCAAGAGAAATTGGTTACTTAGCAAAACAGAAACAAAAATGCAGAAAACACAGGAAAGACCAGAGAAATGAAATAAGAGTTCATTTAAGCACAATAAAGCATTTGCTGTACACAGTCTCAGGCAACAAAAACCTAAAACTAATTTCAGACAAGTTGCTGCTATAAACACATCGAGCTGAAACTGAAATGTTGGCGTTTTATCTCTCAGAAACACTGAACTGAGACAGCAGGAACAAACTCAGATTAGGCATGAGAGAGAGAGTGATTTTTTTCAGTATTTGGCCACGCGTTTCCTCTGACAAACATCAGAGCAGCAGAGCACGTCTGCTCACCACGTCTCTCCAGACAAACTCCAGAGCAAGTGGAGCACATCTGCAGCTCCTCCCAAGCTAACAAACATGCAAACCCATCGTAACACAGAATAGCAGCCCTGGGATCCACCTGGGATGCATCTGCTCTCCCAGACTTTACTGGGAGAAAACAGACATCATACACCTTTCCAAAGCATGTTCATCGCACAGGATGAAAAAGAGTTAAGGCTGCTCTGGGAATGAGAAACTGAAGGCAGTGTTTCCTGCATCGACCTCCCTTCAGCCATCCCTCCCAAACCTTCCTCATGTGCCAGTATTTCCTGAGAAAACACACACCCATGTTCCCATTCTCCATGTTCCTGATATCCGGACGCAGCCGGCAGTCCGTGGGAGCCAGTATCGCTTCCATGCCCTTCTCCAGCTCATTGAGACTCACCGCAAAACTGGTGAAATTGTACATCTGGAAAGCAAATGAAAGAGAACACACAAGTTATTCCAGCAAAGCAGTGCTCCGTTCCCTACAACGAATGGATACAACAAAACTTCCAAGAGAAACTGCTGAGTCGAACCTTCTCCCGCTGGCTGCCCTGAAGGCAAGGTTAGGTTCATACAACACCAGTTGGACTTTTTGTTGGAGGGAAGGAACGAGAAAGGGCAGATGGGGATAGAAATCACAGCTTTCATTTTTTAAGCAGTCTTTGCTTCTGAGGATTAAGACAGATTTTCTAACATATTGATATTTAACATCTTGATTTTTAGGAAAAAGCAAAACAAAACAGAACCACCCACATCTAAAAGACCAAAAAGTCTTCTTGAAACTATGGAAATTAATATCCAGCTGCCCAGTTACTGCAGCCTGTGGCAGCCTGTCTTGGAACAGCAGGGCCAGCAGAAGGGAATGTGTATCCACATTTTAGCCATTCTCAGTGCAAAGATCTCCCAGACAGGTTAACCTAAGTCCTCAGAGTCCCAGCTGCACTTGGAACATGCATTCCTTGTGCCAGCTCAGGCACAGCAAGGCTGCTTTCAGCACAGGACTGAAGCAGAGCTTGTTGGAGTGTAATTTCAGTGCTACAGCAAGAACTGCCAGAGCCTGGCCCTATGCCAAGGAGTGACACTGCAACAAGGTTCCCTGGACCATTACTCATGTTCCCCTGGGTAAGTCACCAGCAAGAGCAAGGCACAGGCTGATTGGAACAATTACCTGTGATGAGTTTGGTGGCCTACAATTTATTCTCCAAAGCAATTTACTGCCTGGTATGAACTGCACCGTGTCTTGAACCTCTGGCATATCATCAGCCTCATCATTTTCAGATTTAATATCTTCTTCACTCTGAAACAGAGATAACATTTGGCAGAGGAACAAAGGAACATTGGATGGTTTCATGTAGAATTTTACAGGGACTGTTGAAGAATCTGTTCATTTTTGAGATACCAAACACTCCTGTACTTCTGCCTCACCCCTCCTGTTTGCTTTTCCTCATTCTGTATACAGTCCCTCTCATTTTTATCATGTCTTGCTCGTGATATCCCTGAATAGTCTCCCAACACTTAAATAAAACTTAAATATCTGTTTAAAAAATCAGTAATAATAGTAAATTAATGTCTTTTGGAAGTGTTTTCTCCAGCTGCCCCTTCTATCCTACGCCATAGCTTAATTTCACCTCACATGACCATTACTTCTTCAGGTGCAAATGAGCCAAGACTGAAATTTAAACCAGTTCCCAAGTTAGTTCTTAAGTCATAAATAGGGCGCACCTGGTTTTGGATATTGCTTCATCATTTGCAAAACATTCGGACGTGTGGTTAAAAAAAAGACAGGCCCTTGTTTCAGTCTGATTTCCTATGATCCAGACTCCAATCACAATTATCACTGCCAGTTTTCTCACTGTGAAGACTGTGTCCCTAAGTTCATGAATGCAGTCTTTCCTTCAACGTTCCTTTGTTTCCAGCTGCACATATAAAAATCCAGTGTTCAGGAGGCTGCTCTCAGAATCTGACTGCTACAGGACACAGACAGCTGCATTGTAGAACTTTAGAGGATTTCACCACGAGAACCCATTTAAAACCACAACAACCAGAAGGGAAGTTTGAGGCAATAACATCCTGGAGTGACAGTAACAGTTTTCCTCACTCCCACTCCTTTTCTGTTTTCTTTCTGCCCTCTCTGACATGGGTCATTTGTTTCAATCAAAAATACCCTACTAGGTTAAACAGGGCCTGTTTTATACATTAGAAAACAGCTCCATATGGTTAAGAGTCTAATTTCAATCATTTGGTTTGAGTATTCATTATTTTAAAAGACACTTCTAGGCTACTTTCCATGTCAACATCTGGTTTACTGTTAGATAGTTCCCCATCTAAATATAGTCTCAACAGGAAGGAAGGAAGGAAAGAAAGAGTTGATTTTCTTAAGATGAACAGAACCTCATTATTTAAAAAAAAAAAGTCAAAATATAAGCTTGTACCATGATGGAATCCGGAGCCAAAAGCAAGGCCTGTTGCTGAGCTAGATTCTTCTGATGTGAATACTTTTAAAGTTTGAGCCTCTTAACATCAAGAGTGACTAGCTTCTGTTTAACTTTTCATTTTCAGTGAGTAACTGAAAATGTATCCTGTTGATATCAGGAAACCTGAAGTCCCCTGCTGCACCATACAATATTTCCCATTTCCTATGGGACAGTGAGGATTTGGCAGCAACTTATCTGACACTGCTTTCATGTGGAGTAAAAAGCCTGCATGTTTCCAGACCTCTTTGTTGTAAAGATTGTCTACATCATAAATTCTAAAAAGCTGCATCACCAAAAAAGGTATCTGACTTAAACAAACTTATTATTCTTTTTACTGCCCAAATCCTAGTATTTTTACTGCTGGAGTTGGCAGTAGAGCCACTTTCCTCATTCAAGGACTGGACAACATCAGCTTGGGGGTTGCTATTTGATGGTTTTTCTTTGACCAGTCTCTAGCAGACACCATTCCTATGAGCTCCCTTCCATCCAGCAGCTCACACTACAGCCTGCAAAGCTCAGAGTGCCAAGTGCCTTCTCACTGCCCCATCCAACCCCTAACAAATTACAGTTTTAACCCTTCATTCACCGAAATAAGAGGTTTTGATTTCATTTCTGACATTTCAGAATCTTTTCTCCCTAAAGAATCCTTCACCTTACCGACTTCTTCTTCTGCTCACCACCTCTCTTCTCACTCTTTTTGTAGGTCTCGTACGTGGTGGGATCAGTGCACCACAAACATTCTGTCCACTTGCCATAGATCACACACAGCTTCTTCCTGCTGCAGAGAAAGCAAAGGACACTGAGCTCTTCCTTCTGACTGAGCTAAGCCAAGCCCTGCAGATTCTGATCTATATTAAATACTCAGCTTCCTACTTCACTGCATTTTCTGTTTCTATTTGCAGGTTTCACAGAATCACAGAATGGGTGATTCCTAGAAAACACAGATGTTTGATAAGGCAAAGAAAAGGTTTCAGCTCATTCCAGCTCTCCAGAATAGATCCTCATGATAGTCACATGCTTTTACCACTGTTAAATGAACGTGGGTACCTCAAAGTCAATTATAATACAGACTCAGAGTCACAAAACAGGTTTGGGTTAATTAAAAACTTCTAACAACCACATTCTCATTTTAAACTGAAGACAGGAATTATGACTGTACAATAGTAAATCAGTTGCAACTATTCTTCATTTTCCCTTTATTTTACAAAACCTGGACTGGAGAGTTTTTCTAATAATGCTTTAAAATGATCGTCCTGGAATCAGGGGGTTTAATACTGACACAGAGAACAAAAATGGGTTACAAATTACATTGGTAGCAACTTTACAGTCATATCAGTTGTGGTCACTGTGCCAGCAAAAGAAATGTCCCAGTATTCAAAAACAGAGAGACCAAGAGGCTTTTATCACTTACTGCTTGTCCTGGATGTATCCCTCCACTCTGTGAAGCTCTTTCCCAAACAGCCCACACGGTTTAAAATTAAGGACACATTTATCTCCAGTACTGTGGAGGAAATAAGTACATGCTTAGAGAAGCAAGCCCCTAAATACATCAGAAAATTTACTTTCTTATCTTATTTAGCTTTTTAAATATAGTTACAGTTAGCTGGTAGTTAGTCATATATATAATTATTTTGATTTAACTACGGTTTATCTGACCAGGGCATTAAAAATGACACACAAATTTCAAAATTCCACAGAACTAAAAAATTTTGTGCAAGTACAGGAGACAGGATTGCAGATTTGATGCTGTGAGAAGTATCAAACAGCATCTTGTTGGATTGAAGCCCTCATTTATCAACAAAGCAATGTGTGCAGGAGTAATACTTCTCACAAAATTCCCTCGCTCATCATTTAGAAGGTAATTGATTTTATATAAGTAAAAAGCTTTTATACAGGCACTTGGCAGAGCAGCTGACGCTCTCTAAGTTCACATTTCCCAACTCTGCAGTCATTCTTCTGTGCTGTGCCCTTAATTTAAGACATTGTCCATTATCTAAACAAAAAAAGAGTGACAAATCCCAATCAACACTGCGGAGGTCCAATCTGCCTCTGACAATTATTCCATTTGCTTCTGGAGTTAAATTTAATTTCTCTTCTCTGTCAATGGGGCTGAATTTGGATGGCTAACTCACAAATGTAAAACCTCTGCACTCCAAAGGCCATCTGGCTTTGTGCCTTTTCATTAATAATATTGTGATAGCAAGCTCAGGCCTAGGGAGAGTTTGCATTTGTCAAGAGAAAAAAACCAAAAAACAACCCCACAAAAAGACTAAAGAACCCCACAAGAGCTACAAACCAAAGCTTCCTGTGTGTCTGACAAAAATCAAATCTGCTCTGTAACACAAATGACCACAACAATCCCTAGAGCCCCTGGGTTCACGACCAGCATTACCTGTGATTTACAATTTCTACCACTCCGTACTGTTCTAACCACAGTTTACCAATAATTACATTATGTACACAACAGGTTGGATTTGTCCATGTGTAAGCTTCGTTGTGCCTGTCAAGGAAATAAGAGAAAGAAATCATTTTCTTGAGCTTGAGATGGAATGCAAGCCTGTTTTCAATTCTGTTCATGGCAGGGCAAAATATTTAGCACTCCTCTGAACAGCCAGCAGTCAGCTTCAAAACAGAAGAGAAACAGACTGTTCTTTACAAGCCAGCAATGTGTTGTATCCAAACATTAGTGCAAGTTAATACAGTGATATTACCCTTCTTTTTCTCCCTTCTCACTTAAGTTTTAGAGTTGCTGTGCCTTGGATTAAGAATTTCAGCCCTACATAAAGAGCAGTTCAGGAATTCATCTTTTAGATTTGCACTTTTAAAGTTGTAAGTGATAAAACATAATATTTGCAGGAGAACCAGACTAACAAACTAATGCCTAATAGTGTCTTCTATTCAACTGATGCAGCAGCAGTAAATTGCCCAAGTGGTTTCCACAAACCACATCAAAATTTCCTCATCAGCATTTGAGGCCTGTTCTGGTGCCACTGAAGGTAATTTTGGGGTGTGAGTGGTTTTCGCTTTTTTTTTTAGTTGGTTGTTTAACACCAGCGGGACACAACAGCACTACTGCAAACTCCACAAACACGACATTTTAAAATTCAGTTTACTACTCAATTCCATCCTTTCCTCAAAGATTTACTGAGAAGAAGGAAAAATCCTAGAATCGATTTTCCGCTTGGTTTCATTTTTGGTTTATTGTTTTGTGAAAAGCTGTAAAGGTGAGATAACAGATTCTAAATCCTTAAAAGACATTATTCTATAAATGACCAAAAAGTTAAACAATAGGATTCCTGTTGTCACTAGCAGAGTCAAAGCCATCTCTTCACACTCATCTTTTCATGCTGGTAGGAGAAATACTGAAGGCAATACCTGGTAGGCAATCAATCCATCTTAGGAAAGCTTGTAAACTCTATTTTAACACAAAATAATATAGAAAAAGCAGTGTCCTCTGTAAGAAGTGCTTTGTACTTCTACTTCCAGTGAGTATGGAGAGAACACTCCCATTTAATGCTTCCAACCCATCTGTCATTTCCCAGTACAGAGAAATAACAGATCATTGAAGTCTCACTATTTCCCACAGCTCCTTTTCTTCAATAAGTCTTTAGAACAATGACTACTCTTCAGCTGGAGGAAAAAATACCAGAATCCCTCAAATTCAGTCCCCCAGCCTTTAAACACAGTTTTATTCCTGAACTATTTTGACACCAGAAGTTTTACAGCATAAACCAAAACACAACACAAGGCACTTATGGTCAGTGCTGATGAAGTGAAGCACTTTTTGTGCTGGAGAAGTGAGGGAAAAGTGTCTTCTAATGCTCTGAAAAATAGTCATGGTTAAAGGCACAATTAAATACTGACTCACAGCTTTGCTTCCCAAACAGCTCCTTGTTCACTCAGGCCTCAGACTCCTCAAAGCAATAGAATGGTCTGAATCACAACACTGAGAGGCTCAAAATTTGATTTCAACTTCTGCTGCTAACTTGAAGCAATTATTTTAAATAAATGCTTTAGCTGTTTATATTCCAGTTTAAATCTCAGCCTTGATTAGGCTCAGCAAGAATTTTAATAGTCTTCTAAATAAAGGCTCTTGAGGAACAAACATTATTTTGTTAACACCTGCGTTCTGCGCTAACATTCACAGTTCCTTCTACATTCAGAAGAAATTTCCTTTATTTCTATCACCATTTATCTCCAAGAACCAGTTCATACTTTTATGAACTTTGGACTATTAGATGCCAACAGCTCAAAAATTAAACTACTTCCAAAAGAAAGTACAGGAAAAGTCAATGCTTGCTATGGCAGGCAAATTGGTTTTTTACTGAAACCAAACATCTAGAACTTTCTTAAAACAACATTTCAAAACCACCTCGGAGTTAGGCCTCAGAAAGGCTTTTATAAAAGCACCAAGTGCAAAATACTTTATTTGCAACTGTTCTAGTGCATCCTCATGTCCCACTTGGGAAAGCTCCAGAGTCTTTGTGCCATCAGGGCACAGAACAACTCATGAGACGTCACATAATTTAGGAGAGACAAGACTGGGAGCAATCTGGAGACGCATTCTTGATTTCAGCTGGAAGCTGATCCTTCTCTGGAAGTGGCAATCCTGACCAGTTTCTCCTGTTCCCTTACCACACAGAACAGTTATTGTGAGATGCAGCTCTTTCCACACAAACCACCAAAACCAACAGCAATATTGAAAACTGAGATGAGCGTGAACAGCTCAGTAATAGAATTTTATCTCAATATTTAAATTTTACATGCCTTCACAGAACTAGCTTTCAGCAGCAATCAATTTGTAAGAAATGCTAATTTTCACGGTGGAAAAACTGGGTCAAATTGCTACAGCTAAGGAAGCATAACACAAATTAAGATAAACAGCTCTGAAATTAAGCAGTGAAAATTAACTTGTAAATCAATTCTTACAACCTCTTCAGCAAGGAGTTTTTAGGTAATCACCTCTGAAAAGCCAACAGGGTTATCACCAATAAGTAAAAAAATTTATTTACTTCTCATACTCACTTCAGAAGCTCCAAAGTAATTGTTCCCCGAGGCTCCGCTTCTATACTCTTTCCCCAGAATTTTAGTTTGGGATAAATTGATCCATGAAATATGAAGTCCTTATTGAGGCCTTCAGAATAAAATGCACTAATAGGTGGGTGGTGGCTGACTTGTTCAGATATAAACCTAAATCCTAAATCCTCCCTGGCAACAACAAAAGAAGAGCATTAAACAGTAAGTATATTTTTAATATTTCAAGAGAAAAGAGTTGATACTTTAAAAAAACGTGAAGTATTTTTAGATTAAACTGAAGGTGAGACTTTTCCTTTTCTAGTTCCGTGACACATTTACAATTAATGAAATGAAAGGATTTCTACTCTGAACACTTTCTTTTTATACCCCAAACCAGATTTCTACCCAGAAAGGCATTTGAAGAAGTTTCACTGAAATAATCATGAAAATATAGAAATCCTTTGGGCAGCATGAAAAGGTCTGACTGAAAATTCTTTACTCCACTGCAGACATATCACCCATTTATTTGAGGAAGCTGGAAGTCCTTCAGACTAATTTCTCTATCTGACATGATCAACAAAACAATATTTAAATTAATTAATAGTGTCTGCTCAGGAAGTGTCTTTGGTGGAAGAACGTGAACCAATTTTTCTCTAAATAATTCAAAGAATACTCTGCCTAAGCATAGAAATAAAATTCGCTTTTATAACAACTTCTCAGAAATTTTGAGATAGTTGGAAGGAAAGAATTTTAGCAATACTCAGAAATATATTTTAGTGGTCTTTTACTACAACCAAACCAGTGTGAGAGTCTGCTAACTCAAGAACACAAACAGCCCCAGCTCCCAATTTAAAGTAATTACTACCTGGTTAATTCATAAGTTTCTCCTAAGAGTGGGTTAAATGGTTTGCCAGTTCTCTCCCACTGAGACGCTACAGCAGAAACTGCAAAAGCAGCTACAGCCTGTAAGCAAATTAAGAACACATTGTTATGAGAATAGTGCATTAAAACTCTAAGTTTAATATATTATATTTGTTGCACATTACAGTATTTCATTATTATTCCAAAAAGGAATTGCTTTCTATTGCTTAAGGCCAAAACGTTTGTAAGCCATGGGAGAAATGATATAAAAGTGGGGAACTATAAGAATTTATTAAGAATCTCATTTCCAACAGGAATTATTTTCTGTGGTAAGTTCTGCCAGGTTACATTCTGCCCCACCTACTTCTAGGTGATCAGCCTGTTTTCTTTAAATCTACTTTTCCCCCACTTTGACTGCCCCCCACCCTCAGCTCATTGGGAACAGAGCCTTGCTTTCCTAGTGCCAGGAAACTGCTGTATTTCAGCACAGATGAGACTCCTTGAACCATGCCAGCAGGTTCAGGTGACACTGAGGGGTTCCTGCAGGCTGGGAAATGGAGGTATGGACCCCACAAACACAAGATCCAAGATAAACACTCCAGTCTCACTTAAATAAATCAGAGCTGTGAGCAACACCAGCATAACCTGATGCACACAGGTGTCACCATAGTCACTTCCTTGGTGTGAGACCAGCCTATAGGATATAGGTACTATATCCTACTCCCAATAACAACCAGGTTTGGAGAAGAAAAGAGTGGTGAAAGTCAGCTCTGTCACAACAATTTTTCATTCACTGATTTCAAAATCATGAGGCCACTCAACAAACCAATTTAGAGTGACATAAAGCCAAGATTTCATCTTCACAACACATAAAACCACAAAAAGTCACAGTTAAAGAATTTAGTTGAGATCCTTGGGCATGGTCAGTTGTGGCACTTTCCTGCTCTAGACTTTTGTTTCAAACCGTGCACAGCATGGAGTGTGAAAGTGTCACAAGTATTTGATACAGCCACTATGAAAGAAGAAACTCATCTAGACAGATAAATTGGGAATTTTTACAGTAGCCCCTGAGAAAGAAATATACTGAAGTGAGAAATTGCCTTAAAATCAAAGATTGTGAGAAAAAAAAAAACTTCTGAACTACCCAGAAGGTGGTAGGGGTTCTTACCTGCATTCTTTCCAGGGGATCTGCATGACTACAAGCCTTATTTATGAGGTATATATGCTCCATATATTCTGTTATCCTTTGAAGGAAACTCAAGGGCTCGTTGAAGACAATGGGCATCGTAATCTTGGACAGCTCCTACAAAACCAAAGGGCAGGTTGACTTCTTAGACACAACACTAAATTAACAACTGGCAACAACAAGAATTTTGAAAATAAGTTGTGGGTGAGTTTATTTATAGTATTCCTCAAAGGATATTTGGCAAGCCTGGAGCAGACCTCCAAATGCTACAGCTGGAAGGGGCTGGAAGTACTGGCAGAACCTTACTTGCAATCTGAAATAACAACTTAAAACATTGATCCAGCTAACCTACTATATTCCTAGAGAATATTACCTTTTCTGCTGTGGTCTGTGTAAAGCAGAAGAGGTTAAAATTTCCATAGGTAGCAGCAATAATGTGCCACCCTGCTCCGTGGTGATACTGAAGTGCCACACACTCCTTGGAAACCCTCACATGCTTATTTGCATAAAATCTATCTATTGTACTGCAGCAACCACAAATTATTTTTTGAAAGGAACAGTTACATAAAGAATAGTACTTGAATTGCTCTAACAGATTTTAGGGACTTTATTTAAGCAACCTGTTATTTGTGTCAGACCGTTTCTGGTTTCACATGTGGATACAAGACAGACACGAAGTTCACATAGAGATTTCCAATTCCCCAGGTCTTTTAGTATAACCAAGCAAATGTGGCTGTTCAATTACAAAGTTGCTCTCGTGACTGAGCATTAAAACATTCATGTAAGTGCTTAAAACTTAAGAGAAAGCAGAGGCCACCAGATGAAGCTAATGCAACATTTTCCTCACCTTGGCACAGGCAGTAAGGGAAGAAAAATGTTAACCTTAACTGACTTTAATTGATTTGGTCCAAGCAAAAGATTCTAGAAGATAGGTCACTCATCTCACCAAAAGGAGTTTTGAGAGTACAGCTGTATCTCCTAGATGACATGAATTAATAAAATAAAGCCCTAAATCACATTTTGCTAAGCAAAGAATAAAAAAAGCAGGTAAGAGAGCATTGTGTCAGTCAAACATTTTTGACTATATTTTAATGGCTTTAGCCTAGTTCTTAAAGGACAGCTTCAGAAATGCCAATCCACATGCTCTAACAGCTAAAGAAGATATAGAAACAGTACTGTTAATAAATAAATGTTGAGATTTTGAGAGTTGCAGTTTAAAATTGTTTCCTAGCGAAAAAAAAGAAAAATGCACCAGGGTGTTATTCTGTGTCTTGATGTTTAAGCAATAAAATTAACCAATTGACATCAGGATGCTTCGTCCAAGCTAACAGATGCTTCATCCAAGGTAACTTACCAGTCCAATGCATTTTTTCAATATGCTCCACACACTAAAATCACTTCTAGAAAACATTGGGGCAGGTAATGATGTCCTGTAATGGAAAAAAATCCAGCTGTCATTATGAGCCCATTAAACAACAAGCCCTTTCCTTTTGAGGCATTGAAGCAACTTAGAAGGGAGGCAAAGCATCACCCCAGACTTGGCACAGGAAGCAGACACGTGAAATGACTTTTCAATTCCAGAGAATTACCCTCTCCCATGAGAACAGCAATGCCTCAAAAGGTATGAGCCAGCACGTGCTCACCTCTCATCTCCTATGCAGCTCTGTGTGTTTACCTGTGTCTCTTAATCCCATTTTCTTGTATCTCTGTCTCTCCATTATGCTTTCCAGTCCTATTGCTTTGGTGTGGATCTAGATCAAGCATTTCTGGAACTTTATGATTTGCTTCTGAAAAGTCTCCTGAAGAATTGTCAGAATCAAAGCCTGTATAAAAACCAAAAGGCAACAGTTTTCTTAGGAACTTTACCATGCCACAGTGCCACTCACATTTTGCAAGTCTCACATCTGAAATACACTTAGACCATATTAGTTTATTTCAAAGAGTATCAGAGTGAAAACCCTTTATTAAGTGACTTAATTTCCAGGAGTATTATGAGCCAATTATTGCATCAGAATCAAGAATTATCATTTTTCACACTGCTGAATATAAAACTAATTTAGAATCTTAAAACTTCTCAAGTAGCTCCTAATCAGATTAGCTGCATTG
The DNA here is from genome assembly GCA_013398115.1 of Falcunculus frontatus. Taxonomy (NCBI): domain Eukaryota; kingdom Metazoa; phylum Chordata; class Aves; order Passeriformes; genus Falcunculus; species Falcunculus frontatus. The sequence continues at coordinate 58,313 of VZRV01006242.1, read as the reverse complement.
TCTCTTTTTCAGAGCTGCAGTGTAATTACAATAATTTGGTTCAGTTATGTAGTTTTCCTCAAAGACCTGAAATAAATTAAAGTTATACTGCTAACAGGCAAGGAGAAAAAAGAGAAAAGAGAAAATGGTCATTTCACAATGCAGGGGCAAACACCCAGACAACTGGAACCACAGAAATGGAGCATTTCAAACTTCTTTTTGCCACTCACATGTGCAAACCATGTAACACTTCCCTAATGGCTGCAGCAGGAACATGTGGAGGAGACCAGGGTGAATCATTCCCTCAGCTCTACAGGTGACCCACAGCGTGACCTACAGGACATGGCTGCATTTCCTATGTCCCAATTCCATCCACTTGGTCGAGAGCTACTGGAAACACCACTGTAACCATACCCCAGCTTGCAGCAACATCGTTGAAACAGCTTTAGTCCCAAAAATGTTAAACCACCAGGAATCTGTAGAACACAGACTTGTTTATCAAGCAGCCCTAAGTAAAAGTTGGACTAAACCAACAATCTAAGACTCCAGTCTAATGCTTTTATTTTTTAGTCACATAAATTACACACACAGTAATATAAACAATGACAATTTTTGCATTTGGCTTTGAATGAGATGATTGTAAAAGCATTCTATACACCTCTACACACATCCTTGGTCTCAATCAAGAGCAAGAGGCCTCCCCTCAGCCTGACTGCAGAAACAAAACACTTGTAAACCACAACAGCATCACCACAGAGCACCCTAAAATGACCAATTCATACAGTCCTTCACAACTGCCACAGTATTACAACAGAAAACGCTGCTGATCATTCAGTGTAATACAGGAACATCTTTGCTGAAATTAATTCTAAGATCATTAAATCCTTTCCAAGTGCCAAAAAGGCCAATTCTTCCTCAAGAAAGACTTCAGTTTCCAGCTTCCAATTTAAGAGTCAGAATCAAAAAGCAACATGAAAACATGGGTATTTTCTGGAATACCATTTCTATCATGGTTTTAAGGAATATATAATAATTTCTGCATTCCTTTCATTCCAGCTGTCACATCCTGGGCAGCCCCTTGTCTTTGTGCTGAGTTGCCACCACACTCAGCTATGGCCTGTCCCAGAGTCCAGCTGTGGGTACAGAAAGATTCTGAAATATTACAAAGCCTGTAAACACTCTAATGGAGTAAACAAATCAGTTGTGACAAAGATTATTTCAATTTCAATTTTAAGTAGACTAAAATGCCATGATACTCTGCCATTAACTTTTAAAATAAGTGATACTTCAACTTTATTTTAACTTCTCCAATGCCTGCTTTTGCTGTATTAGAGCAATTCATGCAAGGCACACATTCCAGAAACAAAAAGCTGTATTTTTTTCAGGCATCAAGACCACAGCAATAACATTCAAAACTGCACCAGGAAGCCCCACTGATATGATCTTATTTGGTAAACAGCAGGTGTAATGGGTGATGTCATGTCTTGCCCTGTCTCCTACATTTTGATGTCACAGGAATGTAATTACACAGCAATAACCACACCTTGGCAGTCTTGGTACTCAACTGGAAAGCATGACAGTTACACATAGATTCAGGTCACTAAAATGAAGACTACCCTGAAACACCAGTCTTAAAAAAAACCTTCAGTCAACTCACAACAAAATATTTATGATTTTAAAATTGTATTTTTAACCACATATTAGCTTTTTTTGAACCTGTTAACAGTACAAGCAGCAAAATACATTATTAGTTTAACTATAGAGTTGGGAAAAAAAAGAATGAGCTTTCTGGTACATGTGCCCTCACCCAAAAAAACTGATCAAGCTCACGCAATGCAAGGAAGAGCATCACTTCAATGAGATAAACACACCTAAATGTAAAAGTAATGGTTCACCACAGGAATAGTCCATTGGATTACAGAGGAATAGTTCTGAAAAATGTTACTGTAATTTCAGTCTTTACATTGTACCTGAAACCCTGCAAATCCTATCACTGGTCATTGTGTTATTCACATTCATTTTTCTGTTTCCTATGATTCAGAATTGTTTTGTCCTGTTCCTGTAAAGCACAACAGGAACTTAGATTCAAGTATATATATTATTTTTTAACAACAGTATGTCATTGGTAAGTAAATAAATGCCAATTCAAATGAATGTCTTACAGACAAACAACAAAAATTAAATCCCCGCTTCAGAAAAGGAAGTACATCAGAAGGTTAAGTTTCCTTTTATTAGATTGCACTTCCACCTAATTAGATTAAAAAAAACCAAAACAACAAAACCACTGTGGTACACGGCCAGATAATCACAGACTTTCAACTACACTTTCAACCTTAGCATCACATGACTTATCCACTACAAGCCCATTGAGAAAGTTTCAGAAGATGCTTCTCCTGAAGTCCTAGGTATTATAGTTCTATGAAGAACTATCCAGACACTGCTCTTCAGAGAGGAGGTAGATCTGGAAGAAAAACAGCTTATAGAAATGGTTTGCTGTAATTTTTTTAAGTTCCAAAAAGAGCCTTACACCAGCTGCCAATAAAGCTTTGAAAGCTTTGAAAGCTTTGAAAGAGGTACTTACAGGACAGTTTTCATACTGAAAAGCCACTGGGAGTGAGGATAAAAATGGAGATTTAAAAGGAGGATAAGGGACAACAGACAGAAATACAATGTCAACCATTAGCTTCATCAGAAGTTCCACTTACGTGTGTTAAGAGTGAAACAGAAGCTTTTAAAAAGCCTTAAATTTTCAAAATAAAATACTTAAGTTGGGTGCCGACATAAATCTATTTCAAGAGCTTAAAGAAAAGTGACTTGCCAGTAACTTTAGTTCTCTTAGCCTTCCTCTTCCACATCCTGCAAATGAAACAAGTCCACTCAGACTGTGCTGCACATCAGCCAAGGCAGCAGAGTTCTGTGAGTCATGGACAGAGACAGGAGACCTCCCCTTTGGACAGTCAGCAGCTTCCCTAAGTACTAATTAAGCCTTGTCAGCCAAGGCAGAATGGGAACCAAAATACCTTGGTACTGAAAGCCTTCAGATCTAAAAATGGCATGAAGAATAGGGATAAACAGCTGGAAGTGTAGGCAGCAAGTGAAGCAAGAGGTATTATTTTTCTTTGCCAGAAATTAACCATTCTCCACTTTCCAAAATAAGTCCATTGTCACAAGCTGTAGCTGATGGGAGGCAGGTTGGCCTTTCACAACATCTGCAATATTTACACAGCCATTGATTCAGTCTGATGCAGACAGAATGAAAATATATCAGTTTGGCAGATAACCTCACTTCCTCCTCCCCACAAGAAAGCAACAGAGAACAACATCCTCACAAATACACCCGGCTGGATGAACCAGCTGAGCCTCATGGGCACAGAACAGATTTCCATGGGACTGCAGGCTAATATCTAAAAAAGCAAAATTAAACTATCCATGTTCTCAAAAATACATTACCCTGGTAAACAGCCAGGCATTTTCCTGCTTTGTGGCAAACCTTTCACAAAACATTTTGGCAAAAAGATACCTGACAATATCAATGAAGGATACAGCTCTAAAAGAGGCACACAGTCTTTAAAAAGTCTGTGATGACATTAACACACCCAAGGTGATACAGATCAAAGCTATAGGTTCCTTGTCTCACAGAAAATTTCAAAGAATCTGAAATTCATCAAAGGATTGACCATCTTTATCCTGATCCTGCCTCATAGAAGGCTTCCACCGGAATCTGAGAAAAAGTAGATTCTTGACAGCTGTGATGTCTGGAATTAAGTGAGATCACAGGTAACATTCCCAAGGGATTCCCAAGGGGAGCACTCATTCATGAGGTAAGGCTGTCAAGTGTCAGCAATGTTAATAACCCCTGACTGCAAAGAAACTTCTCCCCATGGAAACTCTCTTTGTCACCATCCCCTCGATTCATCGATACCCCAGTACATGCTGCACCTCCACAAGTGCCATCATCATCCAGTCAGGGACAAACCATCTGCCAGGAGGATGATTCCCAACCACACAGCACACAATTCCCTCCCATGAGCATGCCTCTTGGATGAGATGGGGACAGTGTCAGAAGCAGGAAACTTCTCAGCCAAGGAGTTAAATCCACCACAACAAAAATCAGGGGTCTCCTTAGGAGAGATTCATATTCTAGAAGTGGATATCATCAATTAGTAACTATAGAAAAGCTGTGACTTCCTCAAGGAGTGAGTCCATACTATCTTAAAGGAGGCAGAAAACTACCCAGGCTGCAGCTGAGAGTGCTGCAGAATTCCAGAGTAACCACAGAGTCCAAGTGCTCTAAGCCTGGTTTACTCCCTACAGGACACAAACCACAGTACCCAATTCCTAAAATCAGTGAACTCTGGGAACACAATGCAGCTCCTTCTAGGGAAACCAGGGCCCAGGTTGCAGCAGGAGCAAGAGAAAAGTATGGTGCACACGGTGTTTTCATCTCAGCACTAAAACACAGCTGGAAAACGTGCTCGTTCCTGGCAGCCACATCCCAATCCTAGACTTTGAGCAGAACAAGCACATCTAAAGGCAGCTTCTGCCCTTCTACTGATCTGACCTAAAAATAAGGAGAGCATCCTTGGAAAGAGCAGACTGAGGAGTCTGCCAAGGGCATTTCATTTTTCTAAATCAAAATCTGGAAGCCCAAATCCTGAAGTTTTCACTGGGAAACCTGAAAGCTCAGAAGGGACCTTGACTGTGAACTTGATCTCCTGGGAGTACTGTGCCTACACCTACCATGTCCAGACCATTAGAAAACTAAGAGACAGACAGGCACTAGCAGGACCCATTAACACCTACAAAATCCACTAAAGCCCCATGTGAAAGATCCACAGTGTTAACAGGAGCAAAGAGTCACTACAGACATCAGCAGCCAGGGCACATGAATGCAGAGAGGCCCATTTACAGTTATTCTCTGCGTCACATTTCTGACCTGGACAAGACACAGCTACAAAGAACTAGTTCTGACTTCACTAGGTCTGTGCAAGTAACTCATCAAACTGTCAGCATCTCCTAAAATCCAGCAGGAAAAAGGGATTGAGCACCTGTCCTTAAAGACAGACAGTCCTGAGGGAGAACAAATCTGAAGCAAAGTATTCCAAACTTAGCACTCCTCTTAAACCAAGTACCAGGCTCCAAGGGAACACATATAACATATATATATATAAACTTATCTCTGGAAAAGTCCCCAGTTTCCCTGTGAAGAAGCACATTCCCCCCTGAGGAAGGATAAGATGAGGATGGAACAAGGAGTGCTCACAGAACTGATACACAACACCCCAGTTCTGAGCAGAGTCAGCCACGACTGCAGGTACAGGAACAGTTCATGCACAATACCTCAGTCACCATCACCTGGAGCACTGCAGGTAGAGGGGAAAAAATCTACCAATCTTTTGAGGTAGAGGGGAAAAAGAAGAGGAAAGAGGACAAAACCAGACTGTTTAAATGCAGTTGAGTCAAACACCGAGGGCTGTGCAGTTCTGCAGCAAGGGACAAAGGAATGCATCACCATCAAAGCTGTACAACACAGACCTCACGCTTATTGGCACATTCCTTTTCACATCTTTTTCAGTGGAAAAAAGATCTAGTTCATTTATGGCAGTGACCCTGAGCTCTTGGAACTGAAAGATTAGTAATGACATACAGAAGCAACCCATTGTGTTTTCAAGACTTTAATGGTAAAATGGTTTGATTTTACAGATGAATTTGGAGTACTAGTCCCTGTCACTCGTAGCTGGCATGAATGCAAACCAAATTTCCTTCTCTCCTTTGTGACACAGTTGTGACAAGTCCTGTACAGCCTGCTGTCAGTCACACTGCTTCACCCAGCCCCCTCTGTTTACTCCTCACATGAATTTTCAACCAACCATGTCTAAGTCTACCTTACCCACTTCTATCTACCATGCTACTTCCATTCCTTCAGCTTTCACACTTACCATTATTCTCTTTTCATTCCTGTGATTTTACATTAACCACTGTACACTCAGTATTTCTCATTTCACCTCTGCTACACGATTTCTCAAGAGACATCTCAGTGGAAGACTTTAAAATTGTTTGAGATCTTTAAAGAGGATTTCCTTTTTCTTTATTAAAATACTTCAAGCATTTTATTTCACCACTAAAACCACCTAAAGTTCTTATAAATAACTATTCATCCTTATTAGTTCAAAGCAAAGTACTATTTGATACACTGCTCAAGTGTGAAGTGCTTCATGTTTGCTTTCTTTAGAAAAAACAGGATTGCAAAGACTTTTGGCCTCCTATCTTGAAAACATACTTTTACAGTAATTTGTTTCTGACTAGGAAAACATTTTCTATTTCAACTCTTTAGGATAAGGTTTTTATTAAAATTTAAAAAAAAATTAATAAAAACAACCCACAGAAAATATTTCACCTTTCAGAGGGTCTTAAAAGCATTATTTCTCAAGCTGCTATTAAATGGCTTTTCACAGAAAACGAAAGCAAGACCTAGCCACTAAAGGACTGTTACAGTGATGAAATAATAACCAGCATTAAGCTTTAACAAAAAAAACCCTCATTTCCAAGCCTGAACACAAGTTATAATTTTCCCTTTCTACTTTTCAGAAGACAGCACTACAAGTTTTACCAACACAAGTTTACTTTTGATTTATTATTAACAGCTATATATTACAACACACACAATGCAATTTATAGGGGTTTTCTTCCCCTTGGCACTGTGCCCATCACTCACCCGTAACGGCATCATAAAACTCTTCTTCACTGTTCATCCTTCAGTGTGAAATCTCTGTGCAGCCAGTGCAGCTTCCTCTAATGCATCGTTGAACTTGATTTAGAGATTAAATATCTGCGTGCTGTCAGGGTCTTCTTTTGCAAACACCCAGCTGCTTTAGAGGATCTATTTGACAAGACAAGGAAACAAAATTAGCAGCTTCCACAGTTCTCCTGTGTACAAACACTCACACTTGACAAACACTAATTTTCCTGTTTCTTCCCATGGCAAAAGATGGATTTTTGCATTCATAAATAAACTGCTTTCTTTGATACCACAGTAATTTTGAAGGCAACTACTATCTGCCACAAGAACAGCTGACTTACTGTGTCACACTTCTCTCTGTATAAATACTTCATATACATTACTGTAAAATATCTTATTTACAGCAAGTTAAATTTCAGGCAAGTACAGCTAGAAGGAGCAGAGAACTGACAGAAGACAAAGCCAGCTGGCAAACCAAAAATTCTCCTTAGCAAGAGGATAAGCCTTCCTGCATCCTTAACCAAGAAAGCTGGGAACGAGAAAGAACCTTTGTATCTCAAAATCTGACCACTGCATGAAAATGTTGGTCCAGACTGCACATCATGCAATCAATATGTAGTGACCCTGAGAGAAGTTTTGTCAGGCTGCTGCCATGCACTCTTGAAGAGACAGCTGGAGATTTTTCCTTGTAGAAGGAAAGTAAAGAACCAACAAACTTTTCCTCAGTAGAACCACGCACTCTGCAAATAACTTACAGATTTATGTAGCATTCCAGCTCTACTGTATGGATAGACTAAATTAGATTTTTTCCAGATGGTTGGCAATGGTGTAACGCAAATATTTTTACCTCACCCAATTCTTGTTTAAGGAGAAGAATGAGAAAATTTCGTTTCCATTCTTACAAATGTTCAGCAGGTTCCAATAATGAGCCAAGTACACAGCAATAAATGACAGCATGGCAATGCTATCGATATCTCCTCCAAAACAACCTCAATCTGTCAGTCTCAATTTTTTCTGATCCTGAAGATTCCACTGCTTTTGTGACAGTAGTTTCTCCAGAGTAATTATAACTTGCACAATTCCATTCCAATTAAGAGAAACAAAGCCAGAAGCACACTCTGCTCCTAGGAGAAGAGTTTACCATGTTCGAAGCCAATTCCTTCTTCTTCTCTGCAGAAACCAGACTGTGTTTCAAGTCTTTTTCCCTTCACTGCCCAGAACAAAAGCTGTTTGAACATCTCACATACATTCAGTTCTTCCAACTGGCCATTCGGAGGGAGGAGCTAAACCAGCCCATTATGGAACTCATCTAAGTTAATGAATTTAGTGTTTGCCTTGAAGTGTTTTATGTCTTTCAAGGCCAGGTATTTCAGCTTGTCACTTTTCCCTTAGGAACCTCCTATTTCCTTGCTACTGTAAGATTTCATATCAATCTGTGCACCAGAAATATCGTACTTACAAGTCCTCACCCTCCAAGTATCTTTGAAGATGCAAGACATTTATGGTTTCAATTGTCTGCAAGCACTGCATCCTTCTAGCAAAACAGCAGCCAATATTTCCAGAAGGAACTTACAGAGGTACAAGATACAGCCCTCTCATGATCAGCACTACAACTACATTATTTTCTCCATGTTTTCTTTCATCTTTCCTTTTCGTGTTTAGTCTTATACAGAAGGCATTTAGAAAAAATCACGACTTAAAAAACTGTCAAATATCATTAAAGAGACTTAGAATAAATAAGGTCATACAGACAAATGCCATTTTCTCCTCTCCCCTCTCCTGCACAATAATAATTGCATTACAAAAGGCCTTGTGAAGTGGAACTACATCCCACAGTGTGCACTTTCACTGCAGAGACAACGGAGCTTTCCCATAAAAACACTCACCAAATACAAATGAAGTGACCAGAATCAAAGACAAATGAAAAGCAGAGTTATGTTGTGCTCTCCTGACATCCACTTCACACCACACCTGGAGCTCACTGCTATTTGAAAATGAAAGTTCAACCATATGCCTGTAAGTTATATACAAAATATTCATTAAAGTCACTTTAAGTAACAGTCACAAATTGCCCTAAGGTGCTAGGAACATTTTAAAAAGGATAAAAGAATATATTTCGCTGAGTTACACTAGGAATAACTTCACGCTTATATCACTTTTTATATTCAGTTCTTTTATATAGCAGAGATTAACATGAATTTGCATGTAGCTGAACACACGGTAATAACAGCATTCAGCTTTCATGAGCCAAAAAGTTGGGATTAAATCCTGTTCACTTACTAAGAGCAACAGCAAAAGTTACTTTCAACTAGGCTGAAATGCCAGAAGACAAAAACATCCTGCTTGCTTCATATTCAGTATCTGTAATCTGTATTTCCTCCTCCACGTCCCTGATGTTCCCAGAAGAATTCACTTGCACACCAGCAAGTGTGCTTAGCAGCTTTTATCAAAATTGCCTCTGAAGGAAGGGTACTCCTGTATCAGACAGGCCTTCAGGAGCTCAGGACCAGCTGCAGTCCTGGAAAATCTTCCATAAAGCAAAAACATCCTATCACGGTCTCACCTTTCAGTCCCATAGTGTGGAAGAAACATAGTCTATATGGACATTTTCTAGCATGCACAGTAACCATTAGGAATGTAACAAACAGGTTTCCACACAGACTTCACTTGTTGAGAGAACACTGTTTCAGCAGTTGAGGATTGCTGGTTCACAAGCTAAAATTATCTTAGTGGGCTTCACTTTCCAGGCAGGGCCAAGGGGCTGAGCCTGGGTGCTCAGGGCACAGACACCCAGAAATGTGCTTTACCTGGGGATCTCAGCCCAGCTGCACTCACAAACCATCTTATCAACAACAGGGAAAAGCTGCAAGTAGAGGCATCTTAAGAGAACTGGAAATTCCTCATTTAATGATGACAACACACCCCTGGCCACAACCGGTACAGATTTTGTGGTTTACAGGATAAGCAACAAAGCTTATCTACTTCCTCATATTTTAAAGCTAGAGATTGGTATGAACTAATTTGATTTATTATGAGATTTGTGTACAAACATCTACATTTATTTTTATTTTTATATCAAATTAATTTCCCTACAGGACAGATGCTATTTTTGAAGCTCAAACTGAAACACAACACATAAAACCATCCAAAAAAAGCATAATATCCATCCCAACGGTACAACTTTGATTGGTAAATCTGTACTGCAGCTGTATTATCTAATATATAATTCTGATAAATTCCGATACGTTGTTCAGAATATTCACAATGAGATTTTACTCTTTGAAATTACCTTTAAAGTTGAGTGTTAAAGTAATTTCTAGAAAACAACAAGCCTAACAAAACTCATTGAAGCAAGTCTTGAACAAGTTATTTGGGCAGAACGTAGTTTTCTAGTAATTTCGCTTATTTGCATGCCAATGCCTAAAATACCTAAACCCAAACTAGCGGAGTATAGAAGGTGAAGTCAAAAACTTGTAAGAGCTTCTGGCATCTTCTAACCAAAGAACAATCTCTTTGGTTCCTCTGAAACAAGCTTTACACCTTGGTGATGCTGTAAAGCCATTCACAAACAGGTTAAACAAGATATTATGTTGTCCAATGACACAATTTAGAAATGCTGGTACCAATGCTGAAATAAAAAAGCCACTTTTGTCTCAAGGAAGATGCCCCAGAACCTGAAGAGGTAAGGGATAGAAATATAACTAACTACAAACCACACGGGCACAGAGCCTGATTTGCATTTTTGCTGTTTAAAAATGTCATTGGTACTGCACAACAATTCAAAAGCAGGTTCCTTGAAGGCGGCCTACAGGAAAGGTGGAGAGGGACTTTTTACAAGAGCATGTAGTGACAGGACAAAGAGGAATGGCTTCAAACTGACTGAGAGCAAGTTTAGATTAAATATTGGAAAAAAAATCTTCCCTGTGAGGGTGGTGAGGCCCTGGCACAGGTTGCCCAGAGAAGCTGTGGCTGCCCCATCCCTGGCAGTGTCCAAGGCCAGGTTGGACGGGGCTTGGAGCAACCTGAGACAGTGGAAGGTGTCCCTGCCCACGGCAGGGGGGGGAATGAGAGGATCTTTAAGGCCCCTTCCAACTCAAACCAGCCCATGATTCTGTGATAATCATTAAAACTCCTTCAAATTCTCATAGTTTATCAGAAAGGGTCACACGTTCCTGACTGATGACCACAGACAGCCCCTTCCTTAAAGGATGTGAGGAAGTTTTGCAAAGGCAAAGGACAAAACAATGCATGCAGCTGAAGAAAAAACTGCAGAAACACATCCACAGCACACCTTGAAATAGGTTCTACAGAGGGGAGGGAATTACTCAGATTGACATCCTGCCTTCCACAACTACATCTGTCACAGGAGAAGGAAAAAACAGAAAGGGCTGTTCCTAAACATGAGACAGGTCCCAAGAGGAGCTCGGGAGCAAACTCCCTTCTCCCAGTGACCCCCACAGCCTTGATGCAGAGAGTGTAACAAACAATTCCCAGCACCTACAGTCCCAGCCAAGGTCCCATGACCAAGGAAGAACGGAGTGGTAGCAGATCTGTCAGTCAGCTGGTTGTGAATAACAAAGTGGTGTGTCAGGCACAGAGCTGAACCTGTCACTCGGCAGTGACACGTACCAGGTGATCTGGCTGCCAGTAACGTGCTCTGCTTTTCAAAGCTCTCTGCAGGTCACAGTGTCCCCTACAAGGTCACAGTCCCCAGCAGTAGAAGGTACACGAACTCTCTTCCAGAAATACATCAGCCCCAGACTTTGCACAGTTCCTATTTTAAACCATTTCCTCCCACTTGAACTTATTTTTAAAACCAGGACAACAAAAGCGCAAGACTCTGCAAATCACTTCATAAACTGCCTAATTTGCTCCACGCATGCTGTGATGTGCATGTGAGCATCCCTCTGAGAGGAGATGCACATTCCACCTCCGTGGCTGCTTTCCAAAACCAGCGTGTGGGAATCCACTGCCTTTATCTCGGTAAATTAGTAATCCCTCAAATTTGTCACCTCGTAGGCTTGTTCCTCCTCAAATTTCATTTTCTAGGAGAAAAATAATAAAAACAGCCAGCTTGTTCCTCTGTCACCATCATCCTGGATCCTAGGAACTTATACACCCATTAAAGAACCCCAAAAACTTGTATCCCAAAACAACCTGCAACTACCCTAAGTTTAAACATGCAACTACCCTAAGTTAATTTAGTCCTAAAAGGACTAGTTCCTCCATCCTAACTCGTTCTTCCAGGTTAATCCTCAACAAAGACCCAGCTGGATAACCGAAAGTTACTCCTCATTAAAGAAACATTTACATTTCTATAGAAAGACCAGCATTTACAATGAGTGGCTCACGGGGCTGGAATGTGGCTCAGCAAGCTCAGGTTTGAAGCTGGCTGGGGACAGCTGCAGTGCCTTTTTCCTTCAGACCTCAAGCTGAAATTTCTCATCATGCAGCAGTTCTGGAAAGCTTTGCTGACATCACCCTGCTAAATTAAAAATCCTATTTTTTTTTTCGCTTTGAAAGCACATGCTCTAGCTCTACATGACATATAAAACACTTGGTCCTATGCATTACACAGATTTCGAATCTACTTGTGAAATCCAGGAGCATTTAAGTAAAACCAAGTACAGAATCAATAAGCAGTCATGAAAATAACCACAGCAGTTCACCAGCACGAGCAGGTAGGGTGTTAGGAGTTCAATACATGGGAATTAAGAGTGCCACCAAAGAATTCATGAACTAGCACATTCATCAGCTTTTTCACATGCCTAACAAGGTTTTGTTGGATGTGCACTACCACAGCAAATTTTAAAATCATTTAAGTTTTTTAACGTGAAAAAAGAAAAATTGCAAGCAATTAAGAAAAAGGAAAAAAAAAAGTCACTCGGGACCTTCCTCATGAAAAACATTTTCATTACTTTGGTACGACAAGGACAAGGGGGAATGTCAACTTTCAAACTGACAGAGGGCAGGTTTAGATTATATATTAGACAAGAATTCCTCCCTGTGAGGGTGGGGAGGCCCTGGCACAGGGTGCCCAGAGAAGCTGTGGCTGCCCCTGGATCCCTGGAAGTGTCCAAGGCCAGGTTGGACAGGGCTTGGAGCAACCTGGGATAGTGGAAGGTGTCCCTGCCCATGGCAGGGGATGGAATGAGATGAGCTTTAAGGCCCCTTCCAACCCAAACCATTCTGTGATTCTGTGAAATCCTGGACTCAGGATGCATCTTCTGTCCAGAAAGAGATTCCCAAAGAGCCAGTAGAAGATCAAACATCCACACCCTTCACACTAACACCAAAAATATGAAATGGGGAAACAAAGGAGAACAAAAATCCCAACAGTCTACAACATGACTGGTGGAATAAGAGCCAACCCCATCGTCTCTTGAGTTGCCAGTTGAAATAAAACATAGCTGTAGTACTTCAAGGGATAGAAATAAATAACTTGAACTAGAAGATGAATATTCATGTGTGTTTGATTCATACACATCTCCTGAAAACATCAAACTGCAGTGTTTCATCTCTGAATGAAAGCTTCAGCAAGGATGAATCTTAATTGACTCACGAAATTAGGTTACCAGCAACATTGGATCTAAACCATCTACAAAATTAGCCAAGAAGCAAATTTAATTGGCAATTTAGATTAACTGTTATGCATTTCAAATCTCTTCAGCCAGAGAACAGCAGAATCCAGAAGAGGATTTTCTTTACCAAGTGAGATTTGTTTCTTACTCCAAAGTTTGAATGTAATACCATCTTCCAGATGTCTTGGCAAGATAAAGCTCTCTGCAAACACAGCAAGAGAAGGGCAACTTCCTTCTCAAAGCTGTTAAATAAAGTGCAGAGAGGCTGAGTGAAGAGGATCAGCTGAACACCCAGCCCACTGTCACTTTTCCATTTTTTTGGAGATTGCAGCTGTCCCTACCACAGGCTTTTATGTAGTTGGGAGTTATTAAATGGCCTGGGGACAGTTCAGTGCCAGCACTTGAAACAATGATGACAACAAACTAAACATCTGAAAGGATAGCTTTGAACAAATGAACTGAACGATTTATGGCAGGCAGAACCATGTTCTGTTCTCTCAGAAACATCAATTTTCGGTGATGCTTCACAGGAATTAAGAGACAACTGAAACACTACAAGTCTGGCTTTCAAAGGAGTAAAGGTCACAAAACTTGTTTCTGCATCAGAACAAATGACAATAATTGTCCCACACACCAATCATTGCCCCCAGCACAAAGCTCCAGTGCTGCTACCAGAAGTATTACTAATTCAACTTAAAAATTGTAAAGATGAAACCGGACAGAAAATATCCTCCCAGAATAGTGCTCAATTACCTATGGAACCAATGGCTATTCCCCACTTCCATTTCAGCCAAAAATTCTGTTCTACAGCCAAGGATACTGACTTGCAGAACTTCCTTCAAATATAACAAACAGACCAAGAAAACTTGATTCCAGCAGATTCATATTTTCTGATGCAAAACACTTCACTGAAAGTCATGTTCTCCTTTCTTAACACTACCTCAATATCTGAGACATTTTTCCACCTGAGAGCATCTGGGACAGCATTTTTCAGACTCTGTAACCTTCCCTTGGAAACTATTTCATGGCCCATGATTGTAAAAAATGACAAAATTCTGTTCTGCACACCTCTGCATGCATGATGCATAATGCTAGAGTTGATCAGGAGTGATAAATCAGCTCATTTCTAGCCACGCTGTTAAAAAAATAAATCATTCCACTTAGTATTTACAATTTACTATACTGTAAAACTAGTTATTTCTGAGTTGTTTCCTGGGGATCTGTTTTATCTTACTTGTAAGAGATAAGGTGGGAAGTAATCAATAACTCCAAGCACAGTGGCTTTGGACACAAGTGTCAGCAGATACATAATTAATCATTTATGAACACTTCTCTTTGAAGGCAAAATTAGGGCTGCTTGGGTATTTCTCATCATAATGCAACCACCCCTGCAAATTGATCACTGAAGCTTATGAACGTGAAGACAGTTACAGCATAAAACATCACTGGAGAAAACCCCTAGAACAGCAAAAATAGTTACATGTTTAAGTTTATAGATCTTCCTCCTCAAAGGCGGCTTTGTCTCTGTGGACTCATTCTCTCCAGACAGGTGCAGGTTTACATTTATTCTGTACAAGGTATTTTGCAAATCATTTTCACAGAGACTCTTAGACAATTATGATAGCAACTATATTGCAGATAAAGCAGGAGGATGACAGTGACTAACCCAGTGCAGAGCCCTACAGTGTAAGAAGCCATATTTTTATGCCTACCACCAACTCCTCACACACTCAGATTCCACAGCACAAGCTCATGCACACAGCTAAAACACTAATTGTGAAGGGGTTTTAAGATAATACCACAAATTTGCAAAAGCTTTAGGAAGTCAGAGTTGATGCTATGATTGAATTTCCTTTAAAGCTGCATTTATAGTAAATACCTAATGGATTCCAGTATAAGGCTGCTACTACATTTGCTGTTGTCAAGACATTAAAAAAATAAAACAAAATTAACTTTGATTCCTCAAGACAAGTATTTCCATTTAGAGTCCAGTTTTAGTAGAGAATTCACTCAGCTATTAACCCGCTTGGGTAACAAAACGTGCACAGCACTTTGTTTAAAACAAAACAAGAGCATGTAAACAAAGTTATCTACACCTCTGAAGTTGGGAGGCATTTTTGTTCCACTATTAAACAACCACTCAACAGCTTCATTGTTCTTGTGCAAAACCTAGAAAGAACCCTTGCACAGGGCAGTTCTGCTCTCCTGAAAAAGTTCTCCTTCCAGCCAGCACACGCTGCTGAAGGGCCCCTTATGAACAGGCTGGTGAGAGAATTTCTCTGCAGCCTTAACCCACACAAGTTTCATCACTGAGAGCTATTAAAGGGATTCTCATCCTCACTTGATTGCCCTGACACGTTGTAGGGAGCAGAGGAGCTGGTTAGTGAGTTAGTGAGCTGAAGGGAGTGATGCCAACCACAGACACCTCAGAATTCACACACTTTACCACCTTCAACATCCACTGCCTCTAACTATCACTAGAATCAAAATACAGTGAGAACTACCAACAGATTCTTTTGGGAGCCCTAAAAAAAATTTACTCAGAAGTGTAAAAATAATGCTAGTAAAAATATAATGAAGTTATTTATCCAGTCATGAAAACACATTTCTTGACAAACACCCTAAGCATGCAAACTTTGCAACACCCCAGAGGTTCCCAAGAGCAGCATCCCAAGAGCCTTTACCTCATCCACAACTGACCAGCACAGCAACAGAGCTGGACTGGAGCAGGAACACCACAGACAAGGTTTCCATTTGGTCTAACACCAAGCACAGACATTACGTGTCCAACAGAGCAAGAGACAGTTCAAGCTGGGGACTATAAAACCAAGAGGGCCAGGACTAAGAGGTCCAGCTCTGTTTCTGCAGCTGCAGGGACAATTCACCTTTTGTGCACTCTCCTTCCCACCAGATGGATAAACAAGCCCAGGAAGACAACACTCTACAGCCTCTGCATTTTCTGAATGAAGAGCTGCTGCAATTTACTACAAACCTGTCTCATTAAATTATGTGCATAATAAAATATACTGAATTAATCTAAATGATCTGTCTAGACCAGCAAATGAATTTCCAATTGTAACTGTATTTAAGGAAAGAAAAAAATCAAGTTTAAGTAAGCTTAGTCTATTCTTGTAACTTATTGATCCTGAAAATGCAGACATTATCTTTGTGCACTGAATCAACAATACATTTTTAAAGAGTATAACTGAAAGTTATGGTAAGCCACATTTGACACATTCTAATTGCTTGTTGCTATCCTGCAACTTGCTATTACAAGCCTTTAAGGATACAAAGTAAATAATTACATCATCATACATTTGTCTGCACAGTAATTATTAAGATGTGAGGATTGAGATACTGAATTCTTGAGTTCCAAGTTCTGTGGTGGTCTATTCCATAAAATAATAAAACCCAATAAAGAACTGCTATAAGGCACAACCTCTGGGGTTTTTTGCAACAGGAAAAACATCAAAGTCCCCTATATCCAAAGTGGCAGATACAGGGTGACCAGCTTGTTCCTTGCGCTCACTTTCCAATTTATTCAGCTTGGAGAAGATGCCCCTGTGATCAGCTACATTATTTTCAAGCTCAGCAACAACATTCAAGTTCTTGAGCACTCCATATTTAACACATATTCTTTGGACGCCTCATTTTGTGCATTTCTTCCTAAAATTGTAAGAACCAAACATTTTAGTTACTTCACAAAGAAGAGACTAAACACAGAGCATTTTAGAATATCATATCAGTGTCAAATACAGATATTTCTCGTATCTTCATGATGCAGGTGACAAAACTGATGCTGAGTGAAGGAGTAGAAAAATGGCACCTTGTAAACAGAAGGCCTAGATATCAACAGCATGATGTAACATTGCATTTGTTCAAGGACAAGCTACTTCAAATACCAAAGCCAATAAATTATCTGCTTAAAAATTCAGCGTACTTGCAGGCTAATCTTGCTTTCAAACAACAGCAAAAAAAAATCATCTGACTGGCACTACAAACAGTGATTTAAAAATATAGCCTTATCAAAGCAAAAAAAGCCTGATTGGGATGTTTTCCAGCCAACACTAAGATAACAGAAAGCAAAGCTTTCCACCTTTGTTCTAGGTCAGCATGTGTGAAGTTCACACAGCAGAATTCACAAGAAGAAGGACTGAAAGACATACCAGTTTCAATCATAAGACCTGCCAGCAAGTACGTATCATGGAAAGCAGTAACAGTATTGAAAGTGACTTAAAGAAACCATCCAAGAGTGAAAACTATCTTCTGTGATCAGTTACCAAAAGATGTCAGCAAACAAATAACTAATAACCATACTGCTTTTCATTATCACATCAGCTGAGCCCTTTATCCCATCTAGTCTTCAACTACTTTTAGGAACAGGGTTTGCTGTCAAATCACCATTTTCTATTTCAAACTTCTGCCTTCTAAGATTATTTTGGCATGGCTGAAGAGCCAGTTCTGGAGGAAAAATGCCATATTTTTTCCTGGACAGCAGACATCTCAGTGTTTCCTTTTGAGGACTTCCTGAAGTTACAAGTTCATCATGAGGTGCTGTCGGTTCAGGAAAGCAACAATAAGAATCACTCCTGATCCTATCCCAGACTGCCCTCAGCTTTCTGTCACCATTTGCACGGCTTGACAACTATTTTAAGAAAAAGCTGTGTTTACTGTAACTGCAAACCCAAGGGGTTACTTAGGGAGAAAATCACCACTCGGAATTTCTTGCTTCCATGCTAGTTTAGCCAGTTCTCCTACTCTCATCCCACGGCACAGCGCTTTATGTTTGGAAGTTACTCAAGTCACTGCTTCCAGAAATTGCCCTGAGGTTTTAGAAGTCCCTGAGCACGCTGGTGTAAAGTTTGTTAAGATGGTAACACATGCGGTTGCCCCCAGATGGCAACGCGAACATGGATTTATAGAACTTGGGAAGGTTAAGTTTTGGAACGATCAAATTTATTTTCCCCTGCATGCAAAGCCTTAGAAAAGGAAACACCATGGGAAGAGGGGTGCAAATCAACACTGCAGATCTGTGTTTCCTTTTTACTTTTCCTGGAATCTCAAGTGAAGGCTATGTAATTTAACTGAGAAAATTCACTGTAAATGGAAGAAGTATCTGCTTGCACTCAACATGCTTTGGCAGATACTTCTGAGAGGGAACACAAGGTTATGGCACACATAAAAGCCAGGAGGCGATTTTGAACCTACATTTGAAATTCTGGCCTGCAAGTGCTGCACAAACTGCTTCCAAAAGGAGTCCTGAATCCAAACATAAAGAGAGCACAAACATGATCAATAACCAAATTAAATAAATGGCAACTTATACCTTTATTACCATGCAGAAGTTCTGGCGGCATGTTATTTAAAAAAAAGCCTTTTTTCCTGCTATTTTTCCCATCTTGCTTGTCTCCTTTTCAGGAGCTCTGTAAGAGAAACATCGAGTAGGTAACTGAAAAACAAAATTTTAAAAAAAGCCAATCCCAAATAAACCCGGACTGCTCTCTGTGCTTCAGCTGTGAACTGAAAGGCCCCTTGAGGCTCCTGCACCGTGCTGAAACTGAGCCCAGCACATTCCTCTGGGGAGCCGGGTGTCGTAGACTCCTTTGCTAAACTACCCAGCTGCAAAAGCAATCGGAAAAAATATGGTAAAATTAGAAAAAGCCCAACGCTGGGGCTGCCGGAGCTGCACTGACCCGCACCTTCTGCACAGCAACGTCCTTCAAACCCCGCTCTGTGCCCGGGCCCAGAGAGACCAAGGGATGGGGTGGAACCGGGCAGGGCTCAGCCCTGGATGGGATCACAGCACCGGGCATGGCTCAGCACCGAGGAGAATCACAGCACCGGGCAGGATTCACTGCACCGGGCACAGGCTCAGCACCCAGCAGAAATCACAGCGCCGGGCAGGATTCACTGCACCGGGCACAGGCTCAGCACCCGGCAGAAATCACAGCACCGGGCACGGCTCAGCACCGAGGAGAATCACAGCTCCGGGCAGAAATCACAGCACCGGGCAGAAATCACAGCACCAGGCACGGGCTCAGCACCTCACCCCGACGCTGCAGCACGGGCCTGCGGCTCGCAGCGCCCCGAGACACCCGAGCGGGTCAAGGCCCCCTCGGCCGCCGGGACGGCAGCGCACCGCTGGGGCAGCCGCTCCCCCGCCCGCCCCCGCCGCACTGACAGCGCGGCCCGCTGGGGACGGGATCCCCGAGCCGGGCCCGAGCGGGGCTGTGGGGGCGCTGGGGCCGGCGAGGGGAGCGGGAGCCCCGGGGGAGCGGAGCGGGGAGCGGAGCGCGGCGGCCCCGGGCCCGGCCCGCGGCATTACCTGCACCGGCTCCAGCGACGGCACCGCGGACACCGAGGCGGAAGTGCGGCCCTGGCCGCGGAGGATTGACAGGCGGCTCGGCCAATCGCAGAGCGCGGCCGCGCCCCGCCGTTGCCAAGGCGACGAATCAGCTCTCCCGTTTCCCCGCTGGAAGGCGGGGCGAATGCTAATGAGGCTCCGAGCCTGACCGCCCCGGGCCGCGCCACCGCTGGGGAGACCGCTGGCCAATGGCGCAGGGAATATGCAGATGAGGGCGTGGCTATGCAGATGAAGCACTACCGGCAGCCCCCGGGGCGCGGGAACGCTTCACCGGGCGCGTTCTCAAGGATTGTTGGGGTCCCTCCGGCACGAACGATCACACTGTGGCTATTTTTGCCTGTGTGACTTTTGGGATACTTGTGCTAGGAGTGATTTCAGGCCCTAAGCTGTGCTCACTGTAACCTCGAAGAAGAATATGTCACTCCCAATGACAGGCGGAAGGAGAAGGTGTTTTTGTTTTCTCAGTGTCCAGATCCTTTTATCGAGATAGGGACCGTCAGTCGCATATTTTCTTGTTGATGCTGCGATTTGATGAGGGCTGGTAGGAAATCAAGCAGATTTGCGGGATTATATGAGTTTAAGGCCAGCATCCATGTGACTACGAATTCCTTCATCCTACTGACATTCTCCATGCCCTATCGCTCTTAGCAGGTCAATGGATACCTCAAAACCCCAGAGAAATGGTCCACAAAGCCATGTGTGAGTATGAAATGGTAGGGAGTGAAGGAGGGAAATGAGACACAAATACTTATCCTCAAAATTATCTTCTCTTACCGTTGCTTCAGCTCTCGGTGAAAAGCAAATACAGGGATGAGCACAGTAATTCTGCAGCACAAACCCATTCATCAGAGGTGGATACAAATGTTCTTTAACAACGGAATGGCTGCAAGGGCAGTGGGGAAAATCATCACAAAACCTGAACCACTCCTTTGCTGCACAGCTCCCTCCTGCCATCCCCAAATACTTTTGCTGGCACACTGTTGATTCTGGAGTATTACTCACCCCTAAATGGGCTGGCAGCTCCTGGCCATCAGCCACATGCTGACAATGTACGAGACACGAATTAACAGTGATAATGCTCCTTGCTCTGGCACAAGTGTGAGGATTTGATGAAATCTCCACTGGGAATTTCTCACATGCGCTGGGATTGAGGAGTGTTTTGGGGTGGGCACAGCTGGCACCAAGGATGTCTATTGGTCCTTCTCAATCCAGTCTTGCTGTAGCCACATGTTTCACCCCTGCATTTACCCAAAGTTGTTGGACTCATCTTTAGGGAGTACAGATCTTTGGGACTAACGGATAATTTTTATCACTCCAAATATTTTTATAATATTTTCCTGATTTGCCCAGAAAGTTATTTTTTTCCAGTAAGCCCCAATTCAACCACCCTCTTGGACTGGTCAATATTATAGGCTCAACATGAAGCACAGAAATATTTCTTCTGCAGCTTTTCAGCAAAGCCCCACAAACAGAATGTGAGCAGGAACTTAAATTATTATTTTCTGATGGTGCAGGCCTTTGTCATGACAAAGCAGCTGATCTGAAAAAGTTCTCCAAAAGGACTATGGCAAGAGAAATCCACCGATTAGATGACCAAGATATACTGAATTTTTATAGCTTTTTCAGGTCTTAATTGAAGGCATGGGCATCCTTCTCCGGGGCAGTTTGTCAGCATTTCAGCTAGACTTCCATGCTTTGCAAAAATGAGGATAATTGACAATTTCTTCTTTTGTTAGATATTCAGGGGCTATTCTCTAGCAATCTAACACCATAAAACCCCATAACTGGACAGGGAGAAGAATCGAACTCCATATTTGTCTCTCTCCTGCACTGGCAATGAGGGGAAAGAGCAGTTATCTTTTAAAGGAGATGGCACGGAAATTCTGCCTTGTTGGCGAAGTTTTGCAATGTTAAAATAATTAAACAGGGGGTTTACAGTGGAAAGTATTGGGCAACTGTCTCAGGCATAGGTGTAACCATCAGCTCCACCTGTAATAAACCCAGCTGCTTCCCTCTTGTGGAGAAACACAATCCACTAAGAAAACTGATCCCAGCAAACCTTGTCACTGCAGCAGATTTAGGAAACCTAAATGGGTTAGGAAGAAGGAAGGGCGAAATGGAAAACAAAAAAAATCTAGAGATGTTGATGTAGAGATACTGCAAGGAAATGTGGCACGTTGCAGCAGAAATACTGATTGTCAGCAGTTAATCCATCACCCATTGTGTGTAGGCAGAGACAAAGGCCTCTTCCCTCCTCCTCCAAATCATCCAGTAGCCAAAGCAGTCGCTCAGTCCCAACATGCTCAGGCAAGTTGTTCAGCTCTGCCATGGGAAGCTCTTTTTAGCCCGTGACTCCTTGCCAGGGAGTTTCAAAACCAAACCCATTTGTTTAGTGAAGGCTCCAGCATCCTCAGCTCGGTGCTGCCTGTCCCTCCTCCAGGCCGGAATTCCCAGCACCCCGTGCCTCCACAGCCTTTCAGAGGCACAGCAGTGTCCTCACAGTTCTGTGCCAAATGTCCTTGGAAACGCTCCCAATGCTCCTGTTCACCAACAGCTTCACCTTGGAGGAGTGAGGGGCTTGTGCACACTTGAAAGATAATTTGGATTAAGGGACATTGTGCATTAAAAGCAGAATGGGACTCCCAAAATAACTCTGGGCAAATAAGCCCCAAGTTATCAAAGCAGTTGATTAAAGAGTTTTCAAGATCTTTCTCTTCTTGCATCCCCATATGAGTGAGCCAGACAGCACTCTGCAAAATGGGAAACATCCAAATCTTCCATAATCCGAATAATAAAGATTTCCTTCTGTAGTCTAGCTCATCTTAAAAGACAGGAATTTTGAGTTCTATTGGCGGTAATAGAGTGTTTTGAGCTGCTGGCACTGAAGAAGGGAAGATAGTGTGAAAGAGCTACAGTCACAGAAATTTATTAAATATAAAAAAATATTTAAAAAAGCAGACATTGGTAATACTGATAAAGCTGTAATGAAAAACGTGGTAATGCTGGAACCACATGAATTTTAACCAGTACCTTGAAGAAAAGCAATTCAAGGGAAAAAGAATCCGTAAATAATGAGGAACATGGCAAAAGCTGAATAAGTAGAAATAGCCAGTCTGTTGAAAGGCTGAATAAGCATGTTCTTTGTAATGGCATGGAAAGGAAAAGACACAACAGCCTGTATCCTCCGCTTCAGTGATAATTCCCCTGGGAGCTGCACCCATTCAGCTGAGGGCAGTTCAGGGCCTGAACCACTTCCCTTCAATATAAAATAAAGTTTTGAGAACCTCTGTGGTCAAAGTTGTGAAAGCTTAAAAACCTGAGACTTCAAGGGGCTTTCTGCAGGAAGCCAGCAAGCTTGTTTAAAACCATGTTTTCTCACAAAGTCTAGACACAATCACAGAATCACAGGATTGTTAAGGTTGGAAAAAACCTTTAAGATCATCAAATCCAACTGTAACCTCCACGTTCACCATTAAAACATGTCCTCAAGTGCCATATCCACAGGTTTTTGGAACGTGTGATGTACCCCTCTGCTGAATCCTGAATTCTAATTCCAGGTATAACTTCTGGTGCTGGAAACTCCTGTTCCTGGAGCTGAGTAGAGATTAGCAGGAGGATGTACTCAGGATAAAAATATTTGGGCCAAACTGGCTCACTTTCATACCCCATCTTCCCCATAGTCCATGGATTTTTTGTGTATCCATAGCAGGGAAGATGTGGGTAGATCAAATTGAACTCACAACTTCAATCCTTCACACACCTGTGTAGGATTTGGGAGGCTCCTTAGGGGGATGATACTGTGGAACCTGACTTTTAGGAGCCCCCTCCCAATGAGGGCTGGTACACGGGAGCTTCAGCCTGAGTTCCAGGAGCAGATCTGAAGAAACTCTGTTTTCCCCATGCCTATGCACCACTGCTGCCAGTGAAACTGTCATCAATCAGTGGTGCTTTATATCCTAATAGATGTTTATTTGCCAAACTTGGCCACAAGAACATCTCATTTAGAATTAATTCCCACATCCGAGTTTAGCTACGCACATGGCAGCGAGGGAAGTGACCCCTGCACTCCTGGGACCACATTTCCCTCTACGATGGCAGCAGATCAATTCAGCAGCTCGTGTGAGGCTTCCTTCTGGAAACTCAAGTTGATAGAAGTTAATTATACATATTGATGCAAGGTCAGAATTGACGTGGGAGTAAAATTTAACTTGTCTGAGTTCTTCCTTGGTAACTTCCCTCTGTCCCCAGGATCTCACTGGGAGAAGCAGCAGAGCAGGGTGGGTGTGCACGAGGCAGAGCAAAGGGAAGCTCCTCACACCCCTCAGTGGAAGGGACATTTCCTTTTAGATATTCCCTGTGCCAGGTCGGTCAGATTTCAACTGTGCAGGTTAGATGTTACTGATGTTGGTTAATTTAATTTAATTATTCACTGAATTCAATACTGTTGTTTCAGTAGCACAGCTTTTCCCCGAGGCAGCATCATTCCCTCTCCATTTTCCTGTCTTTGTGGATGAAGGGACAGCAGAGAAATGTTCTCTGTGCCATGCACATGTATTTTCCAAGGGTTCCTGATGACACACCTGCACTGTGCCCCCCAGCACAGGGCAGAGCTGCCAGGGCTGGCAGAGTTCACAGCACGAGGGCAACTGCCCTGACACCCAGGGTGCCACCTCCTCAGGATGCAGCGCAGAGCTCAGGCAGCTATTGACCCCAGGAATGGGCTCAGGACAGTTTAGCCCTGCAATTTTGCAAAAAAAAATCCTTGGATTTTAACCCTGTGACCTGTGCCAACCAGCAACACCTGCAAAA
The DNA here is from genome assembly GCA_013398115.1 of Falcunculus frontatus. Lineage (NCBI taxonomy): Eukaryota > Metazoa > Chordata > Aves > Passeriformes > Falcunculus > Falcunculus frontatus. The sequence goes on along the minus strand of VZRV01006242.1, from coordinate 33,841 downwards.
AGAAAAAAAAAGAGGAAAAAAACAAAAAACCTGACACTGTGTAAAAACTGTCAGCTGTGTTTACTGATACACTATAGATTGTTTTAGCATGTAAATTTCTCTAGCTTGGTAAAATTAGCACCTTTGATCCAGCAAATATTTATATGCACGTATTACTTGCTGGAATAGTCTCCTGTACTCAGTGTAACAAAGTCCTGTCCACTGGTCCCTAGGCAACCACTAGAACAAACTAATTAGTAACCTACATATTCACACATACCCATCAAAACAAGATCAGGTTAATTGTACTGTGCCTCAGCATTTTCTGTGTTCAAAAACTAGCATCTCAACTTTGCCAAAATAACTTATACTAATTTACAGATTGGTTTTAAAAATGAGTGTAAAAAAAGGTCTCAGCATGCAATTCCAGCCCCCCCAAAAAAAGGTAATGAAGTAAATAAGATATTTGAGCATGAACAAAAAGAAAAAAATCAGATCCTGTCCCAGATCCTGTCCCAGATGGAGTTGGGAAGTTTGGCTCTGGATCTGAAGGCTGCTACACAAGAAATCCCCGACAGGCAGACAAACTAATGTGCCTCCCTCATCAGCTTCTGTGTCAGCTACAGCTGACTCTATTTACTTTTAGCCCAGAGAAGGAACTGGGAGCAGAAGGAAAAGAAAAAAACCTTCATTGATATTCACAATGTTGTCTTACGTGTCCAGCATTATTTTTGTCCAAGGAAGCTCTTTCAGAAAATGGGAGAAAACAAGTGATGAGGTGGAAGAATGGCCTTCAGAGGGGAAGAAAGGACCCTGTTGTGGAGGAAGGGGTTTGTTTTATCCTGTATTAAAGTACCATGAATCATTTTTGTCTCTGTTTGTATATTGGGTATCAGAAGAGTGAGGTGGACTCAGTCTGAAAAAATTGACTTTTTTACCCTAACTAAGCTAAATGTCAAATTAGACATCTCTAACGATGAAGGAGCGTTGGTGGAAATCACAGCTCACCCTGATGGCGAAAATCCCCACTTGTCCCCATTTCCATGCAAAATAAACGATGTCCTGAACCTAAACCTCTGCTCTGGAGCACGGGTGAAAATCCAGGCACTGAGCTTTGGCAGGAGAGCTCATGCCCGCTGTTTGCCTGGCTGGGCTGGCCATGCCAGCGTTCCCTGAGCGCCCAGCCCCACGTTCCCGGCCACCGCGGCCATCCGGCCCCACGGCAGCAGGAAGGAGCCCTGCCAGCTGGCTGCCTGCTAAGGCTTCCCAGCAGCGAGGGACCATTCTGCCTGCAGCGCTGCCCAGGGCTCCTTTCACATTTCCATGGATTCCTGTCACCAAGGATGGGAGCCTGGAAGGAGGAGAAGCCGCTTTACCTGTGCACGGCCGCTCTGGATGCAAAGCACACTTGTATTTTTCCAGCCCTGCCATTCTGAAGGGGATTTTGCAGGTACTCTCTCCCCATTTACACCGAGTGAGGGTTTCTCCCTGGCTGACAGAGCTCAATTTTGGCTCCAAGCATGGCATTTACACTGCTGGGAATAATGTCCAAGAAGGCACGACTGACAGGAAACTTCTACTTGACCACGATGCGATTCATTGGGAGGCTCACGCTCTCTGAGTTAAAACAGCATCACTGAACAAAAATCAGTGAAACCCCCAGGCTGTCTGGCAATCGAGTGCCCCAGGAGCCTTGCCCTGTGGGTGGGGGATGGCCAAGGCTGTTTGCTGCAGGTGCAGCAGGGCTGGAGCTGCTGCAGCCCCTCAAGTGCAGCTCAAACAGGGTCCAGCAATGGCTCTCCAAATGCAGCCGCTTTGGTTTTGGCAGTGGCTTTGCACAGGCCGGAGAAAACAGCCCTTCTCTGGGAGCATAGAGGCAGAAAGAGTGAAGACTGAAGCAGGAAGGAGTGGGGTGAGGAAGGAACCAATGAGCCTCAGATTTCCTCAAATTAGTCATAGAATCATAGGATAGTTTGGGTTAGAACTTTTGGTCCATTCCCCCTGCAATGCACAAGGACACCTTCAAATAGACCAGGTTGCTCAGAGCCCTGTCCTTACGCACTTCCAGGGATGGGATGTCCATCACTTCTCTGGAGAACTTGTTCTAGTGTTTTACCACCCTCATCATAATTTTTTCCCCTAATACCTACACTGAATCAATCCTCTTTTAGTTTAAAAGCATCACCCATCCTTGGCAGTGCTCAGATCAGCCCTGGGAGTTCTTCTGGCCTGGAGAGGGATGAGTCTGGAACAGCCCTATGCCAAGAGAGGAGACACAACTGCCCTTTCAGCCAGAGCAAACTTTATCGGGTTTTTAGTAGGAAAAAAACCCTTATCTGTTCACAAGAGCAGCCTTGTGAGGCTGCACATGCTGTCACTGCTTCAGGCAAACAGAAGTGGAAGGACTTTTTCCTATCTTTTATACGTGCAGCCGCTATTTAATGTAAATGTACTTACCAGAAATTGAATAACTCCCACACCAGTAATTTTATACCCATCCAACATTTAAATTATGAATGCAATAATCTGCAGCACCACGACTCACAAGGCAAGGCTAGAATTCCCGAGGCAAGAAAAGCCTATTTTTAGACCTTCGCAGCTGAGATTTTTACTAGATGTAGAAATTTGCTTCCTCCTGCTGCCTCGGGGGTTAACTTGCGTGCAAAATTTCAATGTTTCGTTTTTCTGACAGGTGGTCAAACAGCAGCAAAACAAACAAGCTGCTTTTGGGGGAAGGAGTGCAAGAAGAAATCCCCGTGCTCTGCCCGGGTGAGGGCTTGCCTAACAGGGTTACTCTGAGGCAGAGAAGTGATGAAATTGGTTGTTCCTCTGAGGACGTCCTCTGGCTGGGCTCTAACCTGGCTCAGGAGTGGTGGGTGCTCTCCCTGAGCAGGGGCTGTGCTGGAATCATTCCATTTTTAGTCCATGTAGCTGGCAACAGTTCCACAGAAGATGCTCCTGACTCATATTTGCAAATGCCATTTAAAATCCTGGGTTATTTTCTTCTCTATGTTTCTTAAGAGGTTTTTTTCCTTATATTTCAGGGACTTGGTGTTTTTCTTGCTCTTCTTCTGTGCGTGGTACTCAGGAGAGAGCAAAGCAGTGCAAAATTCTTGTTTCCCACTGTGTGTGGCAATAGCAGAAAATGAATGAGAGAGAGAAAAGGATCAGATGCTCCCCAATAATCAGAAGCTCCTTTCTGCTGGGCCCCACAAGGGATCTGTCATCAAGAGCATGGAGGCAGCTCTGGTTCAGGCTGAGCAGCTCAGGGTTTCATCACTTTTTGTGTCACATAAAGGCATTTATCAGCAGGGCTCGTATTAACTGGTGGATGAGATGTGATGTGATGCTCGTTCCAAATCAGGACTGTAGAGTAATGTTCTCCATGCCAAGCTCTGTCTGAAATTAACCTGATGAGAAATCCCAGCCCTGGCACTCTCCTCCCTTGACAAATCACTCCACTGCCATTTCTTAATCAAAGGCTTGCCAGAACGGGAGCTCTAACACCACCTCACCTGCCCAAACCCAGCTGAGAGGCTGCTTGGTAGCAAGAGTTAAACACATTTATTTTGCCTCTGAATATAATCAGTGGACCATGTACAGAAAAAGATGCTAAATCTCTGTCTCCCAGTGCTCTACTCTAGCAGAGTAGATGGACCTTAATTTCCTCTCCTCTGCAAAGCAATGCACTGCTTTCCCTGATGTCATCAGGCTTTGGTTGTGCTTGAGGGAAAAAGTATTTTTAAAAAATAAAAATATTGTGGCAAATGGAGATGCAATTCTTTTAAAACATTGTCCTTTTTGAGAAGTAACAGCAACAAAAATTATGTGAAGATCAAAGAGAAAAGAGGCTGTGCTCAAGAATAACTCAAAAATAATATGAGGCAGTTGCTGAGCAACTCTCCGATGCAAAGTATTGCTATTTTCTGGTCCCTCCCCTGATCTGCACAAGAGGGATGGTGTCTAGTACTGGTCAAAGAAAAAGTCTGTGTGATTGCCTGGGTACAATTAGATCTAAGGTCTTTGCAAACGGCTCCTATCAATCAGCCTCGAGCCATTGATCTTACATCTAAAGCACTTATTGAAATATAAATTATGGGGGTTTTGATCTAATCCACTATTAAGGATTCCTTTCTTCCTTTTTGAGGCTGGGTAAATAAAATTCTTCCATCAGAAGTTGCTTAATAATCATGCTGGACACACAGCAAACCAAATCCTGAGGGTGAAGCAAAGCGAGGACTCAGAAGCTAAAGGCTGATTTCTTTTTCTCTGGTCTTTTCTTTTTTTCTTGGAACAGCTATTCTTTACCCAGGCATTGCACAGTGCTAAATGCATTCCAATAATCAGGGTATTGTCTGTTATCTGCCTCGAGCTGAGAAGCACACGTGCCACAGGGACCTGCCTGCTGCAAAGTGATACCCGAGGACTTTACCCTTCTCCTCCCACAGTGGCTTCGTCCTTGTCCTGCTTTTGTCCAGCTGCTGGCACCTGGCTCCAGATGCAGAAGTGCTTTTGTCCTCCAAGGAGGGATTGTCAGTATCCATCCATGGGATCTCTGGCATCAGAATTGCACTGAGACCATCAAATGGAGGGGCAGATGCCATAACATCCCCATAGCAGCGCTGGGACAAAGCTCAGGTGGTCACTGTCCCTCTCTCCTGCTGGGGTCTCTGGGGAGATGTTTAGATCTCTGATGAGCATGGGAATACATTGTGTCATCTCATTTTGTCACAGAAGGGAATAAACTCCTGAGCTCCACCCCAGCCTGCAGAAACAGGGGGCATCCCACTTTTCCATCTCCCTCTCCAGCAGGGCAGGAGGGAGATGTGACTCCACACCACACTGTGCATCCCTCTGGGGAGGGTCCCTGTGAGCATCCTGGGAGTGGGCTCAGCCACAGGGTCAGGGATCACAGGGCCCCTGCTCAACACTTCTTCCTAGGGGATGGCCTGAGGCAAAACTGTCGCTTGACCCACAGCAACATCAGTGTGACAAGGCTTGCCCTGCTATTTCCCAGTGTGGTTGGGTTTTTTTTTAAATACCCCTTTGAAAGCAGTGCAGCCAGCTCAGCTCTGCCTCTTGGATGCTGGCAGGCTGCCACCCTTTAATTAAGTCTGCTGTTATGTCTGATGCTGGTGGCAGCATTTCAGGGCACCAGCACAGAGGCTGTGGGAGTGGGAGATGAGGTGGCTGCAGAGCTGTGTGGTGACTTGGATGTTCAGGATAACATGCCGAAGCAAGACTGTCGGTTTTATCATCCTCACTGGTCAGATCAGCTCTGAGCACAGATCCAGTCAGGCCATAGAAAAACTCCTTTTTCTGCAGGGAAGAGGGCAGCTGGGAGCAGAGAGCATTGGTTTGGAACCCCACCCCTCACTTCATGGCACAAAAGTGCTGCCAGAGCCCTCTCTGAAGTCCCCTGGTAGCCGGGTGTGTGCCCAGAGCACGGAGCCAGCTCAGCAGGCTCAGCACCACGCTGACCTACAGCCTGCGCACCCCAGGGGCTGTCCCTGGGCTGTCCCTGCGTGAACCGAGCCTGGGCTGAGCTTCCAGCCCGGGTCAGAGGAGCAGGGACGGAGGAAGGGACAGCTTTAGCATCTCCCACTGTGCTGGAGGCCGGACTGCAGGTAAAGTGTGAGTAGTTTTCCCTCTGCTTCTGGCTGCTCCACATAGAGCAGTTCGAATTCTTATCGCTCCCCATCATGTGCATCAACAGAGTCTGTGGCCAGGTACATTTCACTGCTACACAGCCTCTTTGCTGCAAGTCATGGCTTGACTTCAGTGCATCCTTCAGCCTCATTTCTCCTCACGCAACTCCCCAGAGCACAGATCTGTTCCTTCCTCTCCTCCCCACGCAGCTGCTGCTGTTGTGCAACCCCAGGGTTGAATTTCAATGCCGCTGTGCAATGACCATGCACAGGACACGGTGACGAGGCACAGCCGGGAGTGTGCAATCCCAAATCCATGTTCCCGCAGCTCCCTGTCCCCACAGCCAGCCGCGGATGCTTCGGAAAATCAGCCTCGCATTGCAAAACGCGTTGGGCTCTTGTCTGGGATGTGGGACTCTGCCACCACCAAGTGATCAGTGGAAAGAAGAGAGAGCAGCCTGCTCAAGGCAGCACTCGTGTAACCCCAGGCTGGTGCCCTGTACCCTGCAATTTGTATTCTGCCTCTTGATCTCCGGCAGCTGTGCCCTGCTGCCCCTCCTGATGTCCATCAGCTGCCCCAGAGCAGTTTGTCACTCCCTCAGCCCCACAAGGCTGATTTGATCTGCTCTGCTCGCAGATAATGCCATGGACAGAGCCGCGTTGCAATTAAATACTCTCCCGGCTCTATGCTAATGAGAAGCAGGAACAGAATGCACAATGGCAGATAATTACAGGCGAGCAATTAGACACAATCTTCCCTCTTCCTTGTCCTTGCTGCGTTTTTTCCACTGTTCCACACTTGCCGTGAGCCTGACACAGCGGCCAGAGCTCTGAAGATGATAAGCAGAGTAATGAAAAAGCTCTTTGAAGCATGTCCCTGAAGCTCCATGAGCACTGATCATCCCTTCATGCCATTTTTCTGCAGCACTGCTGGCCAGGGCAGTGAGCAGGAGGTCCACTTCAGGTGGTCTGAGCTGCTAAAAGTAGTGTCATTAAAGAACCCCAACTTAATCCTGATAATCGAATTAAAGGAATATAATGGAATATTTCCTGCTTGTTTCCAAGAGGGCTTGTAACTTGCTAAAACTTTTTGAAACCCCGCTGCTGTCAATAGCAGCTCATGAGCTTTCCCAATGGCTTACCCTTCTTGCTCAATACTGAGTGTCTGTGTAGGAAGTGTTTTTCAAAACACTGTGGGCTTTGCACAATTAATTTGGGGAAGTCTGTGGTGTGTCCCAATGCTCAAAAAAGGGCTGCGACGAGCTGAGGAAATCACATGTATAAAGCCAACCTATAGAAACAAATAACCACGTTTTCATACATGTAATCTCAGGCAGGATTGCTTAGAAATGGCAAAGTGCTTTAAAACAATGCCATAATATTCTTAAATGCCAAGTGTCACATGAAATATTATTCAGAATCACTTCTCTCTCCTTCCCAACCTCCCTGCAAACAAGTGGGATCTGCACAGCCTGGCCGTGGGCGCTGGGAACAGCATCAGCTGTGAGTGGTGCATTATTAACAACTGGAATTATTAACTCTGTTTCAGAAAGCTGTTCTGTGCCTCTACACACAGTCATTTGCAAAATTATTTGGAAAATTCATCTCGCACCTGATCCCTCCCTTTTTTAATGAACCATGTCATGCTGTCAGACAACGCTGATGGACAGCAGAAAGCAAGGAGAAAGGGAAATAGCACCTGAAATGAGAGGCAGAGCCTTTCCCACAAAGCACCTCACTCACAGAGTTAAAGTAGAGCAAAACAAGTGGAGATTACAAGAGAAATTGCACCGTGGGAGGGGGTGGCAGTGTGGTGGGATCTGGGTCCCTGGGGGGAAGGTGAATATCCCAGCTCTCACTTACTGCCAAAACTTTCAGCCACCAGGAAGATGCTGATGGTACCTGGCTCCAGTTTGGTGCCCTCCTCTATTCCCAGTTGCCCTGGCTCTGCTTCTCCAGTCGCAGCTCCAGGGAGAACCTCTCTGCTCATGGGGCATCGTTGGTTTTTGTCTCCTTCAACATCTGCTTGGAAAATAGGAAAACTCCCTCTTTGTAGTGACCAGAGATACCCCTGGGCTCCAGGGGAGCTCTATAACCACTGGAACTGTTGGCATCCTCACTCCGTGCTCAGGTCTGCATCTCATTCCTATTTTTGCTGCTCTTCTCTTTTTTCCAAGCAAATTACTGAGGAGTCCTCCACCTGCCAAGCACCAACCCAACCTTCATCAGATAATACTGCCTGCAAAAATTGTACAGCAGAGTTTTTTGTGTGATTGACATTCATTTTCAAGCTTCACAGTGTCTTGTAGGCCCTGTGAAAGAAAGGAAAGAGAGAGGTGGGAATGATTTCTTGCTTCCCCTGCCCTGCTAGGGCAATGTTTCTCAGCCTCCACAGGGAGGAGGTGTGTGGGAAGCAAAAGGGTCAGAGGAGTTTCTGTGGCCGCTGGTTTTGGGATAAGCAAGTACAGTTTGTCATGCAGCCTAAAAGGAGATCTGGCTTCTGCATCCCCCAAATTCTTGCTCCTCTACTCTCTGGCACTACACCATGCAAGAAAATTGCTGATTGACCATCATGCCCTGGAGGTGCCAGATCTGACCAGTGATCCTGCTGTGCTGAGGCAGAGAACAGCCAGGGGGATGACAGCAAACACCCTTCAGAAGGAAGACCTAGCTCCTGTATACCTTGTTTTGCTACAGCTCCTGTGTTGTTCAGTTCCTTAAATTATAGAGACAGTGTTTAATGTTCCTTGTCCTCAACTTCTCCCCCCAGCACGGCTGCACTCTGGTTAGGCAGAGGTCAGAACCAGCAGGGTGTGATTACTCATTGGAGAGGGAAGAACATTCAGTTTTTCTTTTTCCCATTTTTTTGTTTCAGGATGGTCTGAACTCTCCTCACATCACAGCAGCTGTGACATGCAGTGTCAGCTCTGTAGCATTTGGTGTCCCCCAAGACAGCTTAGCTGAGTGGTTTCACAGGAAGAACCATCTCATCACCACGGTCAGGAAAAGGTGAATTCTGTTACTTACAACCACAGCAAACTCCCTCTCCTTAGGCCAGAAATCTCAGCAAAGCCCAGGCTGGCTGATGAGATGGATTTATTTGCTAAAACCCATTTTGCTGCAGCCACACCAATAAAGAGACCTGCTGGAGGCCTCAGCTCTCCAGACCCAGGAGGGCTCTGTTTCCTTAGCCCTGTACTATCTTTGCACAAATCTGATTCCAAATTACTTGTTTAGAGGCCAAACCAGCTTCAGGAATAAGAATTGGGCTTAGAAGAGGAAGACAGTTGATAACAGCACGGGCAAAAAACATCCTGAGCATCATTGCAGCTTTGCCTGCAGTGAGCTGATGCTTCCTAAATGCTTTGTCTTCCTCCTGTCACTGTGTCCCTTTTCACTCCTCTTCCCCATGCCTTTGTAAGTGGATGTCTGACATGCTCTCTATTAGTCTCTGCTGCCTTGTAATGAACATCAAAAGAATGAAAAGATGATGAATCGGAAATCAGGACCCAGAGCAATCATTAATAGAAGGGAATACATTAGGCACACCACAGCTCAATAGGAAATATATTTTCCATCTGCCTTTGTTACACAGATCTAAGGGCAGGCGTGGCATTGTCTCAAGCAGACAGAGATGGGGTTGAGACAAAGGGTTTTTTACGAGAAAACCCAGCAGTCAGGGAAAATCCTTGTACACATGAAGGTCTTTCTAAATTAGAGTGATCTGGAGACTGTGGGTCAGGCTTTGGAAGGCAACGGGTGGGCAGGGGAGCAGCATCCCACTGGTAGCAAATTCATAACCAGGGAGCTGAACAGAATCCAGCCCCTTCAATAGTGGAGAAGTGGCCTCAGTGGCCGCCAGGAGTGGGACAGGGAACTTGGCTGGAAGGATAGAGGGATGTGTTCCCCTCTCCCCAGGAAGGGCACCTTCCTCTGGAGAAAATGCATTTGATAACTGACGCTGAAGTGTTGGACCTTAAACCTTGAGAGGGCTTTTAGAGACACCAACACTTGAAATTCCTGCCTGAAATGGCAGCATCTCCAGAGAGATAACAGAGGTGGTGTCTTGGTGAAGGAGTGCTGCCCGTAAGGCCTGGGCAGGTGCTGCTGCATCATTTCACAGGAGCCACTGGAGAGGGAGAGAATAACAACAAGCATCAGCCCCTTTTGGCTAGACACTGCCCAGCACCTGGGGGCACCAGCTTTCATTATCGGGGGCTTCACAGAAGCCAAATAGTCAAATAAACAAGATAAAATTAGCTAGACTGCTGATTCTCCTAATCTCAGACACAGAGATCTTGTTTGCCCTCTGCTCTCCAGAGAAATGTGTTTCCCTCTATTCCATGTTGCTTATACAACCACATATGCTTGGGGAAGAAGTGACATACAGGAAATACAAGCTTTGGCTTACAGAAAAATCCCTCAAATACTGTGCCCGAAGGACCCTCCAGCTTGTAAGACACCTGATGGGAGTCTGTGGGGACAGCTTTTGCTCTCAATTGCCCTGGCATGACTCAGAAGAAACTCTTTTAGTTCAGTTAAGTTGGGCAGAGACAAGAGCAAAGTTGTCCATGTTTGTGTTTGGAAGTGATCTGGCAAAGCCGGGGCTCCATCATCCTCCCTGATGCACACAATGAATTAATGGATTTGCATCTTAGTGAGGGGAAAGAGAATTGGGCCCATGTTGAGTGGCGATAATGAATTAAACTGAATTAAATTTTGATACATATTAGAGATATGTTAGTTACTATATAAAGTAATATACTTAATTAGCCCAGGAAGTCTGTTAAATATTACATAAGGTTACCAATGAGTTCCTGCAGGAAGCGAGGGAGCTGACATTTGTAGGTCTCCTCACATGAGAACCTGGTGGTAGCTCTGGAGAAATCCATGGACTCCACAAGTGGGCTTAAACTCTCCCCCTCTAATTGCTTAGTGACCTGAAGTTTTATGAAGTCTGATGGAATGCAAAGGAGCCCACTGTGCCACAGCTTGCACCATGGCCCAGAGAAGCCCAGCTCGTTTCCCTACAGCTGCTGTGTTTTCCATCTGCCTGGGAACAGCACTGGCTTTGATTGGAAATGTTTTAGTCCTTCCCAAATCTCCTTTTGTCACTCCTGCCTCACACCGCTTGCTGCTGTTAAGTGTGTTAGAAACAAAGCCCAGCCTTCCGTCTTAAACCATCCCCTGATGGAGTACCAAATTTAATGGATACTTTTTCAACAGAGCTTTAACATTCACTCCTCCATGTGGCAAAATGCTTCCAGCAGCTGCACATGGATATCACATCTTGATATTCAGACCCTGCTGTCTCTCTCTGAAAACATCTATTGGTCTGAACAGCGGCTGCCAACTCAGTCGAAGCTGACAGATGTAGGATGACTTCTGGTTTCATTCCCTGCTGTGCTCTGAAATTTTCATTTCAAAATACAATACAGAATTGGCCTTGACACGAATCAGGTGTTAACTCTGATCAGACAGTTACTTCATTACTAATGGCATTACTCATCCTGCTCTGCGGTGTTTTCCTCCCCCAGAGTCGTTAAACATTTTCCTGCTCACTAAAGTGCTGTTGGATTGAACAAGGATAGAAATGTGACTTTCTCTGGTGACAAGGTGATTTGTAATTTTGAGGAGCTGGTTCCCAAGAAGCCAAAAGCAGTCATGGCAGTTTGGGACAGGTCCAGCTATGAAAAGTCTCCCTGTACTAAAGGATTTTTGGACTCTTTGGGAGTTTGGATTTGCAGGTTACAGCTGGGAACAGAGAGACAGAACAAGGGAAGGAGAGGAAAGAAGGAAGGAAAAGAAAGAAGTGAAAAGATACAGGACATGTTTTGAACACAGGTGGACACACACCGTGCCCAGATGGGGACAATTCCCCTCCAGAATTTGTGATCCTCCTCAGGGACAAGGTGTCTTTGTGGCCATTTGCAGCTCTCAGCACGTGTTGCTTTGGGAGTGGAGATGTTAGCTCCTCCCACCTTCCTGAAAGCTGGCTCACAGGTTATTTCTTAGCATTTTCAAGGATTATTCCGGTCGTCATCATCTTTGTTCAACATCAAACTTGCTCAATTATGTCCCTTGCACTATGGTAAGGAAGAGACCTTCTGCCACCAGTAGAAGCTGTTTTAACGGCTGGCTGAGCTGGACAAAGCACATCCAGGAACTGATTTCATCATGTCCCAGCCCAGTTTGGATTGCCATGCTGGTTTTCAGTCCTGATAGCTCCCAAAGTTTTGACAGACAAATTGTTGTTGAGTTTGTTTTTAAGAGAAATATGTATCAAAGAGTAACATTTCACTGCAAAGGCGTCTCTAGCATGAGAAATACTCCCCCGGCATTTTCTGTGTCCTACTCACTGGTGCTACATGTAAAATATTTATGCTGAGGGTTTGTGCTGTATCTTGGAGGTCTGGCAAAGCAGGAGCTCAAGGGGTCCTTGAAGATTTTGCCCTCAGCCACTCTAGAGTCCCTTTTCTCTGCCACACTGCCCTTCCTCTCACCCGTGTGGGCTGGTAACTTGTGAGGGGATCTCAAAAAAGGGAATTTTCCAAACAGAATAAACATGTCCCATGATGAAAAGCAGAAGAAAAGGAAATAAAGGGATGGATTTCATAGTGACAGATACTTGTGTGAATGCCAGAGCACTTTCAACCCTCATCAGTAAAGACATGAACACAAAGAAGTTTTTTACTCATCTCTTTCTTTAAAGTTTGTTTCACAGACACACTGACCCCATGGGACAGAAGTAAGCGGTGGAAAAACTACAATTTGTGCATATCCTTCTAGTTCCAGGTTTATAGAGAGCTATCTCTGGGCAAGATAGTGCAGAAAAGAGAAGACTTTTTGACTGTGAGGGCAGTCTGAAGGGCAGCTGGAACAGGTTGTCTGGAGGGGTTATGGGGTCTTCATTCCTGGAGATATTCAAACCCCAACCAAAGTCTTGGCCAACCTGCTGTATCTGACCCTGCTTCAGCAGAGGAGTTAGCCTAGAAAATCTCAAGAGGTCCCTTCCAGCCTGAACCATTCTGTGATCTGCCATACCCAGCTCCTGCTTCTCAGGCACAACCTCAGAATAAACAGAAACAGGGCTCAGGAGAGTTTGGAGCTGAGCTAGAGCTCTGACCCTCTGGAAAGGTTCCACTGTACTGACCCACAGGGAGGGAGCAGTGTTCAGGCTCTGAGCTTCCAGAGATCTCCCTGCTCAGGAGAGAACCCCATGGCCTGGTGCAGGGTGATCAGAACACCCTATATGAACATCTATAAGCACTTATGAGTGCATAGGGGATGGGATATCTACACATGGCATGTGGACTGTGTAAGCCAGGTCCAAATGGGAGCTCTCCATCTGCTTGCATGTCTGTGTGTGATCTGCTTAAACTACAGGTTGTGTGATTTCCTTTATTACCCAGATGGCATGTTTCCTGAAATATATTAGAAATACATTTATCCTGTCTGCTGAAGCAAGAGAGAAACATCAGGACCAGGAAACCTGTGATCTGAGCTCTATCACCTCTTATTTATTGAACAATCCTGGCAATTTACTCTGGATAAACAATAACTGTGATTTGTCCACATTGTATTTCATCACTTTGTAAATTATCTTAGGTACAAAGTGGGGGGTTTGCTTTCTATCCAGATGGTGAAAACTCTGAACAAAAAAAAAAAAAAAAGGATGACAGCTAACAAAGAGCAAACTGCTCCTAGGTATAGGAGCTGCACAGCACACACCCCATCATTTGGAATTTGTAAACATTTCAATGAATGCTAGTGCTTGACTGAGTAGCTGGAGGTTTCAAATAAGACCAGACCACAAACAGCCGCACAGTGAGAGTGGTTTGTGGGTTCATTAAACATCACCGGCGTCAAAAAAAAAAAAAAAAAAAAGCTGTTTCTCCATCATATCTGTGGTGATCGACATTAAATTCATGTCCTCTCTGCTGCGGCCGTGCTGCGGCTGCCCAGCTGGGCTGTGGTGAAACTCCGGCCCAGCCAGGTGTGTGGTGAAGTCTGATCATCCTCAAGGTAGGGCTGAAGCCACGCACGAAGTGCCTCCAAGCCGTTTTCCCACTGCCCAGCGCTTTCCCGCACACGCTGCATCCTCAGCGCTCCCACCCGCGGCTCCACGAGCCCACAGTGACATCCTCTGTCGGGATGCGGCAGCAGCGGGGCCTGAGCCATCCGTGCAGCGGAGTGTGTGTCTGTCTCTCCGAGGAAGGGGACACAGGTGCCAGGCAGCTGCAGGCTTTCCCGGCTGCCGGCTCATCGTGCCCAGCCTGCCTGCCCTGCACACAGCTGGGAAAAGCAAGCCCGGCTCTGAACGCACAGCCAGCGCCTTGTCCCAGGGCTGGGCACGTTAAGGGACAGGATGGGGCTGGTTCTTGCTGGGGCCACCCTTTGGTGGGTGCCACCAAGGCCACCCCTGCGGGAGTGCTGGGAAGTGTTCCCACTGCTCGGCTCTGCCGGCTGCGAATGATTTACCGCGATTCCAGAGAGCCCTCTCTGCCCCCTCCCAGCAGGATCAGCCGCTGCTATCAGGACAGTGGCTGTGGCAGTGTGTTTGAAGAGGAATTCTGTGAGGCTGTAGTAGTTCCTGAGGTGAAAATAGCTTTTGGAGCAATCAGAAGGTGGCAAACCTCCTGAGCATTAACTTCGGGCTTGTTTCTGGGTTTGTACAATTTTCTTGCTTTGTTCATTTTCTCTCTGTTCCTCACAACTTACCAGAATTTCCCAGAAAGAAGGTTCTTGGCCAGGGTCTCCAGCCAGTACCCCTCTCTGTTTTGCAGTGTTGCTGCTCTGCACATCCCTGTGCTGTTCTCCAGAGTGGTGACAGTGCAGCTGATCCTGCCCCTGTGAGGATATTTCCTCTCCTGCAACCTGGAGCAGGCACTGTGCACAGGGGTTGCACAGTGGTAGGTAACTTCACCCTGCTGAATCACCAGCTGAAACAAGTCCTCAGGCAAAAGTTATTCCCTTTAGCTATGAAAAGTGAACAAGTGGTGGAAGAAGGGAGTGTTAATCACCTCCCTGGAGCTGGGGCTGGGGGCAAGGACTCCTTGGTTTGCAGACCAAGTGGCACAGACACTTGGTAAAGACTTGCCTGCTCCTGGGCAGCTTTACCTCTTCTTCCTCCTGCTGCCCATCAGCAGGGTCAAGATCATCACCCTCCATGCTCTTCCTTCCCAGGGAGCTCTCCTGGCTGACTGATTAAAAGGCAAGTGAAGCTTAGACCTTCGCTTCTTTTCCTTAAGGCACAAACCCCAGGCAGGAGCCACAAGAACTCCCCATGGCCTCTGTCTTGGGGGACACTTTGGGGAGATGCAGGAATGTTGCTGTGCAGAACGCAAGGATGGTCTGGGAGAATACAAGGATACTCCTGAGCTGGGAGGGGAAAGAGGAATGTAGAGATGTTCTAGGGGGTGGCAAGGATACTCTGAGGTAATGCAGTGATGCTCCAGGGTTGAGAAGGGAAGGGAGAATGGGAGAAGATGCTCCGGGGGGATTCAGGGATGCTCTGGAGTAATGCAATGATGCTACCAGGTTGAGAGGGGAATGTGTGGTTGCTCAGGGGTGCTCTGGAGAAATGAAGGGATATTCTGGTGTAATACAAGGATGCTCCCGGGCTGAGAGAGTGCGTGGGAATGTGCAGATGCTCAGGGATGCTCTAGTGGGCTGCAGAGATGCTTGGGCACATTCAGGGATGCTCTGGGGGTTTCGGGGCTGNCACGGCCCGGCAGCGACTCGGCGGCGGGGCGGGCAGAGCGCCCGGGGCTCCTCCTGCCCGCTGCTCCCCCCGGGCCGTGCCTGCGCTCCGGCCGTGCCCCGCTCCTGCCCTGACACCCTCCCGCAGTCCCCGGTCCCCTCCCGCTGTCCCCCGGCCGCTCCCTCCGCCCGGGCGCGCACAGGGAAGGACCCGCCCGGCACCCGCGGATCTCCCGGGGCAGAGCCCGAGTCTCACCGGGAACGGCCCCTCCGCTTGCAGGTGCCTTCTGCATCCCCCTGTACGTGCCCTATGTGCTGACGGGGAGATGGATCTTCGGGAGAAGCCTCTGCAAACTCTGGCTGGTGGTTGATTACCTGCTCTGCACCTCTTCGGTCTTCAACATCGTACTAATTAGCTACGACAGATTCCTCTCGGTGACAAGAGCGGTGAGTCCTGTCATGGCATCTGAGAGGGACATAACTCTCCTCCTGCTTTATCCTCCAGATTCTCTGCAATGATTAAAAGCTCTTTGAATCCTGCAGAAATTATGAATCTTTCAGCCTGGAAAGCAGTAATCGTCCACAAATACATAATTCAGTAATGGTTTCAGATTGGTATTCCTGGCATAATTAAATCACTTAAGGTTCAGACCCCGTTGTGCAGGCGTTCTTTCCTAGGTGACAGGATAGTAGTGTACAAGCAAGCCAGCCAGGTAAGCAAACTTTTAACTAACTTGCAAGAGCTTATTATCTCCAGGACAAACCAGTGGATTGCAGTCAGACTCGCAGCTTCTCCCTGGCTACCACGGCAGTAGATTGCACTGCCGGCTTTGGCAGGGAGTGTGGGGAGGTCCCTGGGTGTGTGGGGAGACCGAAGTGCTCAGCCTTTAGCAGGAGGTAACGAGAAGTTCACAGGCAGATCTGATCCACTGCTGTTTGCTCGTTCCCTGACTGCAGGTACAACACGGATTCAGCCCAGGAGTTTGTTGAGTTTCTCTTCTGGTGCCTTACAGGGAGGAACTGGGGACAGTTCAGGCGAGTGGTGGGTGCAGACAACTGCCAGGCTCCAACCAAGTCAGTACATTTCATCTTAGCAGACACCACATTTTGGAGGTGTAAAATGAATGTTCTAATCTTCCCTGTAAGAGTGAGATTTATCTAGCAATTGCTCCTGTTGCCTATGGCATATCAATTTGTTGGACTGCTGGGATATTGCCTAGCAACTTTACCAGGAATGCTGACAGTCCATTTGAGAGGAGCCTCAGCCAGCTGGGGTGTGGGACTGTGTGTAAGAAAAGGCTTTCCTCTTGCAGGTCGCCTACAGAGCCCAGCAAGGCAACACCAGGCAAGCAGTGCTGAAGATGGTGCTGGTGTGGGTGTTGGCATTCCTGCTGTACGGACCTGCCATTATCAGCTGGGAGTACATATCAGGCCAGAGCATCATCCCCACCGGGGAATGCTACGCTGAGTTCTTCTACAACTGGTATTTCCTCATGACAGCCTCCACGCTGGAGTTTTTCACCCCTTTCATCAGCGTGATGTTTTTCAACCTAAGCATTTACCTGAACATACAGAAGCGTACCAAAATGCGCCTGGATGTTTTCCACGAAGTGCACAACCAGTCCTTCACTGAGGAGATGGAAAGGAGCCCAGAAGCAAAGCTTTCTTTGAAATGCTGTAAGTGGGAGCAGAAGGAGTCAGCTGAAGCCCTCGACCTCTCTAAGAGCAAAGCTCAAGGAGCAGCCTCCACTTCCAGCCTGGATGCCAAAGACCTGCTGGCAACAAGCTCGGAGATCTCCAGGAAACCCAAGTGTTGCAACAAAAAGAGCTGTAAGAATTCAGCCTCCACTCTCTGCTCAGAGAAACAGATGAAGATCATGTCCCAGAGCACAACTCAACGCTTCAGGCTCTCTAGAGACAAGAAAGTGGCCAAATCACTGGCAATCATCGTGGGCATTTTTGGGATTTGCTGGGCACCGTACACTCTCCTGATGATCATCCGCGCTGGCTGCCACGGCCAGTGCATCTCTGAGTTCTGGTACGAGACTTCCTTCTGGCTGCTGTGGATCAACTCGGCTGTCAACCCTGTCCTGTACCCTCTCTGCCACTCCAGCTTCAGAAGGGCTTTTATTAAACTCCTTTGTCCCAAGAAGCTGAAGATTCAGCCTCACGATGCCCTTCAGAACTACTGAAAGCGAAGCCAGCCCAGTGTGAGGATGAGAAAAGCCTTGGTTTACTTCTGCAGTATTGATGTGGGACTGCAGCTTGTCTCCCTGGAAGAACCCAGGAGCAGTGGTGTGGGTCAGGTGAGGAAAGCAGGAGAGAGCCCGCTATTAACTTGTTTTAGTTCATCAACAACAAAATCCCACCGCAGAGAAGGATAAAGGGGTTTATTGACGTTAACCACAGGTAGTGAAATCTGTGCCCGCCACTCGCAGGTGCCATAAAAGAGCTCTGCTGCCACCTAGTCAGCCTGAGCAGCACCAGCATTCTGCTCCGATTAACTGAAAACTGAAAAAGAAAAGCTAACAAAAATAAAGATCTGGCTTTAAACTACTGCACTAAACTACAGCTTAGCTGTTTGCAGACCTGATCTTTCCCGTAAATGGGAGTGTTTTTTCCTTACACTTATTACATGTAGAGGATGATACAGAAAGAAAAGAACAAACCTCAGAAGGAAAACATCTCATTTATCATTTCTGCTACAGCAGCTGCAGCCATTGTCTGGATCCCTGTTCCATGGGGTGCAATAGATGTCCCTTCCACACCCCAGGAAGGGACAGATCTCTGCCCTAAGGAGTTTACAGCCAGACTCTGAGGCATTGAGCATCTTGAAGTGCCCTGTCGGCATTGCCTGATCCCTCCCTGCTTCAAAACCGCTCTGATTTCCTTTGGGTCATGGCACACGCTGCCCAGTGCTCCCATGGGAATGCTTCCCTCCTGCCCAGAGCCATGCAGCAGGAATGGGCCCTGGAAGGCCCCCAGAAAAGGGTTCCTGTGCCTACATGAAAGGTGCCAGCACAGTACCAGCTTCTCCGCAGACTCCGCCGTGACAACCCAAAGACATTTTCAAATCTCTTCTGCAAGATCTTAAAGATACTCTTCTGGCACTGTGTTAGGGAATGACAAGCTCAGAGAGAAGCAAATCTTGTGTTGTTTTTTTATGTTCCTTTTCTTAATGTTCCTTTCAGACCTCTTCAATTTTTCAAGTTTCACAGCTCTTGCATTCTTCCTTTTAGAATACCTCACTTCATTGGAGACCTGGGTTGAGCTGATTCAGTCAACATAAGCATCAATTCTTTTATTGTTTAATTTTCAAATTTTTTTTTGGAGCAGTTAACTAATTGCACAGATAGAGCACCAGATTCGAGAGACCAGGGCTCTAGCCCTTACCATAAAATCCCGGACATTTTATCTCTGCTTCCCATCTCATGCTTCATCACAGTTGCCCGTTTGTTCTGTAACCTCTTTGGGCACAGAGGCAGTATGACCAAAAAGCAGATTAATTCCACTGCTGGCACTGCTCAATGATGTAGTAACACAAATAAGTAATTAGTTGCCATGGCAAATGCTCATATTTAACAGTATTGCACAGGGAAGCTCAAGGTCCTAAGTCTGAAAACTACATTTACAAATAGAAACTCAAACGTTGTAAAGTAGAACCCAAAAGCTTATGATGTCGTGATTGCCAATTACATTTTGCTGTTGCAAGCAAACTGCTTTTTGGCTGCTGCTACGAGTAAAAGAAAATGCCATCCAACTGTATCCCAGTGATATTTGTCAAGTAGATCAGTATTGTCATCTGAAGTCGGGTTTTAAATGATGTCTTGTCTTGTGTATGTGATATCTCAGACTTGTGATGTGTTCTGTCAGTCTGTTGTATATGGGTTAAAATAAACCCCTCGAAGTACGTGTGCTATGAATTGACAGGATGAACTCCTGAGCCTGCTCGTACCTTTCTCTGTGCCTGCTCCCTTCTGAAAACCTCAATAAAGTATTTTTATAAGAAGCTTGCTGAATATTTTATGGTGAACAAGGTGTTGTCGGAAATGATAAAATCCAACTGGAAGCAAAACATCTATGGATTTGCCTGGGGAGGCAGATATGCATGTCACAGAAAAACCAGCTCCTGAAACAGCCGAGTTTCTCTTACCTCTGGTGAGCAGGTTCCTGACAGCCCCCTGAGGGTGTGGTGAGTGCACATCACTCAACTCTCTCCAGCCTCAGGTCTTTTCAAGAGCATGTTACATGCAACTGAGATCTGGAGAGGTTACACCAACAATAACTCTTCCTGTAATTTGCAAACCCCACTGGTCCGCCTAAAAATGACAAAGTCATAATGTGCCAAGGCACCGGTTTCCAGCTGTGGTTCTCTTCAGCTGTTCATCAGCAGAGGTGGAACTACTAGATTCTTCATTCTGATAAAAGAAGGTGCCTGTTGTTACACCTTCCTTTCCCAGAGGGAAGAAAAGGACATATTTCCTTGTGAGCCTTTTGCACAGTATTTTCACGGTCTCTGCACTCCGTATGGGCAGAATTATCTACACTTGGCTGAAAGTAATTTTATTCATTGTTGGATTTTGCAAGGAAGACACTTACATTGCTTCCTGAAATAAGAGCTCTTGCTTCGCCAAGTGAAAAAGAAAATTAATTACTTATGCCTGGACACGAGGTCACACCTGAGCCTGGTTTTCATACTGAAAACCCTGGGAGCTGCTCTGAAGTTTCAGAGTAGCTGATGACTGTTTCAAATATGCTTAAAAGAGTATTGGAATTCTGTTGGTTTTTAGTGTTCAGAATATAAATCTCTATATGTATTTGGAAGAGGCTGGGGTTGGGAGCTTCTAGGCATTATCCAACATGAATTGTGAAAATGCATAACCACTAGACAAGGTAGGGCTGCTCGTCAACCAGCCCAGCAAAACACCTGTGTATAATTTATTTGCCATACCTGCTAAAAAAATGCCTCTTTCCTATTGTCTGGGCATAAGCTAAGCAGGCAGGACCTGTTTTCAACAACCATGAAAGAAGGCTTGCTGTAATTATGAACATGATTCAAATATTTGGGGAAGCACATGGGCTTCCTTTCCACAGCACATCTCCACAGAGAAAAGAAACCCAGCTAATTCCAGAAAGAAGCATCCAATTTATGCACGGAGTGTTAGTAAACAGCATTCATGCAGATGCAAGTCATGCCCAGGGAGCTTTTTGAGTAAGTGACTTCCCACAGGAGCTGTGTGGAGGTGATGCCAGTTCCCCTCTCTCGGTACAAACCTGCACTCCATTAACTCGAGGATGTAAAGGCCGCCCTAATGAGGTCTGTGGTCTTTTCCTACAGCAGCATCTGCATATCAATAAACTATCAAAACATTTCTTTTTCAGCACGGCTTTCTTTCTGTCTCTGTAAATGCTTCCTCCCTAATCACCGATAATGAGAGATCTCTTTACACAGACAGAGGAACTTTGCTCCCGCAGCCTCTCCTCCAGCCCTTCCTCAATTACCATCTCTTATTTGTTCTCTCCAACCTGCAGTTACAGAAATTGCTCCATTGTTCCACAGACACCACTGAAGCTTCATTAGCTCAAGTAGGAGGCTGGAGAAGAAGAGAGAACGCGAGAAGGAGCTTTTGTTGAAAAACACCGGTCTGGGATAATTAATGAGACTTGCTGGGAGGGAAGGGCTTTGAAATTAGCAAGATGTGATTATATTTTGATTTGAAAGAATGCTAATGGTTTTCCTTCATGTTTGTAAATGATCATTCATTTTCACAGCAGAACTGGGGTGGAAAGTCCAGGGGTTAACATCCTTGCCAGAAAGAACTTTCACAACAATGTTTCTGTGAGGGAGGATTAATTTTTCATAACCCCAGCTCTCAACTTTCCAATGCAGACCTGGTCCTAAAAGAGACCTCCTGCACTTTACAGAACTTGTTCTGCAAATAGATGGGGCACAATAAGGAGTGTTATTACCCTTACTTCTAATGTGAGAATTGCAGACAAGAATAAAAACTCTTTGCAAGCTGCCCTGGATGAGTGCCACAAAAGAGAAAAGCTCTCTCAATTTCTCACACCAAAAAGCCAGCCTTTCATGCAAGATTGCACAGATGTTCCTGTGCACAGTAGGGAACTCACACCACGTCTCTGTTCTCTTAACTTTTAAGTATCCACCTTTCCTCCTTACAACAATTTTCTGTCAATATAGTTGCATTTGCAGGATTAAAGAATTAGGGGGGGTTTAGAAAAGCAATTACGAATTCTACAGATGAAAGGTCTTACCTATAACCCAGTACCACCACTTCACTGAGATAGGAAACTATCATTGGCACTTACTTCAACAAACCCACCACTACCTGAGGGAGGAAGACTTGTACATACCTCAAAGGCAAAAAACCCCATCTCTGTCCCTACACCTCTTGTTGCAAGCTCAGGAATGCTGATGACTTGTTCAATCAGCACCATTTTTATTGCTAAAGTCCAGGGTGCATGAGCACTGCTCATTTACAAGCCCCACAGTTTTACTCCATAATTTGCAAGCTGCTTGCACAGTCTGGGTGCAAAAGGGAGCTAATATTTAATCCAAGTACCAAACATCACAGGTAGAGCTGTGTGCACATCTGTGGGGGAAGAACAAGACTATTTTTCCATTTTTAAAATGCTTCAACCTGATTTTTTTTTTTTAATGACTTAGAGGCACTAAGCAAGACCTTTGGTTGTGTTGTAAAGGCTTCATGACAAAACTGGAGTTTTTAAAAGCAGACTGGACCCATAACTTAAACATCTGTTCTTTTAAGCACAAAAATGTGTCTGTGATGTGCCACTGACTTTGGAATTATTTTTAACACAATATCCTAGGATTTAGCAGCACAATTAACACTGAAGGAAAACTGGCTGCAAAGTAGTTAATAATCTCATTCTCCCTGATCTCCCTGAGCATTCACAAACAACAAGCTCTCTGCTAGGAGGGCAGCAACAGTTCTGGCAAATTTTTCAGCTGTTAACTAACAGCTCACACACAGCTTTAGCTTTCAGAAGCTGTTTACTGAAGAACAAACAATAATGGGGATTGCATATAAACCCTTGAACACGAGGCTGCAAATACACCCTGCAGTGTCCATGAAGACAGATTGACAAAGGAGAGCAATCACCCTCCATTATGAAAATCATTTATACTTTATACTCTAAAAAGCACAAATTTTATAGACCTTTGTGGTTAAAACACCATTTAATATCTCTGATACAGCTTGTATTCAAAATATACAGGGATAAAATAATATGTGTGGTACTTTTATGAAGCCCATGGTCAGTGCTCTGGGAATTAAGCTGTTAGCCAAGAGCTTTCATGAAAGGAACAAGATCTTTTGTTGCTGCCATTAAAAACTCTTAATCAAAATGAAGGTTGCAAAAGACTTTACAGGGGAATGCTGACACACAGCTAATTCCAGTGTGAGGAAAAGTCTGAAGTCAGATATGATGTCTGTCATTGGAAGAATACAGCACCAGGGCAGTATAAAACCTCAGCAGAGGACCAAAATGCCCAGCACATCCTTTCTGAAGCCGACACTGCGAAGACCTCATGCAAACAGAAGCCTGCAGAACAGTTCATCTTTATTCCAGAAAGAGCTGAAATCCCTCAGAAATTCCCCCTCACAAGTCCCACATGCTCCTGTCCTCTGCTACGAAGTGACAATCTCAAAAACGAGATAATCCCTGAGAACATGGGGATTACACTGATTTCCCTCGAAAAAACCCAGAAATTCAAACTTCCTTCACTCACCTCTTGAGAGATGCTCCAGCAGTACTGAACAAAAGACCAAAAGCTGGGGAAATTGGCTATTTAAGGTCATTATGATTGACTCATCTTAATAACCATGTTTTCACCTCAGCAGTTATTTCACTGAGAACCATCGCCATGCACCACTTTAGAAAAGTGCCTTCCAGTCACCATTTGGATATTTCCTAAATAGGAAATATTTGTAATCAATATTAATCACTCCCAACTGTGGCATAACAAGTTATCAAATCAGAATTGCCTCCTCCACAATGTAAGAACACAGAACATAAATTTTAGTCGGCCTAAATGCCACTTTTACAACGGACTCTGAAGAGGTATTTGTGTGCTGACAGAATCTACCAAATTGCCTTTGAAAAGGCAGATATATTAACTGAAAGACCAGAACAAGCATAGCATTTTCTGAGAAAATCTGAATAAGTTCCTTCTTTATTCAATCACATTTGTGACCCTCTGCAATTATTTTCTCCATTAATGTACAAGCACTCAGGCTTTCCTGGCATGAAAGAGGGAATATAGCTATTTTTTAGCTTGAATATTCACTAAAAGCAAATCTTCTACTGTGCACCCATTCATCAAGTGCCCTGGTTAGCTAAATGTGATATCAGTTTTATTCCAGGCTAAATACATTAGGAAAATAACTTCTGTAGCACTAATTTAATTTAGTCTTAACATACAATTCTAGAACTGTTCTGTGGTGATCAGCTTCATAAGCCACTTCAACCCATTGAATAACAATTACAAAAATCACTATCTTTAGAACATTTAATTAGTGATAATAACATCAATTAGTAGCACCAGTTAGTAAATTGTACATGTTTCACATGGCAATTGTTGTTATACATCTACAGATTAAGTTTTATTTACTTTGAAAGAAATTCTGAACGCCTTAAAAAAATGAATAGGAGATGTGTGAGTGAGCTCTCCTAAAGCTCCTAAACACTGCCATGGACTGCAGTTCCATGAAGAAGGTAAAGTGGCTACTGGAGGATTATTTTCCAAATTCCAGGTCATCTGTTTTGTCACAGAATTTCTATGTGACTCTGCAAGCTGCTAGGGTCCAAATCCAGACAGATATTTTAATTCAAAATGTTTAAAATTCACTGGGATGTAGGCTTTTCCAAGCCTGGCTAAGTTTGGACCTCAGCCTTCTGTGACTCAGTTCCTACCACTGAAACAAGATTAAAAAATCACTCCGAAACGTAAGGTACTGTAATTAAAAAAAAAAACAAACCAAACTTAAACCCATGAAATTTTCATCCATCAAAACCATTTTCCTAATGGCCATAAATTAATTCATGAAACTAGAAAATGTTGGTTGATTTAGAAACAGAGATGTATTAGTTTACCAAAATAAAATACATTTTTTCAGTCTGTAGATACAAGGGCCACAAGCAGAGCTAATGTGGCACCCAACCCATTGCAAGCTTCAAACCCACAACTCCTGGCTCTGGAGTTATTGAATGTTATCAGATTTTGGTTTTTTTAGACAGACTTCAGCATCGCAGTAATTGCTGTTTTGCACCACTGCTTTAAACTTCCATTACATGTCTGCTGTGGGGGTGGGTAAGTGAAGAGAAGAAACATTTTCTGAAGCCATGCAGTAAGAAAATATTGATTTAATACAGTGACCTTTTACCAGGTTACTTTTTAAATGTGATAAATGTGAGTCCTGTCTGGATAAAGCACTCTAGCTGCCCAAACCCATCTTCCTGATTTGTAAGAGAGGAAAACAACAGGAAATGAATAGCCACAAACCAGTATGATTTAATGAATAAGATAATCAAAATATGGATACCTCATCCGTAATATCACAGATGTCTTCTTGACAACCAGTGTTTTACAATTACATTGTCTTATGCAAATATTTTTCTTCATGAGCATTTTCCACTTTTAGTGGAAGATTAATTTATCTGGATTTAGAGAGTGAATAGTAACTTCTGTCAATAGCTGATTAACGTGTGTACAAAGGAAGCACGGGGTGGGGATTCCCAAGTCTTTGGGAAACAATGATGTTCCAGTGTCAAAGGTAATTAAGCACCGAGGACCCAAATGTCAAGATTCAAATGAGAAATCTTTAAACCATGATGAAGCTTTTCCATATGCAAAAATTGATCCCAAACCATCAGATGCTTTCTAAAATATTGACTGTTACCTGCACATTAATTGCCTATCGATTTCTCTAGTTACAAAGACAAAAAGGCTCCACGTAGGACTTGAATAACAAAAGATAATTTGTTCAGCAGTTCATTTTCAGCTTTTCAATCAGTCTTAATAAGTCTGGATCTAAAGTGCATTTCTAAACCTGCATCTTAAAAGGTGGCTGTGTCTGTAGAAAACATTTTCAGTGTATTTGAATAAGCACAAGGCTCCTCATGTTTTGTGTCTCCTCGTACTCACTCATGACATAAAATAACAGCATTTGAGTTTGCTGCAGTGCTACAGTCAGGTTAAAAGCCTACCAAACTGAGCCCAGGTCAGCACTGCATTATGCCACCCACACCAATTAATTGAATGTTACTAGAATAAAATGGATTGTAACGAAGTAACCAGCCACAGCCATTAGTTCTTACTGAAATGGAACATGCAGACACGAGTGAGTTATTAAACCATAATTATATTGATTTGTAGTATGCTTGGTCTTTTGTTCTCTTTCATCAGTCAGGAAATGTGTATATAATACACAAATATATGTCCCCACCTTGGTGGCATAACAATATAGCAATATGCAAAGAACAGAGCTGAGCACACTTCAAGGAGTCAAAGCTACATTTTATATACACAAGGGCAGAGAAAAAAACCCCAAACCCTATGGATGACAAATCAGATGCCGTTAAGTCCTCCTTGGACAATTCTATTTCAATCAGAAAAGAGGAGATGAAAAATTACTCTCAGTGGGGAAACGAAGGACAAACACAGTCTCAACATTAAAACAAGGTTGATGAAAATCTCCCTGCCTTTGTCCTCCTACCAACTTGGTTTTATGACTCAGAAAAATGGGCATATACCACATGATAAATTTCAGAACTGCTTAGAGAAAAATCAAGAGTGCAGCCTGAAGGGAGCTTTGTTCTGTTATCAAGAGTTGCAAAATCATCTCTTATCATTACTGGCATGCAAATGTGACCTCCCCTCCAGATAATAATACTCCCCTCCAAGTAGTAACTGCAGTCTTTCCAGACCTGTACAGTGCAGTCACATTTAAACCCTATTTAAAAAATAGAAAAACAGTTGCTGGGGAATGGGACTAGAAACTGCAGCATGGAAGACAAGCAGAAAACAGAGCTGTTCTTCAAAGGCCAGGCACACATCAACATTGCGATGAAGTTTGGCTGTGTCAGGGTGGAGTTTTAATTCACACCAAAGCCCTTTCCACAATGGCTCCACAAAGTATCCTGTAGAAGACAGGACAGAAAAGCAGTTGGATGGTGGTTCTGTATCCAGCACAAACTACGACAGGATCCCACTCTATCAGCAGGAGCATCTCTGGTTCACAGCCTCTCCTGTCATTCTTTAATTTGAATTAATATTTAAAAACAGGTAACAAGTTGTTAAGCGTGGTCAAGTCAAGAGTACTTATTCACTTACACAAATCTACTTAAAGCCAGAAATCCCTATGAAGACTCCTAGTAAGTACACGGACAATAATGGAAGATCTTTCCCTAATGTAAAAAAACCACTAGGTAATGCAAAAAAGTGCTTTAGGAAACCATAAGTAAAGCAGATTGCAAAATATCTCCTGCTTAAACACCCTGATTCAATGCTTTAGTTAATGTTCTGCAATGAGTCCTCAGTATCCACATGTTTAAAAGTTAGGTCCTTTCTAATGCTTGTTTTTACATTAGCATTTGATTTTCTTTTTCTGTGTAATTGATACCACTTACATTTTTCAAGGACTTACAAAGGAGAAGAGGACTGCAAATAAATATAAAACCCCTACAATTAGCACTGAAATAATGTTGTAATCATGTACTAAAAAAATGCATCAAGGAGTACTAGAACTGTAAAGTGCTAAACAAAATTATGGCTCAAGCCTCTCCAGGAAATAGAGAACTGACTGGACTTTGATTCACATTGAATTCCCACGGCTTATTGTCAGAATGAGAAATAAAATCTACCATCTCTTTCCTCTTGCCAGCTTAAAAAACAAGGACAGCATTAAAGGGTTCAGCAGAGGAAAGCAAAAGGAAGTTAATCCACCAAAACCTAAACAAAAACAAGCCCACCCACCCCAACCTCAGCCAAAAAAGTGGAAAGAAATACTATAGCACACAACTCTTCCCCAAAACAATTCACCGTTAAACTGATTATTTTTCCCTCTCTGTTTTTAGAGGAAAAATGCATTTCCTTTGTAAATCTTTTCAGCAGAACCAGAGGTTCCTCCTCAGCCCTGTGCCTCCCCTGGAGTGGGATCCAAGAGTGCTAACTCTGAAGGAGCACCCTGGAGAAATGTGAACCAAGTGATTAAAGACTACGGGAAGCTGAAGTTTCTACAAAGAGCTGTTCCAGGAGTAAAGCTGGAGCTCTTCGGCACTTTTCAGTGCCAGATGAGGCAGTACCTGATGCTGCAAAGCCTCTTTGAATCCTGCTAAGAACATGGCTTTAGGAACTTGGTGCTGTCACCTCAGAGCAGGTGGCTGAAATGCTAAGAACAAAGAACCCAACTCCAGGATCAATGGCACATTCCGGGAAGGTGTCAGGAAAGCTGCTGTGCTTTTCTCACACCAGTAAACAACACTGCTCTCCCTGCAAGAATTGAGGATACCTGAGCACTAAAGGAAGGGTGGGAGCTCCTGTGAGTACCGAGGCTTTTAAAACAGCTTCTGGCATTCTTGAACACAGCCAGGGAGAGTGCAAAGCATCTTGGTATTAAATAATCTGCTAAGATGCTGCACCAGGTTTGGTGTTCAGGCAACCTTCCCCTGGGTTTTATTAAATGTGGCTGAAAAGCATGCAGCAGTAGAAGGAAGAACAGCAGTGAAGCCTAAAAAGACTGTGCAAAACCAAACAGAAGGACAGAACTGAATATTAACTTCTACTTAATTCAACTCAGTAAATCCCAGGGATGGAGCAAAACAGGAGAGAGACTTTAGGATATAATATTAGTCCTGATTTTTTCCTGATCCTATTTATACCAGTATTGCTGCTTATAATGCACAGATTACTTCCCACACCTGATCACGAACAGAAATATTCAGAAAGTGAATTTAGGAGAAGTAACTACTTGGTTTGCCATAATTTATTAAACAATTCAGGCTTTCAAGTTGACCTGTACTTTTTCAGAATTAAAAATCTGCTTTTAAGGATGTTCCATGCAGAAGCATTAGACTACCAGGGACGAAATCAAAAATGTGCAGTGGAAGCAGAGAGAATTATCACCTTCACTGTGGTATATTAGAAAAAGTGGTCGGAGGTTACAGCTGAGTGTTTTTTCAAAACCACTCAGTAATTTCCTCTATTTCTGACAGTGTTTGTGTCACAGCATCCCACAAGCCTGTTCAGGTCCCTAATGAAAAAGCTTAATAATATGTTTTGATGAATTTTGACTTTCCATTATTAAGATAATAATCTTTTACACAAAATATAACCAGAGCATACAGAAGCAGCTCTTCTTTCAGTATGAGGAGAGGGCAAAGACCACTGGTCTAAATTAAGATTCCTGAATTCCTAAAGAATAAAGTTTAAGAACACAGTCCATTAAATGATGTAGTTAAAGAAAAAGGGGGGGGGGACGTCAAAGAACTGCATTTTTCTTTCATTTGAAGTATCTAAGTCTAGGATTTCTCAGAACATTGCCTGAGATTCCTAAATGGGAGAACTCAGATGTGACTCTCATATGGCTGGCTCCTGGCTAGTTTATTCACCTACTAAACTGCTGCCAGCATTTAAAGATAGTTAAATATTTATATTAATGAGGAAATAATTTCAGTCATAAATTGCAGTTCTTTCATGCTCCTCCTCCCTGATATTACTGAGGAGCTGTGCCTCCTCTGAGGACAAAAACCCACACCAAACCATGACAGAGCAGGGGAAAAGTTTAAGACATGACTGAAATTGGTCATCATATAGAAACAGATAAACATGGGACCACTTTTTTATTATTTTAGAATTTTTGATTAGTGAAAATTGAGAAAGTCACTTCACTACAATTCATAAAACAAGACAGCATCTCCTGTAGATCCTGAGTTTCAGTCATTTCTACTAGACAGCATTCTCTTCATTCCATAGTATGCCAAACAAGAGCCAGGTTTCCAGTTCAACAGCCACCATGATTACAATTTTCAAGCTTGGTTGTAAAACCTCAGAGACACCTGAAAAGTGAACAAACAAACAAACCAATCTTTCCAAAGCAGCAGTCCAGAACAAATCCCCATGCTGTGCCCTTCTATTTTAACAACGAAAACAATCCACAACGAAGCCCAAACCAGAGATGCAGTCGAGTCAAACTGCTATTTTAATTTTGTTCTCTTTCCAGCACAGTTCACAGTAGTTGTGGCTCCTACCACTTGACTGGGCTTTGTCCTTGTGACTGTTCTGTCCTCACGTAAGTGTCATACAGTTCTCTCAGATGCAACAGCAGCTCCTCCAAGTTGTCTCCTGTCAGCGCAGACAACGCGATGACCCTCCCGGCTACCTGCTCCCTAAGGAGTGGCAGATTGATCCTGGACTGAGCAAGGTCAATCTTATTCCCAATCACAACACAAGGCCTCTCAGACAAGCCTTTTTCATATGCTTCCAGTTCATATTTCAAGTCTTGCAGCTGAATCCACGGCTGAGGCACAGAGAGATCCACCACGTACAAGAGGAAGCGGCAGCGCTCAATGTGCTTTAGGAAGGCCATCCCCAGGCCACGGTTCTGATGAGCACCTCTGATGAGGCCAGGAATGTCAGCAACTACAAGAGAAATTTCACAGTGAATCCAACAGATCCAATAAAAACCCAAACAAATCCCCCCAGTCTTTTAGTAGCCAGTGTGAGTACTTTTAGAACTATGTCTCAGTGCATCAATAGTAAAGCACAACTCATGTTAAGTTCGCTCCTATTATCTTTTGAAACATCTAAATTTAGATTACTCCAGTGCAGACAGAATACAGACTGAGAGTTTGGCACTAACGGTACCTACAAGTGCAGGTGAAACGGGCTTTCAGCAAAGTTTTCTTTGAAGGTCTTTAGAACTAGCAAGAAATCTACAGAACCCCTGAACCTATTTCTGCAGCATTTTAAAGCATTACCCAGGTGACAAAAATTGCTACCAAGGTAGACACAACAAACTCCAAATTCTTACCTGCTACTTGCTCATAGTCTTGATAGTGGACAATGCCAACATGGGGATTTAGGGTTGTGAACGGGTAGGCAGCCACAGCTGGCTTTGCACGGGAGATGGCTCTCAAAAGTGAGGATTTGCCAGCATTGGGAAAGCCCACCTGGAACACAAACACCCAAATTTCTCAATTTTTAAACAAATCTGCAAAATTTTGCTAGGCCAGACAGTTATTCTGCAGTTGTTGGACTACATCAGGAACATTTTGAAGCAAAGTGTAACTGTCACAGTTTTGCTAGCTGGTGTTACAATATTTCCATACTCAAATACAAAAATACTTTAGGCTCAAAGTTGACTCAGCATTTTTCATTTCAGAGGATGACAAACCTGGCTCTAACGAAGTCAAATGTTTAATATCTATAAAAAGAGAAATACAGGGATGAAATAGAAGATGATTTGAACTTTATCATTTAGAAAAAAACCCCCAAAAAACAAGAAAACAAACCAGTTTAGAAGAATTCTCTATGCTGTACTGTTCATCTGCAGAACAAGCAGACAAAGCTGCTGTACATCATCAGCAACCACCAATGAATCTTGTTTTTCTACGTATAGTGTGTATTTTAGCAGAAGTAGGACAACACCAAGCAGCAAGAGAGTGACAGCTCTGTGAATCACTTTGGACACCCTTCTACAAAGTAACAGCAAGAAAGCATCGAGCTGCATCTTTAAACAAGCAAGCCAAAGGCTAAGAAAATGTTATCACACATCATTCCTTCAGTCAGGTGTCATCCTACAACAATATGGAAGCTGAACCAACAGAAACTCACCAATCCTGCATGAGCTGTTGTCTTGAGCTCCAGATGAAGGACCCTCTCCTGACCTGGCTCTCCTGGAGTAAAAAACTTCGGAGCGCGGTTTTCATTGGAGAGAAAAAAGCGATTCCCTTTCCCTCCTGCTCCTCCATAAGCTGCAACGTACTCTTCTCCATGCTGAGTGAGGTCAGCCACAACTTTGCCATCCTCCTTCACCAAAGTACCCACAGGGACCTCAAAGTGAAGAGATGCAAGCATTACACTGAAGCTCAGAGCCTGCAGCAGATCCTCCACCAGCTGATGTCAGATTTGCTGAAAATCACTCCGGCGTATTTTTAAGACGAGGAACCCCAAAAAAGAATTGTATTTCATGAAGCTCACTTTTTGAACTCAAACAGCACCATCAGACATTTACCCTTCATTACACATGAGATTTGCTCTCAATAAGGTTCTCTAGCTTGAAAATCAGCCATGTACCCAGCTACCACACAGCAGGCAACACCCACTGACTTACTTTAACATACATGTGTGCACCATTAGCTCCATAACAGTTTTTGCTCCCTCCTCTCTCTCCGTGAAAACCCTGATAGAAGGGGAACACTGAAGAAAGTGATTTCATTTGCTGGTCAGCTGTAAAGCAAAATACACACATTCTGAATACACTGCTTTAGTAAAAGAGGCACAGAAGAGCAACCTCTTGACTGTTCTTTCCCTTTTTACATACTGCATGAAGGCACATCCTATTTACTGTCTCAACAATAACATATCAAGGAAGACTAGTATTAATCTATTTAACTGCCTTTACTTAACTGCTTAGGTTTATTAACCATGCAGCTAATAAAGTGGTCATTCCAAACCAAAATTAATTTGCTAGATTAGATTTTGCAGCAGGGTGGTGTAGAAGGAGCTTTATTCATCTTAAGAGGAAAATTTAATCAGATCCCAGCCTTAACATAACACAGTCAGGCATCAGGCACTAAAACATTTGCAAAATACCTTAATTTTCAAAATTCTTTCTAGGACTGTCAGTGTCATTTATGTCCTCCTTACAGGCTCAGGACAAAGCTTAAAATCAAGGACATCTCATACAGAAATAATTTTAACCTTTTTGTCATTTACCATTTCTTACCATCCACGCAGGGCTGTTTTTTCTGGGGTGGGGTGTTAAGCAATAAGGCAACAACATGAAACAAAACAGATTTAGAGAGGTTTACCTTTCAAAATTACATGACCCCCATCACCTCCATTTCCACCATCAGGACCTCCAAACACTTTTCTGGGCTCACTGTAGAAGGAGTGGCCCCCTCCTCCTCCTTGTCCTCCAACCACGCGCACTTTCCGCTGATCCACGAAATAACGTGTCTGCAACAAGGGTGGGGGTTGTAGCCTTTAAGTACAATTTATCAGATTCATCTTCCAAGAAGTTTTAGTTAATAGGCAAGACCTGTTACTTTTAGCCATGATGAATTCCATTCAACAGTAAGAAAAAAAAAGAAATCAGAACTCTCTGGTGCTATTCACAGATCAACTAAATGCAGTGTACTGAGTGTAATAATAAAGAAAAACAGATCTCATTTTCCAAGTATTTTTAAGAACTTCTTTAAAGGCATATACCTAAGGCTATGTTGATATAACTTTATCTGTCTCCAGAAAAGGGGCTGAAACTCCCAAGGGAAAATATTACAGAAGTACATTCATTGACAGGCAGAATTGTTTACACAGAGGGATGAAAAGAGAAAGCACGACCGTGATCATGGTAACTTTCAAATTCTGTCAGTTACTAAGAGACTTCATAATGAGAATGGGCAATGAGGGTCACTTTAAATAAACTGCACAAATAGTATGCGATGAAGAAAAATTCTATTAAAAAATCCTCACAACAGAATTGATACTTAAATTTATACTACGACCAGTGAAGTCTTAAAAAGCCTCTTTTAGAAAGTATTTGGCACCACCACACGGCGAGACAGTAAACTATGGCTTTTAATGGGAAGTGATTTATGGATCATTAGAAAATAAGATTTTCCAGAGACGTGTAAATATAAAAATAAGATGAAGAACAAATTCTAGGACCCTCCTGTTTCTCTGACATAAAGTGGGGCTTTCCTGGCAGTTGACTACAATGCAAGACTAAAAAAACAGTGAGAAACAAAACAGCATTTTAGATTTAAAGCTAAAATACCGTTTTACACCTTTAGCTTTAAAAACACTTTGCTTTCTCGACTTATGGATGCTTCCAGCCCAAAGAGGCCGAAGGATCACTGTGAACACCGAGAACATCGCGGGGCAGACTCATTTCCTCACTATTCTGGAAGTTAACTATGTTTTAGTCAGTATTTCCTCACTCCAGAAGCGCCAGCGGCAGGAGCTGTGTCGGAGGCACCCCGAACTCGCACAGAGCCCAGCACTTACCAGCTGCCGCTCCGAAATGGCTCTTTTTCGCCTCAGCCGCCTGTCCTTGGCGCACCTGGCGCAGCTCGTGGAGAAGGCCGGCGGGCTGAGCAGGAGCAGGACCGGCTTCCAGCCGCTGCGGCCGCTGCCCCCAGCCCCGCAGCGCCTCAGCGCGACCCCGGCAGCGCCCGGGAGCGCCGAGCAGCGCAGCCCGGCCCCACACAGCCCCGCCATGGCGGGGACACCACGGGCCCGCCCC
>VZRV01006240.1:4726-21298 GCA_013398115.1 Falcunculus frontatus | reverse complement strand
AAGGAGAATCCCATCGGGGGAGCGGCTCTCCGCATTAGTGGTGCGGTGGGGCTCTGTGGGGGTTTTTCTCTGTTTTCCCTTGCAGGGCCAGGGCTGGGGGGCTTGTGGAGGGCTCTGATTTTGGGGAGGGGTCGCCCTCTCTCCTGGTGAGCTGGGGAGGGTGTGGAGTTTGGGGGCTGCAGTTTAGAGGGGGGTGATTTGGGCACTTCGTTCTGAGGGGGGCTGTGGGAATTGAGATGGGGGCGGAAGCTGAAGCCCCTCTGAAGCTGTGGCTGTCACATCCCAAAGGGCTGTGGCCCCGGAGCCTCTGGCAGAGCTGAATCCCACAGGATAAGAGGTTGCTGCAGGGTGTGGGCTGGGAAACGTGGATCTGCCTGGCCTCAGAAAGGGGTTCCCACTCTGGGGTGACCCCACGAGGGGCTCCCCTCCTCTCCCAGCGTGCGCTGGGGACCTTTCCCTCCCTCAGGAAGGGGCCTCGATTGTTCCTGACACAGTGCATGTGGCAGTGGAGGTGCTTTAGACTGCAATTTCACAGGGAGTTTAACCCTTCCCTCGGTCCAGGGTGGCTTTTCCAAGGAAAAACTGCTTTTGGTGTAGGAGGAGGAGCGCTCTGGGGGATTTCTGGGCTGGCTGCCCCTCAGTCCTGGTGCTTCCCTCCACTTGGCCTCCAGCAGCTCCTGCCGTGGGGCTGTGCTGAATTCCCACATGGATCAGGTCGTGGTGCATTCCTGGGGCAATGGGAGTGCCTCCCACAGCACAGAGAGAGAGGGATTGCGAGTTTGGGATGGAGCCTGTTGGGTGAGGAGGGATGTGGGAGGATCCTGGCCCTGTCAGGAAAACACTGCAGGGCTTCAACCCCCTGTGGAGCTGCTCCTGCTCCGGTCTGAGTGGAACTCCTTGGTCGTGTCAGCCCAAACTGGTGACCAGCACTGGGGAGAAGCAGCTGGGAAGGAAGAGCTGCTTTGGCTGGGATTTGGAGGAGTCAGAGCCTGAAATCTGCATCCAGGGGCTGACCTTGAATGCATGTGTGGGGTTTTCAGGTTGTGCTGGTGAATGTCCAAGTGCTGTGTCCAGAAAGAGCTGGGCTTCTCCCAGGTTCCTCCCTCAGGACGTAGCCTGGCCCATGGATTAAATGCTTTTCTGCTGATTTCTGTCAAAGAAAAACAACCCTGAGGAAACTGGGTGAGGCACTTTGGGATTGTCCAGTGCCAGTTCCTGCAGTCAGGAGCTGAACAGGGTTTGGTCATGGGCCCTGCCAGAGCTCTGGGAGCACTGGGACAGCACTCACAGGGACAGAGTGGGATTTTGGGGTGTCTGTGCGGGACCTGGGGCTGGATTTGGTGTCAGCACTCTCGGGGACAGAGTGGGATTGTTGGGGTGTCTGTGTGGGACCTGGGGCTGGATTTGGTGTCAGCACTCACAGGGACACAGTGGGATTGTTGGGGTGCCCCTGTGAGACCTGAGGCTGGATTTGGTGTCAGCACTCACAGGGACAGAGTGGGATTGTTGGGGTGCCCCTGTGGGACCTGGGGCTGGATTTGGTGTCAGCACTGTGAGGGACAGAGTGGGATTTTGGGGTGCCCCTGTGGGACCTGGGGCTGGACTCTGACAGCACTGTNTGTTGGGGTGCCTGTGTGGGACCTGGGGCTGGATTCAGTGACAGCACTCACAGGGACAGAGTGGGATTTTGGGGTGCCTGGGCAGGGACTGGGGCTGGATTTGGTGTCAGCACTCACAGGGACACAGTGGGATTGTTGGGGTGCCCCTGTGGGACCTGGGGCTGGACTCTGACAGCACTGTGAGGGACACAGTGGGATTGTTTGGGCGCCTGTGCAGGACCAGGGGCTGGACTCAGTGACCCTGCAGCTCCTCAAACTCAGGATTTTCCCTCTCCATTTTACACGGGTGTTGATATCCCTGCCTCCCTCCCACCGCAGAGCCCCAGCACGGCCCATGTGTGTCACCATGCCCGGCCAGGGCGGCGCCAGCCTCCCGCCGGAGGAGCGCGTACGGCGGCTGATCCAGGCGGGCAGCAGCGTGGAGGTGAGCGAGGACATCCCCCCGCGGCGCTACTTCCGCTCGGGCGTGGAGATGCTGCGCATGGCCACGGTGTACTGCGAGGAGGGCAACATCGAGCACGCCTTCATCCTCTACAACAAATACATCACGTGAGAGCCGCGCTGCCCCGGGGGATGCGGGGGGTTCTGGGCTCAAGGTGAGGTGTTGGGAGCCTCTCCAGGCGCTGTGAGGTCTCGGTGAGCTGGGAGAACTCCAGAACCCGGGGGATGTGGGGGGTTCTGGGCTCGGGGCAGGATGTTACAAGGTCTTGGTGAGCTGGGAGAACTCCAGAACCTGGGGGATGCGGGGGGTTCTGGGCTCAAGGTGGGGTGTTGGGAGCCTCTCTAGGTGCTGTGAGGTCTCAGTGGGCTGGGAGAACTCCAGAACTCGGGGGATGCAGGGGGTTCTGGGCTCAGGGCAGGGTGTTGCAAGGTCTCGGTGAGCTGGGAGAACTCCAGAACCCGGGGGATGCAGGGGGTTCTGGGCTCGGGGCGGGGTGTTACAAGGTCTCGGTGAGCTGGGAGAACTCCAGAACTCGGGGGATGTGGGAGGTTCTGGGCTCAGGGCAGGGTGTTACAAGGTCTCGGTGAGCTGGGAGAACTCCAGAACTCGGGGTTCTGGCCAGAGTTCTGCTCCTGAGGGATTTTGGGTGCTGCAGCTGGTGGGACTGACCAGGAGATGTGGTGAAGGTGTGAGGCACAAACCCGTAGATGCAGCTCATGGAATCCATAATCCCAGAATAGTTTGGTTTGGAGAGCATCCAGTCCAACCCTCTGCCCAGGAAGGGTCACCTGGAGTAGGTGACAGAGGGACACGTCCAGGAGGGTTTGGAATGTCTCCAGAGTGGGAGAGACTCCAGTCCCTTCCTGGGCAGCTGTTCCAGGGCTCTGCCCCCTCCATGGAAAGAAGTTCTTCGTCCTGTTGAGGTGGAACTTCTTGTGGTTTAGTTTATGGCCATCACTCCTTGTCCAGTCACCAATGGGAAGAGTCTGGCACCATCCTCTGACACCCCTTTGAGCTATTGGTGTGTTTGGGAATGAGATTCCCTTCGGAACCAGGCTGATCTTGGATCACTCTGGCCTTCTGGAGACTCCTGTCAGCAGCAGAGAGATTTTATCCACCTGTAAGTCCAAGTTTGCAGGTGTTTCATCACCTAAATTGGCCTCAGTTTTTCTCTGGGTTGGCTGTGACATCCTAGGGCTGGGCAGGGATCCGTGATCAGGGATTTCTGTATCCACAATCTACTGGAAGGATCGAGGCTGGGTTGTGGTTTCTCTAGTAAAGGAGAAGCCTGTTTTACTCTGAACCTGTTTTACTCTGAGGTTACTACAGCCTTCCTCCTCCAGGAGCAGGGACCACTCAGGGATTTATTTGTGCATCTCAGGAACATAATCCAGCACCCCCAACACTGCTGTGTGCCTGTTGGTGTTTAAAGGGATGAAAACTCTGATCCCAGCAGCACAGGGCCCTGTTCCTGTAGGGTTTTCCCCCTAAATCTGTCCCTGCTGCTTGCACCCAGTGCCACTGCTGTGGTCTGTGCTGTGCCCACTCTCACCACTCACCCCAAATACAGTTGGCATCTCCGTGGGCATTTTCCCTGCCTGCCCCCGTGTGCAGGGTTGCTGCCCCTTAAACCCAACACATTTTTCTCTGATTAGCTTTTCCTCCCCGCCTTGCACTTCCTGAGCTTTTATGGGCATGGTGGCGAGGGCCCTGGGAAGTGTAAAACCTTTGGGAAGCTTTCCAGGCCGGTTACGCAGCTGGGGCCGAAGGAGAAACTTTTTAACTAAACAAATGAACTTGAGGCCGTTTCGTTGTAGCAGCCAGAGGTGCTGGGTTGTATTTCCAGCAGCTTTCAAATG
Organism: Falcunculus frontatus; assembly: GCA_013398115.1. Lineage (NCBI taxonomy): Eukaryota > Metazoa > Chordata > Aves > Passeriformes > Falcunculus > Falcunculus frontatus. Next base: position 17,378 of record VZRV01006240.1, on the reverse strand, counting down.
CTCCTGACATTTCCAGCCTGGCTGCTGGAGGGTGGAAAACCTTCCCTTGGTGGGATTTCTCCAGTGCTGACGAATGTGAGCTCCTGCCCTGGATTGTCCAAAGATAGGAATTTAATGCCACTGTCATTTCTTCCAGTGAAGATGGGAAGCTGGAGCTCAAGCCGTAGGTTTGATGTTTTCTGGATGTCCTGATCCAGAGAGCAAAAGGAGGCACTGGGGATTTACTGGAGCCTCTCATGGATTTGCTCTGCTCTCCCTTTTCTAGGAATGGGGAGGAGCTGGGGGTGTTCAGCCTGGAGAAGAAAAAGGCTCTGGGGAGACCTCAGAGCCCCATCCACTCCCTAAAGAGGGGTTATAAAAAAGAGAGAGAAGGACTTTTTATACAGGCAGAGAGTGTCAGGCCAAGGGGAGGTGGTTTTAAACTGCCAGAGGGCAGGGACAGATGGAATATTGGGAAGGAATTCTTTCCTAGGAGGGTGGGGAGGCCCTGGCACCCAGAGGAGCTGTGGCTGCCCCTGGATCCCTGGAAGTGTCCAAGGCCAGGTTGGAGCAGCCTGGGACAGGGGGAGGGGTCCCTGCCATGGCAGGGGTGGCACTGGGAGGGCTTTGAGGCCGCTTCCAACCCAAACCATTCTGGGATTCTGTAACTATCTCCAGGATTTCTAACACCTGTCTTGTCACCTTGTAAGTCTTTCCTTGCTTCTTGTCCTGAGCAGCTTCTTCTGCCTTGAGTGAGTGTTTCCCTTGAATCACCAGCAGGAACACTCGGGTTGGTTTTGGCAGAGCCAAATGAGAAGGAAAAAAGTAACAAGACACAACTTTGCTGTAGTGTTGGGGCTCCTTGGTTTGCTTGGACCAGCTCCAGGGACTCGTGGGGGTGTCACAAGGCCCTCGAGAGCCACCAGCTTGGCCTGGGCACCGGAGCTGTGCTTAAAAATAGCCCCAGCTGTGGCTGCCCGGTGCCAAACAGCTGCTGCTGCGCTGGGCTCGGGAGCAGGCAGAGGTTTGAGCCCACAAAAAACTCCTGGCCGTGAGAGCTGCAGGCTTTGGTCTTGCCAAGCCTCAGGAGGGCTGTCCATAGGAAACCTGAGCTGTTCCAGCCCTTCCCCTGCCCCATCCCAGCCAGAGCTGCTGCTCTCATCCCAGAGTTTTCCTCTGGCTGCCTGAACCCTCCTCTCATCCTCCTGCCCACTTTTTTCCCCCCTGCTTCCTGACTTGTGGAAACCCAGCTGTCTCTGCTGGTTTTTCCATCCTGCCCAGGCCAGCATCTGCTCTTAATCCTTCTTAATTAATCCCTTCCATTTTAATCTAGGAGCTGCTGGCAGCGCTCGGGGCCTTGTTGTGTCTCCTCGGCACAGTGACCTACTTCACACCCCCAGCTGCGAGCGGGGACCTCGCTGGGGCTTTGGGAGGGAGCCACGGGCTCTCCACAGCTCCAGGCTGTGCCCTGGCTGTGCTGATCCCACATCCTCACCAGCAGCACTGCGGGTGGCACAAAGTCCTTCCTCGTCCCCGAGGGCTTGGAGCAGCTGGGTTTGTTTACTGCACACGCAGAGGTTTCTCAGAGTTTCGTTCTGTGCCCCCTGAGTTTTTCCAGCTTGGCTTTGCTTGGTTGGTTTGTGCTGCTCTCTGTGGCACAGTCTAGTCCTTTATTCCCTTATTCCCTGTGCCTGGGCAGGAGGTTGTTCTCCAAAGGAGCTCAAACATCCTCCTGTGGATGCTGCTGGAAGCAGTGCAGCCCAGAGGCAGGAAGGAGGGAAGGGATTTTGGGTTATCCCCAAAGCTTTGTGGATGCCCTGAGCCAGCAAAGCTCAGCTTGCAGGAGAGAAGGGCTTAGCTAAGCTCACTCTGAGCTCAGCCTGTCACCGCTGGGGGCTCGGTGACAGATTAACTTGGGGTGTCTCAAGCCTGGGGATCCTCAGAGAGCTGAGCCAGAGTGAACTGCCCCTTGTTTGTGGGATTTTCTCCTTGTTCTAGTGCTGAGCTCTACAGGAGGATCTCATTGTGGCCTTGCAGTACTTAAAGGAGGCTCATTAAAAAGAGGAGACGGACTTTTTTACCTGGGCAGACAGGGACAGGACAAGGGGGAGCAGCAAAGGTTTAGATTGGATGTTAGAAAGAAATTGTTCCCTGTGAGGATGATGAGGCCCTGGCACAGGGTGCCCAGAGAAGCTGTGGCTGCCCCTGGATCCCTGGAAGTGTCCAAGGGCTTGGAGCAGCCTGGGACAGTGGGAGGTGTCCCTGCCATGGCAGGGGTGGCACTGGGAGGGCTTTGTGATCCCTTCCAAGCCAACCCATCCTGGGGCTCTCTGAGGGGGAGAACAATTACCCCAGGTGTAGAGAAGCTGGGGATTAACCCGTTCATACCCATGCTGGGAGCAGGGTGATGCTGAGCTCAGTCTGGATTTCCCTCCCCAAAAGTCAGCACGGAATTCTCCCTCCTGCCTGGAATATCTGGGGTGCTGCAGAGCCAAAAGGCTCCCAGTGCAGCAGCTGGGGCTGTTGGGAACTTGCTTTTAGCTCACCTGCAGGTTTTCCCTGTGCAAGGTCTGAGTTCATTTCCCCTCATGCACAAACTCCATGCAGAAGGACGGTGAGCTCTGAGTCAGCCGAGTCCTTGAGCTGGGGTGGAATCCCGGGATGCTCCCAGGTGCTGGCACCTGGATCTCCGCTGTGCCCTTGGTGGTTTAGACCAGTTTATTAATGGTTCTCTTCAAAACAAATGTGTTTATCCCCGAGGATCATCTCCAGAGGCCAGGTGGAAGGAAAACCTGTGTGGGGCACTCCCTTGGGATCAGGCAAAATCCTTTTGGGTGCTGTGCAGAGCTCTGTTATGGGATGGAGAAAGACAGACTCCTGCAGAAAGACAGAGTGCCCTGATAGGGAGCACAGGGATCCCCCAGAACGCCACTGAGTGTCCTGTGCTCCTCCCTCCCTGCCCTGGCTCAGAGCTGCAGCTTCTGTCCCTTTTTTCCAGGCTCTTCATCGAGAAGCTGCCGCAGCACCGCGATTACAAAAGCGCCGTCATTCCCGAGAAGAGGGAGACGGTCAAAGTAAGTGGGGGCACCACCAGGTCCGGGCTGGGAACGTGGTCAGGGTCATCCACCTGGGGCTTCCGTGGCTCTGGGATGAGTGGTCCATGCAAATGCTGAGAAGCCTTGGCTTGGCCAGGCAGTCCTGACCCCTTGGGATTCAGTTCTGGGCCACTCACTCCAAGAAATCCATGGTGGGGCTGGAGCGTGTCCAGGGAAGGGGCTGGAGCCCCAGGAGCAGCTGAGGGAGCTGGGGAAGGGGCTCAGCCTGGAGAAAAGGAGGCTCAGGGGGGACCTTGGGGCTCTGCACAACTCCCTGACAGGAGGGGGCAGCTGGGGGGGTCGGGCTCTGCTCCCAGGGAACAGGGACAGGAGGAGAGGAAATGGTTTAAGTTGGATATTGGGAAAATTTCTTCCCCAAAAGCATTGTCCAGTCCTGGCACAGGCTTTGACCATTCCTGGAAGTGTTTCAAAACATCTGGGGATGTGGTTTAGTGGTGGATATGGCAGCACTGGGGGAATGGTGGAACTTGATGATCTTGGAGGTATTTTCCAACCTAAACAATTCCACGATTCTCTGAGTTACGGTTTGGGGGGTTCTTACCCCGTTGCACTTGCACTGGACTGGCTCTGGTGTCCAGTTTACTTCCTGTTGAGCACTGGGGTGTCCTTTCTGTCCTGTCCAACTCCCTGCTTTTTAAAGACCACGTGGCTTTTCCATGTGTGGATGTCCCAAGTGGTGGTTTTCCTGGGAATCCTTAGAGATTCCTCAGCCACCACAAGCTACAACTCCCAAGAGGAAAGCACAGCACTGCCTGAGCTCTTGCTCAGTGATTTTGGTGGTGGTTTTTGGACTCTTCAGCTGCTCAGCTTTTGTTTTGCTTGCCTTGGGGGCTGCCCCACTCTGAGCCTGTGTTTCCTCCCCCAGAAACTGAAGGAAGTAGCCTTTCCCCGAGCCGAAGAGCTCAAGGAGGAGCTGTTAAAGAGGTACGCCAAGGACTATGCTAAGTACAAGGAGCAGGAGGTGAGTGACAGGAGACTGGAGGCCTGTGCTCCCCAGGAGCCCCTCAGCCTCACAGGGTTGGCAAGAGGGCAGCTCTCCAGGGCTCCCTGGGTGCTCGGGAATGTCAGGTCTGGGTGGCCCCAACTTTCAGGGTCCAGGCTCGTCCCCTGCTGTCACTGTGGGTGAATCTGTCAGAGGTGTCCCTGGCTCTTCTCCTCGTGCATCCCGAGCTGGGGCTTGGTTTGTTCTCTTTGTCCCAACACAACATCCAGGTCTTTTGGTGCAGAAACTCAGCCTGGGCAGGGATCTGGGGTTCTGTGGGCAAAGCAGACACCCCTGCAGTCAGTTTTGCTCTGGACAAGTGGGACTTTAGAGACAGGATGGAGGGAAATCAAGCTGGGCTTGTAATTCTGTGGAAAAGGGAGGGTAAGGCAGTGGTTTTCCTGCCCTTGGGCTGCCTGGCTCTGGATCTGTGCTCTGCAAGCTGAAGTTTCCTTGCAGAAAATGCTGGTTTCTGGTGACCTTTTGCAGAGCCTTTAGAAATAACCTGGGAACGACTGGGGGTCTGCCCCAGGCCGGTGTCCCCTTCTCTGCTCCTGTCCCTGGGTATATTTCTCCTCACAGCAGGAGGAAGAAGAGTAATTTGCACACCCTTTGGCTTTGCAGCAGCAGCTGGAGGAGGAGAAGACTCGGGTAGCCCTGATGAAGCAGCAGCAGGCAGAGCAGGAGCAGTTCCATGCCTTCGAGGAGATGATCCGGCGGCAGGAGCTGGAGAAGGAACGCCTGAGGATAGTGCAGGAATTTGGAAAGCCAGAGCCAAGTCCCCAATCTCTGGATGGACCCCTCATCCCTGGCGTGGAAAAGCCCCCAACAGATTTAACCCCAAAGGTTCCAGCCTCTCCAGTTCACCCAGCGAGTCCATCAGCGGGCACTGTCCCATCCAAACCTCCTGTTGTGGACAGATCTTTGAAGCCCAGTGCTTTGGGGAACACAGAGAACAGTTAGTACCTCTTGGAGCATCCCTTCTCCCTGCTGGGGCTGAGCCAAACACGGCCAATTTCTGTGGGAGGCTCTTGGAATGATCTGACCGTGGCTCCATCCCTCGTGGAGGTTTGCTCTCCTGAGATGTTGTCCAGTGAACACTCACAGGGCTGGGGAGAACTGGCTCCTCTTGGCAATGTGCCCTCCCTGCTTTTCCAGCCCAGTCTCTCTGCTGTTCCAGGGTCTGCAGCCTGTTTGCCTTTCCTTGATCCAAATACTTGTTGGAGGTTGGGGTTTGGTTCCTGGCTGGGCTGATTGAATCCTCCTCCTGACCAAATTCCACTAAATATGGTTCCAAAACACCGATTCAGACGTGTCCAGTGGCTGGCTCTTGCCCAGTGACACCTCCTGCTTTAAATAACATTTTCTAAGCACATGTGGTTTCATTTTTGCTAACAAAACACTCCTTTTGACACCCTGCTGAAGGATCCTTCCCCTCTCCACATCCCTTCCCCTGTTCTGAAGGAGATGGTGCTTGTCCTTTAGCAGTGTCACAGTGACACATTTCTCTGTGCCCGCCACTACAAGGGGAGTTTATCTTCCCGGGAGGATTTTCTCAGTTTCATCCCCTCAGATCCTGCCCTGAGGGACCCTTTCTCCAGCATTCCTGACTCTGCTCCCTGTGCTCCCCTTCTCCCCACAGATGCAGGTGTGGATGTCCTTCGCCAGGTCATTGTCCCCAGGGAGCTGTGCCAGAAATTCCTGCAGCTGGCTGATGCCAACACGGTGCGGGGTGTGGAGACCTGTGGGATCCTCTGCGGGAAGCTGGTAAGGGGACAGCCCCACAGAGACCCCCAAAGTGGCACAGGGACTGTTTGTCACAGTGCCACGGCTTTGGAAATGGCTCGAGGACGCTGATTTTTGTCCTGGGATTCTTCAGTGTGGTTTCCATGTGAGTGTTAGGGATGATGTGCCTCTCCCTCTCCTCATTTTCAGGTTGGGATTTCCCCACCCTGAGTGAGGTGCCATCCTGAGTCCTCATTCAGCTTCCTCTGTCCCGTTGGTGGCATTCCTGGTGGCAGACAGCTCCAGGCACTTGTCCTTTGGGTGTCCCAGCTGGTGACCCTCACACAGATGAGGCTGACAGGACACTGCTGTCCCCCAGAGTTTGCGTGCCCGGGTTTTTATTGGCAGCTCAGACCCATCTGCCCTGAGTCACTCACACAAGTTTGCTTTGAAATGAAGTTGTTTGATGTAACAGCTTCCTGCAGTCCAGCTGCTTCCAGACACTGGGGATGGTTTAGGGATGAGGCATCATCCCCTTTGGAGTGGAGAGCTTGGTTTGGGGGGGTGTCCAGGACTTCTCTGAGCTCCTCCTGTGGGTGCTCTGCACAGCAGGGAGAATGAAACAGGGAGAAAATCCTGTGACTCCTTTGTCAGTAACTTGGAGCTGCACCTGCAGATGGGTGGTGGATGCATCCCTGGGCTTGTCCCCAAGGCTTGGGAAGTTCCCTCATGTCCAGGGAGTAACAGCCTCCTGTGCTGCCACTGCCTTGCAGATGAGGAACGAGTTCACCATCACCCACGTCATCGTCCCCAAGCAGCTGGGAGGCCCCGATTCCTGCACCACAGAGAACGAGGAGGAGCTCTTTGTCATCCAGGACCAGCATGGCCTCGTCACTCTGGGCTGGATCCACGTGAGTCTCCTTCCCCTGGCACTTCCCTGGCCTTCAGCACGAAGGGGAAGGGCTGCTGGAGGAGAAGTTACAGGAGGAGATGGCAGGGAATGGGCAGCAGCCTCTGGTTGTGTTTCTGCCCCTGGTTTGGTTTCTCTCTCTGGTACAGTCTCGTTCACTACTCTGATGGAGAAATCCAGGCCTGGTTTATGTTTGGGTCCCTTCCTAAAGCATCAAGCCCTTTGAAAAGGAGGGGGGAAAGGTTTAGATAAGATACTGGGAAGAAGCTGTGAGGATAGAGAAGGGCTGGGATGGAATTCCCAGAGAAGCTGTGGCTGCCCCATCCCTGGCAGTGCCCAAAGCCAGGCTGGAGGGTGCTTGGAGCACCCTGGAACAGTGGGAAGTGTCCCTGCCATGGCAGGGGGTGGCACTGGAGGGGCTTTAAGATCCCTTCCAACCCAAACCCTTCTGGGTTTCTATGGAAGTGGGATCTTGGACACGAAGCTCACGTTTCCTCCAGCTAAAAGCCGACTCCAGTGGCACCGTGGGGGCATCCCAAGCTCCCCTCCCTGAGGGACACCTCTCCCACGCTGCAGCCCTGTGCAGTGCTGCCTTGCAGGCAGCCCTGTGTGCCCTGCTGTGAGCTGTGCCAGTCTCAGGCTCCTCCCTGGCTGCCCCGGTGTCCCCACGGAGCCTTTGGAGGTCGGAGCTGTGCCAAGCCAAGCGCTGGGAGCTGCTGAGTAATCTCTGGAAAGCAGCAGCTGCCCCGAGGGCTTGGGCAGGGAAATGCTGCTGCTCCAAGTGGCTGCTCCAGGGCCACCTCTGCAGTGACCCTGCAGAGACCCTCTGGAATTCCTTTGACCCTCCTGCTGGTCTTGGTAAAAAAAAAAAAAAACAACAAAACCCAAGCAGCAAAAGGAGCAAGAGCTTCCAGCAGGAGTTAAGGTGTGAAATGTGGCTGTCAGCAGGAGCTGGGTGAGCTGGTGGCAGTCAGGAGTTGTACAGCCCTCCATGGAATGTGATATCCTCCACGGAATGTGATATCCTGGAGTGCTGCGGCATCACGGGATGTGCTGAGCCCCAGGAGCTGCACTTGGGAAACGTGTGAAGTGCCCTGCAAGGACATTGTTGTGGCTTAAAAGTGTGATTTTCCATGGGGTGTGGCAGGAATGCAGAGCTCCTTTTGTAGGCAACTCCAAATGGAAAAGAGGAGCACAGTTTTAGGAGAATTAAAAAAAAAAAAGGGGCTACAAGAGCTGGAAGGGACTTAGGACAAGAGCAGGGAGTGTGATAGGACACAGAGAATGGCTTCCCACTGCCAGAGGCAGGGTTAGGTGGGGTACTGAGAAGGAATTCCTGGCTGTGAGGGTGGGGAGGGGTTGGGATGGAATTCCCAGAGAAGCTGTGGCTGCCCCTGGATCCCTGGAAGTGCCCAAAGCCGGGTTGGACACTGGGGCTTGGAGCACCCTGGGACAGTGGAAGGTGCCAGGGGTGGGACTGGATGGCCTTTAAAGTCCGTCCAACCCAAACCATTCCACGAATTCCACTCCAGGTGTGCAGGTGCATCCCCTGTGCCCTGCAGGGAGCTGTGTCTCCTCTGTCCCAAGGTTCTCCTGGCAGACACCATCCCTTGGGATCAGTTTTCCCAGCCTGCTGTAACTGCTGTGCCCGTGTTTCCCGTTGCAGACCCACCCCACACAGACAGCCTTCCTGTCCAGCGTGGACCTGCACACCCACTGCTCCTACCAGATGATGCTGCCAGAGTCCATCGCCATCGTGTGCTCTCCCAAATACCAGGAGTGAGTCTGGCTCTGGGGTGGGAAGGCTTTTATCCCTCTGCCTGGGCTGTGAACCACACCTTTCCCCTCTCAGCGTCCTGGTGTGGGGATGAAATGTCCCAGCTCATACACACATGAGCTGTTTTCAGGGGCTGTGTCCTGGCAGGGGTTGCCCACTCCTGACAGGAGGTTCAGAGCTGAGGAGAGGAGTTTCCCAGGACTTGGGGTGTCCCTCAGCCTCAGTCTCTGCTCCTGCAGCCCCAAATGTGCTCCTTGGGGCCCAGGGGATGTGGCTGTCCCTTCAGAGGCTCGAGCTACAGAGCTGCTGTTCCTCTGCTCCAGGACAGGGTTTTTCAAGCTGACAGAGCACGGCCTGGAGGAGATCTCATCCTGCCGCCAGAAGGGGTTCCACCCACACCCCAAAGACCCCCCTCTCTTCACGGTGAGTCCCCCCCAGGGCCATGGGGGCTGTGGGGTGAGGAGTTGGTGTGTTGGACACTTGAATTAAATCCACGTTGAGGTGCTGGGCTGTGACCAGGAGGCTCAGCCTGGCAGGGGCTGGTCTGCAATTCCCAGAGTGGAGATGCTGGAGCTTCCCAAGGTTTTCCAGGTGCTGGAAGTGTGGTGCAGAGCTCCTGGCTGCAGGAGCAGGGTGAGGCAGCAGCCAAGGGCTGTTTGAGAGGGGGATTTGGTCACTGTGTGGCACCGGGCAGGGCCAGCATTTGGGGTGATCCAAGGGCTGTTTTGGGAAAGCGCTGGCTGCAGGTTGTGTCAGGAGGTAGAGGAGACTCACCTGAGCTGTGGGAACCTCTGAATAACCCCCTGTCCCCTCTTCTCCTCTCTTCCAGACCTGCAACCACGTGTCAATAGTGGAGAGAGACGTGGTGCTGATGGATCTCCGATAAGCCTCTCTTGCCTTATCCCTTCCCAGGAACCACCCACCTTCCTTTAGGCCTAGGGAATCGCTTTTCTCCCTCCTGTAGCAGATGATTTCTACCATGTAGCGATCCCTCTCCTCCCTCCCCCACGCTGGATTCGGATCCCTGCCCTCAGCAGGAGCCCCTGGAACCTCCGTGCCTGGTGTGGGGCTGGCAGATGGGGCTGGGGCTCCAGATGTGGGGAAAAGCCAGCTGAGAGCTCAGAGACAGAAGCCAACACTACTGCAGTTGTTCAACTCTAACCCACGGCTCCAGCGGCCTCCTGGGGAGGTTCCCTGTGACTTGCTGCAACCCTGAGGTGTGGAAACCTCTTCAAGTGCTTTTGGGACTTGCCCAGTTTAACCCATGCCCTGTTTTGTCCCTCTTTCCGGGCTGCCTGGTCTCGGCACAGCTTCCAGGAGCAGATAAATCTTTCCTACGGTTTCAAATCCAACCTTGCTGACCCCTCTGACTCCCACACGAGCTCAGTGCTGCTTCGTGGTACTCATGTGTCTGCCCAGGGAGGGAAAAGGGCCCAACCTCCTTTGGGATCCCTCTTCCAGCGTTTCAGGGCTGAAGATCCCTGGATGTGGCCCTGCTTTGCACCATCCCAGCAGTGTTTAGGGATGTCTGGGCATTTCCTCCCTTCTCCTGGCTGGGGGATGCCCTGCTGTTACCGTGGAGCAGCTCGATCTCCTGGCTGCCATCGCCGCTCCAGGACGGGATTCCAACAGCTTTGAGCACTTCCATCCTCACGGATCCCTGTGCCTGATTGCCTCTGCACATCCCAAAGCAGCAGGAAGCCCGTCCTTGCCAAACCCGAGCGCTCCGTGACGTCGCCGTTCCGTGGGACCCTCCTCCGAGGTGCTTTAGTCGGGTGCCAAGCCGAGATTTCCCTCCCCTGTGCTCCGTGCCGAGCCCCCGCCCTGGGCGGGAGGGAAGCAGCAGCAGCATTCCAAGGTGGGAGGCAGCTGTGCCGAGGGCTGGGCGTGATCCACATCCCCACATCCCGGGGCAGGATGGGCAGCACATGAGGGGAGCGGGCTGGAGCTGCCGTCCCACCTGGCACGCCAACATCCCCGTCCCTGTGCCGTGTGCTCACACAGCCAGCACCCCGTGGTGTTCCTTTGGCACACGTGGATGGCATCATCCAGGCTGGGCCTCCTGGGCCACTCGTTTTCTTTGAGCTCTGTCCGTGGGTTGGGGTCTGGCTCAGAGGGAATCCATTTCTTTGGGGGTTGCCGTGTTTATGGCAGCCCCTGCGTGACAAGTGCTGCTCCCAGCTTTTTCCAAGTTGCTTTTGGGAACAGGCTGGCCCCAGAGGTGGGAGGGGAGTGAGGGGCCTTCGGGGCATCTCTGGGAACTCGTTTCAGACCTCATTAATTTAAACCATGCTCGGAAGGGGGGTGCAGTTTCTGTGTAGGATTGTTCATCCCGCAGCTCTCCACAGCTCAGAGCAGCTCCTCACCCCGAGGGCTCCCCTGGAGCAGCGTGGGGACACAAAGTGGAAATCACATCTTGCAAAGCAGCAATTCCTTCAAATCTGTTGGGAATATCCCAAGGGATTTATCCCAGCTCCACATCCCTGCAGGTCTTGGGTCTGAGCTGGTTCCAGGACAGGGGCTGGTGGCACATCACCACGTTTGTGTTGTCCCAGGGACTGATAAAACCTTCCCAGGGGATTTTCCATGTTCCTTGGAGCAGGGCGTTCCTCAGGTCAGGGCCCAGCTGCTCCCTGAGTGCTCCCAGCTTTTTCATCACATTTTTTCACCCCGAGTCCCCGAGTCCTCATTTTGTGTGTCAGTGAGTGTCGATGTCCTGGCACTGCTGCCCGTGTCCCACGAGCCCACCCCGGCTCTCCAGCTGTGCCAGATGTGGCTGTCACACCTTCAGATCACCCCAAAGGCGGTTGGATTTGGAAGGAGCTGAACCTGAACATGAACTGCACTTGGCAGGGCTGATTTATTGGCTGTAACAACGTGGCTCGTGTGTTCCGGGGGGTTCCTGCAGGCAGGGAGCGATGCTTATCTCCACCTCAGGAACGGGAACGGATCCAAATCCCTCTCACCATCCCTCTTTTCATGGTTTGCCCATCCTCAGCAGCATCCCGAGAGGTTCCAAGCGTGAACATTCCCCCCCGAGGGAGGTACCGAGGGCTGGGCCGGCGCCGGGAGTTTTGAAATGCAGCGGCCGAGCAGGGATTGCCCCCTCCTCGTCCCACGCTGCTCCCGGCCTCGCCTGTGCCGTGGGATGCCTGGCGTTCCTGCGAGCATCCCGGCTGGATTGGCTGCGGGGGCCAAACCTTGCCTTTTTAGGCTGCGCGTGGGCTCCCGCTCGGGGCTGCGCTGCCGCCGGCCCCGCTCCGGCCGTGGGCCGGGGATGGTCGGGATCCTGCAGGGATTGGGGAGCCTGGAGCTGACCCGGGATGGTCGGGATCCCGCAGGGATTGGGGAGCCTGGAGCTGACCCGTCCCCAGCGAGAGGGATGAGTTCCGGGGCTGCTGAGGGGGGTCTGGGGTCGGTGCTCCCTGGTTTGCACCAGCCCAGGGGTCAGGGATGTCTCTGGAGTTTTGGGAATGTCCCCCTGCCTGGGGTTGGGATGGGATCCTGCCGAGGCTTTGGGAATGGGATCCTACCGAGGCTTTGGGAATGGGATCCTGCCGGGGCTTTGGGAATGTCCCCCTGCCTGGGGTTAGGATGGGATCCTGCCACCGGCTCCGTGCGACTCCTGGAACAGCCGTGCTCCCTCCACAGGGAACTCTGCAGCTGCTGCCTCCATCACCCCCCTTTTCCCACCCCGACTCTGCTGGGTTTGGGGATCATTTATTTTAAAGGGGTTTTTTTTCCAACATGTCATATATGGCAGCCTTTCCCCTCGGTGACCTCATGTTTGGCGGGGACCCAGCCGGGCCTGGATGTGAGGTGGCAGCGGGACCCCGGGGCTGGGGGCGTGGGGGGGTCACCAATGCACGGCCAGGGGACAAATCCAGCCCCTGTGAGCTGTGTCACAGGGAAAGGGAACAACCTGGCAGAGCCATCCCTGGGGCCATTGGAGCTGTGAATGGACTGGCAGGGCTGGGGGGACACCGTGTCCCTGTCCTGCTCCAGGGGGTGACAGCCCAGGTGGGACAGAGCCATCCCTGGGGCCATTGGAGCTGTGAATGGACTGGCAGGGCTGGGGGGACACCGTGTCCCTGTCCTGCTCCAGGGGGTGACAGCCCAGGGGGGACAGAGCCCCCCCGGGGGCCATTGGCGCCTCGGAAGGA
>VZRV01006239.1:0-14117 GCA_013398115.1 Falcunculus frontatus | reverse complement strand
CCAGCAGTGCTGCTCTGCCAGGAACCTCTCTCATCTTCCCCTTGGCTTTTGACCTGTCTAAGCATTCACACCACCTAAATATTTATAGTATTTATTTCACAGTTCTGTCTTGGATCTTTGGAATTGTCCTCTGTCCTTGTTTGTGTAATCTCATTGCTGCTGCCACTGCAGAGGATGGGCTGGCTCTGCCTGGCAAAGATCGGTATCCAGATCCTCCATTATAGCTTGAGCAATCCTGATGGGCAGCCGATGGATTTCTCACGTCTATCCATTACACCTTCTGCTAGCATTTAGGTTTTTGGCTTTTTCCCCCTCTCTGGACTTGTTACATGGAGTCATTGGCAGAGCAGACTATTGCACAGTCTTTGGGCTGTGATTCTCCCTGTAAGACCACCAGACCCTTTTGTTCTGACCCCTGTAAGTGGGGGAACGGCGAGGCTTTGAAGTAAAGATGCTTGTTTGGGTTTGTTTTTTTTTTCATCTTGAGAACATCAAATCTTCTGGATCAGACAGGCCTTGCTCAGGGCACTGTTCCTAGAAGCAAGATTGGTTTAGTTTTAACCTCCTGCACCCTGAGCAGGAACGGGCCATGGGTGCAGATGGATAGAAATTCCTCAGGCTCATTTTTTTTGCTGGCCAGATGCAGGCGGCTCCTGGCCAGAAGCTGTGGGGCTGCATGAGTGAGGCCCCGAGCCTGGCACGGGGGAGAGCCCCCCACACTCAAACCCAGGGGTGGGAGTTGACTCCCCACTCTCTATCCAAGGCTCCCTCAGCAGGGAAGGGTGCCAACATCTGGCTGGGGTATGTCTGCTTGGCACGGCTGCTTCTGACACAGGCAAGAGGGTCACGCCCGCTGCGGACTCAGCCTTATGCATTTTTATACTTCTTTTTTTCTTTTCATTTGAATCTCTTGCAATTTTACTTGCAAACACTTGGCAACCAAGTGAATTGTGATTTACAGTGAATTACTTGCAACGCCATCCAATCACCGGAAACCCCCCCCAAAAAAGAAATCAGCAGAATTTGTGGGGTCGCTTGTAGCCTCTGCCACATGACCCCAGCTAGGGAGGAGGTGGCCCACTCCTTTATCACCCTGCCTGGATACCAGGGATGAACAAGGCAGCTGAGAAACTCCAAACGCTGTGTGAAGCAGGATTTCATTAAAATAAAATACACTGAGCGCATTGCATTGTATTGATTTGTAATTCTCACCAGTGGTTGCTTTCATAAAGTAATTGCAGATGCTCACTCTTGTTGCTTGCAAAGAGAGCAGTCAAAATCTTTGTCTTGCTTAACAGCCTCTGCATCAAAGACCTCATGAGAGGCTTGGACACTTTAAAAGGATCAGCAATTATTTGTGGTGCTGGCTTTGCATTTAGTTTCCTTGCATATTCATGCCAGTGATATTTTAACATGCACATAACAGGAGGAAGCAAAGACTGACAGTAGGGGATCCAGCTGAAGTGAAGCAGATGTCTTTTAAATTCAGAGCACATACAGCACAGAAACACTGAGTGATCGAACACAAACTAGAAGCGAAACCAGAAAAAAACAGATTTTATACTTAAGACTGAGCACTGCAAAAAGAACAAAGAGCCTGAGTGGTGCAAAACAAACTTATATTAAAAAACTCTTCACTCTGAACACCCTACTGCATTGCCAAGGAGCACAGGTTAGGAATTTCAATAAACTTAGTTTTATGTTGACTGTGTCCCTTTAATTGTTACTTTTTGGCGCAGCATGTAGGACACCTCCAGGCCAAAACACAAGTGATGTGGAAAGTGCAACTGCTCCTTCCCTTTGGGAATGAAAGTTTTCTGATTATTATATAAAAATATTTGGATGTATTTTTTAAAGGTTCATCCCATTAGTGGCTATATTATTAGCAGTGAGTCATAGAGCGTATTGCTGATGTTTTAAAGTACGTAACTTAAGGTCAGAACCTACTAAACTTCACCAAGCAATCAGGCCTGGTGTGAAACAGCCTTATTCTCTCCGGTGGGATTGCTCTAATGAGCAAGGGTTGGCAGCATGTGATCTTAGACTGTGAACTATATAGAGCAGCTTCGTTTTAATTGCGAGGCACTGGGCACATCCAGTCAGGAGCAAAACGTAAGGATAAAAGAGAAAGTGTAGAGAAACAGCAGATAATTATAAAATGAAAAAGAACCAAGGGTGGAGGGTTTCTCTTTTTGCTGGTTAATCTGGGAAACTTATTTAACTGTGGCAACAACCAGTGGTCATTAGAGGAGCACTGTGACACCAGGCACTAAAAAAAGCTCAAATCTAGGCTTTTACAACAATCATAGACATGAAGACCAACATTCAGCTTCCCTGGGAACAGCCCTCTTCTAAAAGCAGACCTGAAATGTAACCCAAATGCCTGAGGCTATCTTTGGTGCAGAAGCCCTTCTGGATAAACCAATGTGATGAGTCCTTGGCAGTGGAGCAGAGTTACTTATAGCTCTGATTTGGCTTTGGCACAGCACAGATGAGGCTATGGGGAGAGGCCGGCGGGCCACGGAGGCTCAACTGCTTTGTTTTGCTGCTACTCACTTAGGATTTTATGAAATTTTGATCCATACAGATTAGACAACTGCCTCCCCTCCCACACTTTAATTTCACTTGGGTTTCAGGGAAAGCTAAAAAAAAAAAAGAGGAAATAAAACTCATCTTAAAACACAGCTTCTGTTCTGGGCATGTGCCCATTGGCTTAAGCCACACTAGAGGGTCGGCTTCCCTCAGTATGGAGAACATTCCAAAATACAGCTTGCACTTTTCCCAAAAACCTTGCGTTTCCCTGGGCCCATGCACAGCCAGGGGCTGTGAGGCAGAACCACACGGCATTCACACTGTTTTGCTTTTTGCCTGGGTATATTTCTATTAAATCTTTTTCCCTGCCAGAACCACAAAAGTTGAGGGAAGAGGAAAAAAACGCCAAGGCCGTCAGTGAAACCCTTCTTGAATAAGGTGACATAAGCCTCGCATACAGAAGATTAAGCTTAATCTCTGAAAGGGGACAGCAGAAAGGCTGGTAGACTTCAAAATGAGCTACAACAGCTGTGTTTTGGTTGGCCAACAACAGCTCCCGCGTTGGCTGAGGCTGGCTCGGCTCATGTGAACAAGTCAGATTATTAACATACAGCGTTCAGCAATCCCATCCTCGGAGCACTAGACAGCGCTGCCTTCTCCTTTGTGAGTCTCTGCTTTGACTGAATGTGGTAACAAAGCGAAGTGGAGTAATAATGTGAGGTGCCCATGACAACAGAGTCAGTGATAATCCTACGGTGCTGTCCTTAGTTCAAAGCAAAAGATACCATTTACTGGCTTAAAGCACTGTCTTTTTGTTTCAAAAGTACCTTTTGGGTAGGGAAATGCATATCTTTCTCTTTGTCTGGCTTAACTGCTGGGCTTAATTGGCCTTATTTTAGAGCATAATAGATAAATCAGCAAGACATGGCAGAATTCAGAATAAATCAAGCTAAAAAGCTTTTCATAACTTACAAATCACCACAGAAGGAGAGAAACTGCCCATTTTCCACAGTAATAAGCTATGCTACCAACCTGAAGAGCAGTTTAAAATAATTAACAATACCAAAAAAGAAAGGGTGTGTATATGAGTGGTTCTGCAGAGCCACTCCACCCAGTACAATGGGAAAAAATTAACTGGGTGGACCTGCATTCCCGTGCCAGTTCAGAATTACTGCACTTTATATTTCTGCCTGGAGATATACATTTCTTGCACATGATCACAAGCATTGAGGCAAAAGAAGAGCTTGAAAAGCAAAGCAGGACAAAAAAACACACTCAAGAAAAGAAATGGAAACAATTTCTACAACAAGATAAAGAGCAACTCACAGTGTATTTTCAGGCATGCTGGTTTCCTTCTTCACAGTAATTATATCATTTATTAGGCGATGTTTCCTGTAGGATATTTAGAATTATTGTGGGAGGATGTCATAACATCCATGTTTATTAGATAACTTTGGGGACCTTGCTGTGGGAGACTATAAGAGAAAAGAATAAGAGAGATAAATTATCTAAGAAAGATAGAGTGCTCTGTTTGAATGTGAAGGGCACCACACACTTAATGGAGATGGGAAATAACCTTGCAGTGCCCTTCCTCCTGCAGATGTAAAATGTCTGGTGTTCAGCTTTAACCTGGTATTTAGGACCTCTCTCATACTGACAATAATCAGGAAAAAAAGGATGCAAGCCCTGCCACTTCCTGCTGGGAAGGAAGGAGATCAAAGGAGAAGTGCCAATGCAGAAAGGCTGGGAGATCTGGAACAGGAGAAGATTGAAGGAACGAACCTTGTGGGGACAAAAAAAGCCTGTGCCATACACCAAAAAAAGCCCACAGAGCAGTTAAGTGTACTTTTTACAGACGGATTGCTCAAAAGGGGTTTCATTCCTGGTGAAGGGCTTCAGGATGATTCTGCTCTGGGGCCTGGGCACTTGAGGCTGATCTACAACTCTGCTGTTGATGGCAGCCTGGGGACCACAGATCTCTGTGCCACCACTTTGGGACAGGGACTTGAGGCTAAGGTCAGACAGAAAAGTGGGCTGGGCTCTGACATAGGTTCAGACAATATGTTATAAGCTATGAGAGCTGTGTTGGTCCAGGTCTGGTCACCATCGCCTTTGCTGATAAGTTTATTTCCTCAGGAGAGTCCAAGAATGAAAGTCAGCACCATTCCCTCCACCTTCATGACAAATATATGGGACTGATACTTATTCAAAAAAAGAAAAAATGGTAGAAGCATAGTTTTTGTTTGGAAAAATAAAGGGCATTGCATCAGTTGGACAGAGAGAAATATTCAAAGTATTCAGGTTTTGTTTCTGGAGTCAAATCAACTTGATTTCCTCTCCCTCAGTAGTATATCCCTTTGGTATTTGACGTATTTTCTGTTTTTTGAAATGCCTATTTTATTGTTGTTGTTAGTGAAATAGACTTTAAGAATCCTCCCAGCATCCACTCATGAATAAATGTTGATTTTTTCACTTCCCAAAATCCGTCATCTTGGCTGTGTAATGTTACTTAGAGCGACACTACTGCAGGTTTGTGTGAGGCTCACTCCAGGTCTGCTCTCAACCAGCACCTCTGTGGAGAGCTGAAGATATTGCTGCTGTCAGCTCTGCCAGCAGATCTCAAACATCAGCATCACCAATCACTTGGCAGAAGCAGAATCTCCTTGGTAAACCTCAAGGAGGAGGATGAGGACAAGGATGAGGACAAGGACAAGGAGGAGGAGGAGGGGAGTTAAATTTAAATGCCAAAGGAATGGAGGTACCAATCTCACCTGATGCCAAGAGCTTGGGCATTTTCATCTCTTGCTTCACTCTGCTCTTTCTTGTCCCTGTTTTGTACACAAGTTGCTACTGTCGGATTCAAATAGAAGGAAGTTGGTGAGAAGAGTACAGCCTCCAATCCCTCCTGTCCTCTGGAAGCTGAGCTTGTAGGTCAGACAGTGGGAGTAGGGGGCATGATACGTCAGAGCACTTGGCATGCTTGGGAGCATGAAAGCTGCACACTACTGTGCCTTTTGTGTGCAATTGCTCTTCACAGCCATGTCCAATTTATGGAGCTGGGAAGCTTTTTCCTTGTTTAAAAAGTAAGCTTTATGGATCAACAATAAAATGTAAGGTGAGTCTTCATCATAAAGTTTTTGTTTACAGCCATGATGGAACACAGAAAGAAAAACTTGGGGTTTAGCTCTTCAGAGTTTGGAGTGACTGCAGTTAGAAATATCACCCTTTGACTTGTTGAAAGAACACATTTGATCTGGGAATTGCTCAGACAAGAAAAATCAATATGGACTGGTATAATTTATTTTTGACAAAAAGTTGTTCTACTCTTGACTGCTAAAGGCTTCACACCATTTAGTAACAGACATTTTTCAAATAGATTGCACTGAAGACTCTAAAACCCACACACAGCTCTTCTCTTGGCTGCTGGAAAGTTTTAGGTAAGCAGGATGTAAAGCAGCCGAGAGGATGAGGCAGAGCTCTGCAAAGGAAAGGTTGAATATGGACACTGTTGATGTGAGCTCCTAGTTGGGAAAAGCTTTAAGCTCCACATGAAGGTCTATTAATAGCTGCCAAACTCTTCTGTCCAACTGGATTTCTCCATGGCAGCATCACATCCTGTCCCAGAGGGCACCACAGGCAGAGCAAAAGAGAAAAGTGTCAGGCTCTGCTCTGCAGCAGCATTTTAAAGCTGAAGGCAACCAGCATAACCACCCAGCTTTGTTCTTTCAGGGAGAAGAAATTGCTCTTTGCTTTTCAGATGCTGAGTTTGTTCTGCACTGCTGCTAAGCTGGGAGTTCTGCCCCTTTTTAAAATTTTGTTATCTGAGGACATCTATATCCAGAGGAAAATAGCAAATTCATCTCACAAGATGAGTGCAAATGTAAACAGACATCTAAGCAAGCTCTGTCTTAATGCATAATTTGATTATTTCCTTTTCTTCCATCTCCATCTGCTGTCTGCATATAGCTACTCTGGCATGTCCATTGTCCCTGATGAACACTTTCTGCTTGAGTAATGCCTTCTGTCTTATCCCCATGTTGTCCCCAGTATCAGAGCTGCAGAGCAAGGGTGGCATCCCAGTAGTGCAGGCATAACTCACTGGCTCTTTCACTGGGGCTCTCTGAAACTGCAGGTATAATTTGGGTTGAGATGTTTCAATTTTCAGATGGAGAATTGTACATGTGGATCTGGAGTCTTTTGGAACAACACTTCTGTAATAAAAACAAGACCGGTGGTGGCAATTTTCATAACGGTAAAGCAGATGAGTTCTTATAACTTCTTTTGTCAAAATTAAACTCTTCTCCTTGGCCCAAAAAAAAAATACCATTTCTCTGTTTGAAATGTACATCTGGTATTTCGCTTTTTGATTAAATATCTCTGCCTTCTTAGAGAGACTGCTGTTGTTACTCTATTTCATAAATGTGGCACACTGAGGGAGGGAGGGACTTGTTCACTGCTCCTTTCCCTGAGGCTCTATTTAGGATCTGCAAAAATTAACCTGTAAGTGGGTCTTATAATGCAACTGCTTTATATGTGCTGTGCCACCTCCCCTGTAAATAAAATCCTTTCATTAAAACAAGTCTATTACTGTCCATCAGTTCAGTCACTTCCATGGCCTTGGCAACTCAATGTCCTCCTTGGTAACAACTGTCCTGTTTGTTTTCAGCTGCTTTCTCACGTGCTCCTCTAAGTGACCCCAAACAGTATAACATGGGAACACATATGATCATCTCTCAAAAAAGCACACAGTTTCATTTGAGGTAAAAAACCCTGAACAGTATCTTTTTTAAAAGAAACCTTACCTTGGTGGATGGGTAGGATGCACCAGACTTGGACCATAAATGTCTTTCTGATTCACTTCCTTCACTACCCACTCCAGGGCACATTTCCCTGGGGAGATTTCCTGCAGCCAGGAGGTGATTCCATATGCAGCAGCCCACACAGCACCATCTGACCTTACCATGCACAATATTCAAGCAGTGTTGAGCAACCAACTGTGTCAGGGATGCCAAAGCTGGGATCTGTGCAGTTACAGGTGACACATCTCCAACTGCAGATACAGCAGGGATGAGGGATTAGTTACAAAATTAAGATGGAAAGGAGTGATTTGGAAACTTTACCCCTTCCCATAAGTACTGATTCAGTGAAGCGTTTTTATTCTGCACTGCAGTCATAGCCAACAGCATATACAGAATAAGGATTGAAATATTTTGAAGTGCTGTCACAGTGTGAATGATTTTCTTTAGAGCATAAAATCAGACTGCAAAGTTATTTTCTCTCTGCAGCAACACAAGAAGAATATGAATGTCATCATCTCTGGCCCTGGGCATACAGGAATGCAGAACTGGCCTTAAACAGATTCTGTTTTTCATTCAGAGTCCTTCTAAGAAATATAAAATCCAAAACAAATTCTGAATCTGGCTAGATGTCTCATAAGAGGAACAGGATTTCTGCATAGCTGAAACAGCATGACTTTGATTATTTGAAAACGCATGATTTAATCATTTCATTATGCATACCTTTTCTCAGCAGGCACCACAGCCTAAAACAGACAGGGACAAGCATTAGATAAAACAACATGCTTTGTAGCTGAAGAGATTGGAATCAAAGAGCTTAATCTTGCAAGGCACTGGTATCCTCAGTGCCTTTGGACTTGGCTGCAGACAGCAGGAGTACCACACACAGCTGAACTGAGCCCTGGGAGGGTCCTCTGCTCAGCAGAAACATCCTGCAGGATGACTTTGATGTCTCCCTTCCCCAGTGCATATCTGCCCATGTCCCACCGTCCTCCCTCTCACCTGCTCACCAGTGGAGTGAGGAAGTGCTGTCAGTGTCCTGACACCCACCACCAGCTCAGGCTGCTCTGGCTGCCCCCACCTCCCTGCTGTGCATCCATCCAACATCTGTCCCGGCTGGGAAATCATAGTGGAAGAGACCTGGATCCCGGATCTATCTGTGAAGGACCCTTTTTGCATCATATAGTCAACAGAAACCCTCAGCACAGTGTCCTTGTCACCAGTGACAGAGAGCTGCTCTTTCACAGTGCACACACCACACTCCTGTTAGCTGGTAAGTCCATCACGTGGGGGTAGAGTGCAGACACCCTATTTTTCCCACTCAGAACACCTGGTGTGCCCCTCTCTACAGTGCCAGATCCTTTTTCTCTAGGAAAGAGTGGAAACAACAGGCCCAATGCTCTGCCCTATCCCAGATGAAAGGCATTCCCCCTGCACTTCCCTGCCTCCCCGACTACCAAAGAGGAAAGACATGGCTTGCACAAAAGAATGTTTCTGCACAAAAGCAGGTTTTAACTCTTTAGAGTGTCCCAGACAGAGAGCCACGACCACTGTCACAGCAAAGCACAAGTCCCTGGGACCCCCTAAATGGCATGGGATGAGACCAGAGGCCATGCCCCAAAGTGGGGGCCAGCAGAGGGTCCCTGAGGGGCAGAACAAGTTGATCATAATTGGGGAAACAGCCACCCATCAGTTATCACTGTCACCACATCACTGTCTGGGTCAGCGGGGACTGCTGGCTTCAGTGGGGGCTGTGGGGCTGGGCCAAGGGGTCATGGGGGGCACAGGGGGCAGCGCTGGCCTCCCATAGGCCCACACCAGGGTCCTGGGGCTCTGACAACTGGGTTTGGGGGTCCCCATCAGGGGATGGGACCATGTGTGAGCAAGGTGGGCCTGAGCAGGGTGAGCAGCAGGAGACATCACCATGTGCTGCTTCCCTGCCACAGATTTGTTTGACCTTGGACCTGCTACATCTGTCCCTTGTAAGCTCTGCTCTGCTCGCCAGGGAATGGGGTTTTTAGGGGTTTGGCACAAGCTCAGGAAGGCCGACCAAACCTGCCTGAAATCTCTGCAGAGGACACCAGTGGTATCCCCACCCAAGAGTCTGTGCTAATGTGCTTCAGCCAAGCTGCAGAAACCCCACAAGGGAGAGCACGGACTGCAAACTCAGCAGGTGAGAGAACCAGAGCACATGGCCCTCTTTCCACTAGAAAGGAGGCTGAGAACACCAACCAGTTTCCTGCAGACCTAAACTGGATTCATCCAGTGACCCAAGGAGGAAAAGCTCAGTCCCGGGTCCTAAAATGTGGTCTCATGGCCAATTAAATGCTGTTCAAAGGGCAGCAGAGCATCAGGGAGCACTTTGATCTCAGCGATGCCAGCCAGATGTGTAATATCTGCTCAGGTGTTTGCCAGGTATCAGTTTACAGTCCGTGCACATCAGACAGACAGGTTTCTTCCTGGGTTTGCTAACAGAAGCAGCAGTTCTCAGAAATCACAGAGAACAGAAATAATCCCTACCTTTTTAAACATCAAAAACTGTAAAGCTTCACAGCTGCACAGT
Organism: Falcunculus frontatus; assembly: GCA_013398115.1. NCBI lineage: Eukaryota > Metazoa > Chordata > Aves > Passeriformes > Falcunculus > Falcunculus frontatus. The sequence goes on along the minus strand of VZRV01006239.1, from coordinate 4,226 downwards.
TCTGAAATTGAATTGAATGACTTGACTTGCCAAAACCAGAGATCAGAGTTCTAGGTCTTTCATGCCTCGGCTGAAAGCATCAATAGCACTCAAAGGAGGGCACAGAGCTGCCTTTCAAATACCAGTTGAGACTTTGGAAGCATTATTTGGTCTCACCCTTCAAACACAGTAACCTCAGTTCAAAATGGATGTGGGAATAAAAAAAACTGATTTTCAACGCGAGCATTTTATTATTTGAAGAACCTGCTTTTCCTTTTTTCTGAAGTTACATCTAAAATTAGCCAAGGAATCTAAATTTTGATTAGGCTTTGAATTTAAAGTAAAAAGCATTTGAATTCATCTTTAAGTAGGAGGACAGCAATGTGTTTTCTCTGGAAACAATTCGAAGCAATACTGATGCAAGCAGAGACTTGATCCCACAAGGATCCAGGGAAAAAGACTTTTGGGATGAAGCATTCAATTCCCAGAAATTACTTTTCCCACTGATCCATAAGAATCCCAGGTCTGTTGACTTCTCCTCATGCTGTAGGACCTCATTGCTCAACCAGAATATCTTTCTGCTTAGCTACAAATCCCTTGCCTTCATATATTGTCCCAGCACCTGAAATACCTGAACAGCTCAACGTAAATCATGTATTTATCCTCCTAATGCCCCTTTGAGTTCTGGCACTGCTGCTACCTACCTTTTACAGCGGGGAAAACCAAGGCGGAGGGAATCTAAATACCTGGTTAACAGCAGTTCTTTTTACCCATTGGTCACTGCATTATTCACTATTATAGAGAAACAAAATGTTATTATCAACTGAACAACTGATTCCGGCATTAAAACCAGAACTATTTTTCTTGCAAACACACAGAAGGGGATCAGCTGTTGTTTACTCACCACAAGATCTCTTTTGATACTCTAAGAGAGATATGAGGGGAAAGCATCATCATTGTCATCTGGGGAAAACACCTGTGGGGACTGTGACAGCAAGCACTAGATTCATACATATATGCGTGTACATATATGTATAAACCATACCTATATTTTTAGAGTTTTATATTTACAAACCTTCTATGCATATATAAACATATATTTAGGTATGTATTTGGCAGAAAGATGTAAAAATGTAACATCCATAACTGCTGTAAAATTAACTATCTTCAAAGCAAAACATCCCAAACCCCCTGAAAACCTATTCTCTCTGACAAATACTTTCTCTTTTTCCCTGTTTATCACATCCCTCAGCTGCAAAACCCAGAACCACTTTCTGTCATGGCAGAGAAAAAAAAAAGTGAGCAAAAGATTTAAAGTCAAAGACAATGAGAAATTTTAAAGCTATCTCTGCTAATGCTAGCAGCACTTTCTTGGTGACCACTGCTGTGTGTTGCCCATCTAAAGCTCACCTAAAAAGCAGCGCTGATAATGCAAAACTCAGGACCTGCTTAAAATGCTGAGCGGGGCATCTACAGAAGGGCATGAGCTGGTTATGCTGACACTGAACGAGAAATGTCCCAAACCCCTGAGCTGTGAGCTTCTTGAACCAATGTTTTGCATCAATTTTGCTGATGCCTGGTCCTTGTGTTCATAATGCCCCAGGTGTGAGGCTGCATCCGAGCTTCCCTGCACCTTTGCAGTGTTTGAAGAGCATGATCCAAATTTTGCATCTTGGGACCCCATAGACAGTGAATGGTTTAAAAATAAACAAAAAAGAAAACCCCAAACCCTGCTGCATATTTTACATTCTCAAGCTTCTTTGAATCCATACAAATGTTAGGAACCAGTCGAACAACAGATGCATCAGGAAATTAGCTCATCTCTTCCAAGAACACACATTAAAATGAAGACAGAGATGAAGATCAGGAGACCTGATGCCCTTCAGGAGCTACTGCTGGAAGCTTTGCCTCTAGGTGATAAAGGGGGAGATGGTTAATCCAAGGCAGACTGAGGAAGATAACATTTCTGTACTTGTACAATTCTGTACAACATTAGTCCAGACAGGAGTCTATTAACAGTGTCTGATGGAAGCAATTGTATTATTTATTAAACTGACAAGATCAATTGACTGCTTTGTACCCATATAAAGAGAACTATTGTACTTTCATGTCCTTTTAAACACAGAGAATAAAGCACTCCCCAGGGTGCTTTCATGGGCTGCCTTCGATTAAGAGTTCTGAGAACATCTGATATTGTCAGAGATGGCTTGCCAGATCCCCAACTGGATTCACAGTCCTCACAAAGAAGGAAGATGGTAGCAATTATAATTATCAGTGCACTGAGAAGGAAGGACCTTACCTGACTTAGAGGAGTGCTTTTACTTAGTCTTCCCAAAGATTAGGCTCTCAAAGCTGGGGGAGACTGACCTGCTTTGATAGCACCAGCAGCAATGTCAGGACTAGTGCCATGGCACAGATAACTGCACATGGGATGTTCATTCTCTTCTTCACCAGAAAAAATGGAAGGAATGAAGGAAGATGATGGTTTCTAGGGCATGAGTAATTTTTAATAGGGCCTAATTATGGCGAGCAAAAGTGTTGTGTAAATTAGCAGCAGGTTATGAGTTGTGCAATATATTTATATGCTAACCCCAAGCAGCACTACAGGCTTGGGAAAGAGTGGCTGGAAAGCTGCCTGGTGGCAAAGGACCTGGGGGTGCTGGTTGACAGTGGCTGAACATGAGCCCAGGTGTGCCCAGGTGGCCAAGAAACCCAGTGGCATCCTGGCTGTATCAGCAATAGGGCGGCCAACAGGACCAGGGCAGTGACTGTCCCCCTGTACTGGGCACTTGTGATGCCACAGCTCAAACCCTGGGTTCAGTTTTGGGCCCCTCACTACACAAAAGACATTGAGGGGCTGGAGTGTGTCCAGAGAAGAGCAATGGAGCTGGGGAAGGGGCTGGAGCATGAGTCTGATGAGAGCAGCTGAGGGAATTGGAGTTGTTTAGCCTGGAGAAAAGGAGGTTCAAAGGGGACCTTATGGCTCTTTACAGCTTCCTGAGAAGGTTGTAGCCAGGTGGGGGTCGAGTTCTTTCTGTGGGGAAGAGTCCAAGTCCACTGTTATTTAGGACATGGCACTAACCACATATGTTAACACACACCTTTACCTGCAGAGTATTCTGAGGAGTACATCCAGAGGATGCAACACTATAAACTACAAAATAAGCCCTTTCAGTCCATTCAGGGTGGATAAATATGCTTGATAAATTAATAGCAAAACTGTCTCAGAGCAGCTGTTTCTGGGCAGTTGTGGAATTTTCCAAACATCTGAATGCACCTTTTACTATGTGCTCCTAAACAGGGATGTGCACTGACTGCACCAAAGCTGGAACCAGCTCAGGGGAGGAAAAAACTCTTTGTGGGTATCAATGCAGTGTTCTGAGTTTAATTGAATCACAATTATGTGCTTATCAACCTAGAACTAAAGGCTCCTGCAAGCTGCCAAGTACTGCTGTGACTCCTGTATGTGATGAAGCTCAGACTGAGTTTCTCACAGCTTGTCCAGAGACTGGAGATGTCTCTGCTCACAATTACAGCAGAATAAACTCGTAGCAACTCTGCTAGAGGACTTCTGTGGGTTTGATCCAAATTTACCTCAGTATAAATGAGCAAGTTTTGCCTTATATTCAAACCCAGCTTTTGTATTGGATTTTGCCTCGTCCTTGCTGTGAACGTAGAAAATACATCTATTTTAAGCTGAAATCTGTACAGTCAGTGTTCTCAGTTAATTACTGCCCCAAACAGTTTTAGAAACAGTGGCAAATAGAGCTACATGGTATTTCCCTTCGTTCAATTCCCTACTCTTCTATTTTTCCCTGTTCCTTATCTCTGCCACTTGGATTTGCCAAGCTTTTCAGCAGTGCCAAGAGACCTCATGGCCAACCAGCTTCAGTTTTGAGAGTGATATTAAAAACTCTCACTTTCTACAATTTCACTTATGCAATTTTAATCTGCAATCTGTTGCCTCTTTATTTCCTCTGAACCTTACAAACTTTAAGATCGATGTTTAGCCTCGGTCCTGTCACCATCAGCAACAGGAACCAGCAAAGCCCGTGCCCCACCTCCCGGCTGCTGGACAGCACTGCGGGGATCCAGCTGCCAGAGCCTCTGGAAAAATCGGAACCTCAGCTACGGAGTCTCAACTGCTGTGACTTCACAAAATACTGACCTTTCTTGGGTGGGGAAGTAAAAAGTGGCTAAAGAAAATATATATTTACGCATATAAATATAAAAAATATATAATATAT
>VZRV01006238.1:112974-187478 GCA_013398115.1 Falcunculus frontatus | reverse complement strand
GGCATTTGTAGGGTCTTGGCTGCCCTATGGATTTAATCCTGGATGGGGGCATTTGTAGGGTCTTGGCTGCCCTATGGATTTAATCCTGGATGGGGGCATTTGTAGGGTCTTGGCTGCCCTATGGATTTAATCCTGGATGGGGGCATTTGTAGGGTCTTGGCTGCCCTATGGATTTAATCCTGGATGGGGGCATTTGTAGGGTCTTGGCTGCCCTATGGATTTAATCCTGGATGGGGGCATTTGTAGGGTCTTGGCTGCCCTATGGATTTAATCCTGGATGGGGGCATTTGTAGGGTCTTGGCTGCCCTATGGATTTAATCCTGGATGGGGGCATTTGTAGGGTCTTGGCTGCCCTATGGATTTAATCCTGGATGGGGGCATTTGTAGGGTCTTGGCTGCCCTATGGATTTAATCCTGGATGGGGGCATTTGTAGGGTCTTGGCTGCCCTATGGATTTAATCCTGGATGGGGGCATTTGTAGGGTCTTGGCTGCCCTATGGATTTAATCCTGGATGGAGGCATTTGTAGGGTCTTGGCTGCCCTATGGATTTAATCCTGGATGGGGGCATTTGTAGGGTCTTGGCTGCCCTATGGATTTAATCCTGGATGGGGGCATTTGTAGGGTCTTGGCTGCCCTATGGATTTAATCCTGGATGTGGGTGAGAAAGGGAATCTGATGCCATCCCAGGAAAGCCTCTCCCGGAGGTGAGAGCCTTCCAAACACCCATCCAGTGGGATTTAACCATGCACTGGGGAAGGCGGAAAAAAAGAGATTTATTCAGTTGTATCAGGGCTCTGTTGTCCTGAGCAGTGCACGGAAGGAGAGCCCATCTGCAGTAGGGGATATCCCAAAATAACAAGGAAAATACAGTGTTTATACAGCGCTGGAGACTTGTATCCTACTGCTTGTGAGTCCTAAGCTGGCCCTGAGAAGCTGCCAAGTGACGGCAGTGCTTCTGCAGGAAGGAGCTTCAATAGCTGCTGCAGCAGGAAAGGGACTTTAAAAACCCATGGATTGGCAGAGGGAGAGCGTTTGGGAGCAGCCAAGTCCTGGAATAAATGGGATAAATGGGCTATCAGGTAGGGCTGCCTCGATTTTCTTTGCCCTTCACCCAGATTCAGCTTTGCTGCTTGAATGCTGATTGTGTTCATGGGTCTCTGTGTGACGGCGAGCACAGAATTCAAACACACTCCGTGTGCATCTCAATTCAGACTTACTGCTGCTGCTTGGATTCTAGATGGGAATGTAGTGGTGGCTGTGGGAATTAAAATCTGCAATTGTAATTCACGCTGGACAAGCTGGCGGGATGTGACTGCGGCCAGGCGCCGGTGTGGATTGAAAGATGATGATGTTTCAGGTTTAAAACACTTTATAGAGCAGCCCTTCACTCCTTCTCTCGCTGTTGTGCCCTCACAGAGGTCTCTGCAGCCATTTGTGTGATTTAAGATGCCTCTTGCATTCCCAGGACTGTCTGGATGGCTTTCCAAGGGGAGCAGCTCTGTGGGTTTTGCTGTACAAGACGTCCTAAACGTCCCTCGTGCACGTCGCTGCCTCTTGGCACAGTTCTGGGAGGCAAATGTAACACCAGCTTCTTCCTGGAAAAACAAAATCCCAGCTGGGTTTGCCAGTCCTCCCAGGCTCCAGAGGTTTGGGTTCAGGCTGCAGGGGAAGGTGGGGGAGCAGGGTTTATTTTTGAGGCTGGGAAGGAAGCGCCGTGCTTCCTTTTCCCGAGGGTGTTGCTGCTGGGCTCCTGGAGCTCCCTGAGCCCAGCCCACGCTCCAGCTGATGCTGATAGCTCCAGCCTCCACATCTCTGCTGCCTTCACCTGGGGGATTCCTTACCTGGAAGGGTGGCAGTGGTTTCTCGTGACCCTTAAACGTGTGCAGCTTGTTCAGTGGAGTCCTGGAAGGGTTTGGGTTTGAAGGGACCTCAAAGCCCATCCAGTCCCACCCCTGCCAGGGGCAGGGACACCTTCCACTATTCCAGGGTGCTCCAAGCCCCCTCCAACCTGGTCTTGGACACTTCCAGGGATCCAGGGGCAGCCACAGCTTCTCTGGGCACCCTGTGCCAGGGCCTCCCCACCCTCGCAGCCAGGAATTCCTTCCCAATATCCCATCTATCCCTGCCCTCTGGCAGTGAAAAGCCATGTCCCCTTGTCCTGTCCCTCCATCCTTTATCAACAGTCTCTCTCCATCTTTCTTGTAGCTTCCTCAGCTACTGGAAGGTCACAGTTAGGTCAACTCAAAGCTGCTTTTCTCCAGGCTGAACAATCCTGATTCTCCCAGCTTTTCCTCACAGCAGAGGTGCTCCATCCCTCTGATCAGCTTGGTGACCCTGCTCCAGACTCACTCTGGCAGTTCCGTATTCATCACATTCAGCAGCTCAGAGGAGCTGCCGGATCTACAAACACCACTGAGATTTGCAACCTGGAGTAAACTTTTAAATTCCAGGTCTGGGGATCTCTAAGATGAATTTGCAGGACTTGGAGACTTACCTGAGCTCTGATAAATGAATGGCCCGCTGATAAATTGATACTAGTTGATAAATACAAGTGAGTTGATGAATATGGTAGGTTGAGAAATATGAAGTGGCCAGTGACTGATGGTAGTAGAGGGGAAAAGCCCGAGCTGAAATATTAAGCTTTGTTGTGAAGCTGTAACCCCAACAAATCAGTAACTCGTGAATTGGGACGCTGGTGAAGGTTTATAAACCTTTGATCAGATTTAACCAGGCTTCTGGCATTCCCTGGCCTGCAGGGATTGCTCCAGGCAATCCTGGATCCTTGCAAAGCACCCAGGGCTCTTGTCATTGTGTAAAACTCAACCCCACAAAGCGGCTGCTAAACATTTGCCAGCCTCTTTTATATATAACTACCCCATGGGACAGGCACAGACCTTCCTCTTCCTGCTAGAACCAACATCTCACTGTTAATTGAAAGTGTTAATAACTCTCAGGCCCGAGGAGCTGTTTTTGTGCCCTGAATGGTTAATCTGCAGTGTAAACCCAAATCCCCTTCTGTTAGGCATAAATGTTACTGGTTCCAAATGCCTTTGGTTTTTTCCTCCCCCTGATTTTTGGTGCCAATTCGTTCAGCTTTCAGTAGGGCAGAAGTTGGACTTCATTACCAGAGTCCATTGTAATGATTTCTTGGATTTTTTTCCGGGTAGACAAGGCTTGTGCAAGTTTGCATGCTTTTCTATATTTGGTTTTGTTTAATTTGATTGTACAAAGCTGTTGAAAAGTCCAGCTGAACGTTTCCACTTTCTGCAGTCCTGATTGTGCCATTAAACCAGGAGCTCAAAGGGAAAATCCAGCTCCTGCTGGGTTTTCTCAGTAACCCCGAGCTCAAGATTCTGTTTTGAGATAGGGACAGACACAAGTTCATTTGTCACGTCGTTCTCATCTCAGCTGAATTCAGATGTGGCTCCTGGGGATAATCTTTACTTATCGCAGTATCATGGAATATCCTGAGCTGGGAGGGAACCACGAGGGTCATCCAGTCCAACTCCTGGACAAGACATCAAGAATCCCAGCATGATGCTGGTGCTGGAGTGTGTTCCTTGGTACCTTCAGTCCCTTTGGCATTGTGTCTGTGGGGACTTTACCTAATCCTGGAAATTCTCCAATTCTCTGGAATTGCTCCAGCTGGTGGTTTTAATTTGGGTTAAACTGGTGCTTCATGATGGAAATCCAGGATCTGGAGCTGAAATCTGAATTCTTCTATTACTAAATATATTATTATGTTATATATTATCCAATTCTCCTCTTTTTCCTGTGTGGTAGAAGGACATGGCACCATTACTGGTTGTTGGAGTGGAAGATGCTCTGCAGGAATGGCAGGGCCATGTGATAGTGAAAAATATTCCAGGTGTTAGGGAAAATACTGCACAGGGTCTGTCTTTTGGAGTTATCACCATGCTTTGGTTCCCCAAATGCTTCCCAACTTAGAGGTGACCTCCAAGAACCCCACATTTAAACCCCTGCTGGAAGGAGATGTGGCTGTTGGGTTTTGTTGTTCCTTTGGGAGGTAACGTTTCGTTTCAGTTGGGAATTTTCAGGTTTTCTTTGGAGAAACTGGAAGTCCTGTTGAATTCTCCTTGCAAACCTCCTCCTGGTTCTGTTTTCCATGTGTGCCGAGGTGGCTGGGCTCACCTTTGGATAGCACAAGTGTGGTGGGGATGGGAAAACCCAAGAACTGATAGTTAACCCCAAAAAACTGCAAAATCCCAGCTGGGGGAGGTTTTGGGTCACTCATGACCCCTTGGCTTCGTGTTCCAGGCGGGATCACTGCTGGGATGGTGACCCACGGACACGTTGTGTCTCATCCTTATTCCCCTTGGGTTCTTCCCTGCTTTTATATCCCATCAAAACAGTATTGAATACAAACAGTTCCTTGTATCCAAGAAGGGCCATTGGAGCTTTTTTGGATCGATGGTTCCTTCTCAGTTAAGCACATTTTAAAACTTCTTTTGTCCTCATTCTGGTCCCGCTTTTAACTGGGGGAAAAATGGGTTCTTTGTTGTAGATGTCAAGAAGGACTGGTCGGATCACGCGCTGTGGTGGGAAAAGAAGAAAACTTGGCTCCTTAAAACTCACTGGACGTTGGATAAATACGGGATACAGGCGGATGCCAAGCTCCAGTTCACCCCTCAGCACAAGCTGCTGCGCCTGCAGCTGCCCAACATGAAGTACGTCAAGGTGAAAGTCAACTTCTCCGACAGGGTCTTCAAGGCTGTTTCTGACATCTGCAAAACCTTCAGTAAGTGCTGAAAAATACCCCTGGGGAGCTTCCCAGTCAGTTTGGCTCCTGCCTTCCCTCTGGTGCACGTGTTTGTCCTGTAAATTTGATAAATCCTTGGTTTTTTCTGAGTTTGAACACCCAAGAGTCACTTGGACATCAAGCAGCCCAGATGTCCATTCTTTTTCCCTTCCAGATTTACTCTTTTGTGTGCAAATACCTAAATAACAGGACCAACTGAGCCAAAAAGTGATAAAAAAATGAGTTTTTTGTGCTGAATTCCCTTCCATAGCAGGGCCGTCCTTGGGTTTGTCACAGGCAGGGAGGTACCAGCCCTGCTTGATGTTCAAGCTGCTGGTGTTGGGTTGTGTTTTTTTTTTTTTTCCCCTGCAAATTTATGTGCTGGATGAAAAGCAAACCCTGAAATGGGAAATCTGCCAGCCCTGTGGGTTCTCTTCTAGTGGAAAATCATATTAGAGATTAAGTAGTGATGCTTCACTGTAAAACTGTCTGGTGGAGGGAAGGAACCGAGTCTTGCTGTCTTCTCTTCACCCTCATTTCCTTGTGGAGGAGAAGCCCAGGAGTAAGGAGAGATCTTTCCCTACCAGGCATAATTTTTTACCCATCTTCACAAATTCCTCATCCTAAAACCTGGTGTTTCTTCCTGCCCACCAAAAAAAAACCCCAGTGAGGAGATGGCAATTCCAACCCTGAGGAACTCCACTAAGCACTCCATATTGGAATTCTCCCTTCCCAAAAGAGCCTGCAACCCATCCTCAGCTGCAGTAAATCTATTCCTGCTCTCAGAAGGCAGCTGAGGTTACTCTTGGCTGACCCAGTTGTTTGGGGAGGCAGGAAGAGCTGGTTCCTACGTGCCGTGTCCGGCGCATCCGTGGTTTCGTTGGTATTTTTAGCTGGTTTAGGATCTTTGCTGTTCTTTTCCTGTTTCGTTGGGAGTTTTTTTAAAACGTAAATATTGGGCAGTTTCTCCTTAAAATAGAAAAGGCTTAGCCAGCGTTATTTCTGAGTGGGTTTCGCTTCCCCCACCCCCTGTGTCCCATTGGCAACGTGGGATGTTGTGCTAGACAGGGAGGTCCCAGGCTTGGATGCTGATGAATCTCTCCAGCAATGAGTCATGTCAGGAAATTGTGATATGGTTCATCACGGGACAGGAGATCTGTCACTGATGCTGTCAGAACCTTACATGGGCCTGAAGCAGCTTTTTCTTCCAACTGCAGAGCTTTCGGTGTGTTTATGAACAAATCAGCAGAATAATCCTGATATTTAAAGGTTTGGGAGGGGGAGAAAGCCTTTGGGATAGCAGAGGTGGGAGGTCTCTGAGCAGGCAGCAGGGACACATCCATCAAGGGCGGTGCTGACTTCCCTTCTGTGGCATCTGAAGTGCTGAAATTAATGTTCCTGATTTTGGGGAAAGCAGGGCTTTTACTGGAAATTTCACTTTCCTTTGAGTGACTCTCAGCAGCCTGAGCTGTTTGAGGACAGATAGAAACTGCAGTGATTAAGTTGTTCAGCCCTCCCAGTTGTGTTTACTGGGAGCCAGATGTTCAGCAGAGCTACTGGGAAGATGATACATGGACTTGGCATCAGCTTGAGGGAAGAGGGATTGGGATGTGGGGAGACAAAAGTGCTGGAGTGGGAAGAGCTGGAATACTCCTCCCAGGACCACAGAGGACACCTGTGCAGATATATAGGTGTTCAAATAGTGCTGCAGATACCTAAAATGTTATATCTGATATATTTTAACTTTTACATTTTATGTATATAATATAAAAGTTGATATAATAATATACACTGTATTATATAGACTTATATATATAAATATATATATATATAGTATTATAATGTTATATATTAGGAGAAAAATTCTTGGCTGTGAGGGTGGCCCAGAGAAGCTGTGGCTGCCCCTGGATCCCTGGAAGTGTCCAAGGCCAGGCTGGACAGGCCTTGGAGTAATCTGGGATAGTGGAAGGTGTCCCTGCCCACGGCAGGGGATTGGAATGGGATGATCTTTAAGGTCCTTTCCAACCCAAATTTTCTGTGATTTTGTGATTCTGCCATTCTCCTTTTTTCCCTCCCCAGTTGTGTTTATCCTGCCCCATTTTTCTCCACTACTTTTCCCTGCCCTCCTCAGCATCCCTGCACAGCTTGGCTGCAGAGAGCTCTCATATCCCATCTTCATCAAGCTATTTGTCTCTCCAAGGAAAACTGAGCAGATAGTTCAAGGTGGAAGGGAAAAGTGACCCCAGCACAGACCTTGTCTCTGCAAATCCCTTGATTTCTGGGCTCCAGGGAAGTTGGGACAGAACTGTGCCTGGGAGTTGCTCATATTTCGGCTGTACCTGTTTGCTGTTGTTGCCCTTGGATCATTTAATTACACACCTCAGTAACTCCAGCACAAAGCATCATTAATGAGTAATTGAAGTAATTCCTGATGTTCTCAGGACTCTGGCTGGTTGCATTTATAAAATCCTTGCTACACAAGCAGGAACACCCGTGGATGGATTGTTTAGGGCTGTCCTTTGCTTCTGTTCCCTTGAAATTGTTACCCAGAGGTGTCACCCTTGCAGAGTGTGGCTGATTTTTAAAGAGAAGTCTCTGTTCTTGTGCAGAGGGAAGTTATTCCAAAGGGCAGCTCCCCGGGGCTCCCAGGAGGTGGCTGTGGGAAGATGCTGGAGCCACTCGCACACCCCTCACTTTCCTGGAGGTCGTGTGAAGCCGGAAAAAAACCCAATCTCATTCCCAGGGGCTGGATTGCAGCCCCTTGATTCCCACAGCAGCCAGTCAGGAGGGTTAAAGGCACTGATTGACCCTGGCAGGCAGGAGAGAAGCGGGCAGTGCATGGGATGGGCAGCCCTCATCCAAAGGGTGGCCTGGAATCCTGCCCAGGAGCAGCTGCTGGCAGGCGGCTCCAGCCTGAAGGGCCAGCTTTGATCTGCAATTAAAGACCAGAGAAAGAGAAAGTAAAACTTCACTTTTATTTTTCTGGGAGAGCGACAGGGATTTGTGCTTCCCACTTGGCCCGGCAGCAGGACACGGGGGTTGGGATGGGATGCTCCCGTGTGCCTCCCTGCTCTCATCATCCCACTGAGGGATAATTCCACCCAGAAAACTGCCCATCAAATATCCAACTGCAATTTGATGGGGCTGCACTCAGCTCTTTATTGGTGTGAGTGGGAATATCCTCCTGGGAAAGTGGGATTTGGGGAGGTAGGAGATGTTAACCCATCATCCGACATAACAACAAATGGAAAAATCCTCTTTTCCTACATCAATAGGAAGGAATTCTTGGCCGTGAGGGCAGTGAGACACAGGCTGCCCTAGCCCTGGAAGTGTCCAAGGCCAGGTTGGACAGGGCTTGGAGCAACCTGGACTAGTGGAAGGTGTCCCTGCCCATGGCAGGGGGTGGAACTGGATGATCTTTAAGGTCCCTTCCAACCCAAACCCTTCCATGATTCTGGGATGGCTTCACTTGATTCCAGCCCAGTGGATGCCTTGCAGCTGCTCATGCCCTTAAGCTGCTTCCTTCCAGCATTCTGCCTGTATTTTTTTCCATGTATCCCAGGAGCTCCAAAAGAGTCCAGGCAGACTCTGCTGCTGCTCTCTGGGCACGTGGGACAGGAAAAGCAAACAGCAAGATGCAAGTGTGAGAGTTTTTTCCCAGGCCTCAGCGTTTCCTGCCCCAGCAATGCTCCTTCTCCTGGGGACACAGCTTATGTTGGAGCTGCAGGGTGAGGGGAGATGCTGTGACAGCAGGAAAGCTCCCATCCTTCTCTTCTTCTCCTGGCTGTGAAGATTTGGGACCTCTGCTGCCCTCCAGCCTGAGAAGAGGAGCAAGGAAAATTCTGGTTGATGTTCAAGGGAGCACAAAGAGGACAACTCAGTGCCAGAGCTGGGAGGAGGCAGCTCTGGGAGGAAACACTCCAAAATTCATGACCAATCCCTCCCTACCCACCCTGAGGCTGTGTAAGACAGAGAATTCCCTTCAGACTCTTTTTATTTCCCCAGAGTCTGGTGGAGCCTCACACCCAGCTCCTGCCTCGTAATCCTTGTGAATTAGTCACCTGTTTTGGAAAACCGAGTCTGGGGAGCATCCTGTGCCCAGCTGTGGCAGTTTCCATGCCCACATCACACCTCGCTCTATGCCCAGCTCCCCTTCCTTCACAGGATGAGGGTGGGCTGATCCTGAGGAGCTTGTGGAGCCAGGCAAGGAGCAATGGGATACAGAGAGTCCCATGAGGATGATGGGCTGCTTCCCATCGTCCCCAAAATAAGGAGGTTCCCGAGACTCAGAGAGTGATGGGAAGGTGACAGCCAGCCTTCCCCGCCTCAGCCTCCAGCCACCAAATGCAGCCTGAGCCGAGGTGGCAGTGGCATTTGGTGACAGTGGCATTTGGGAGTGGCAGGATGCCAGACCAGCCCAGCCCAGCCCAGGGAAGGTGACACCGTCCCGATGCCAAATGTGACCCTACCTTTTTTTCCCTTTCCAAACGCTCCCCGCTCCAGGACAGAACGTCCTCTGACTCCTGAAGTATTTGCAATATTTCCACGCCCTCCGTTGCCAAAAAGACTTCTATAAAAAGCCACTGTTTGTTGGTTTTTGGGTGTTTTTTTTTTCTGCAAAACTGAAACCCTTTGGTAGTGGATGTGCAGCGTTCCCAGGGCTCTGTGACAGGCACGTGGAACTGCATCCCTGGCCCAGTTGCTTTCCAGGAGGCAAAGCTGTCTGGAGTTTTTGGAATCATAGAATATCCTGATTGGAAGGGACCCATGAGGATCATCAAATCCAACTCCTGGCCCTGCACAGGACAAAAATCCCACCATGTCCCTGGCCACTGCAAACCTCCTAAACCTTCTTTTCTTCTTTCCCACCCTGCTGGTAAATAAAGGAAAGTTTTTTCCTAAAATCATGGAGCTGAAATCGTGGAGTCCTGGTAGATGCACATGAGCATCTCAAGGGGGGAATTTGGGGAGCAACACCAGCATTCAGGAGGAATTTCTTCATGGAAAGGGTGGTCAGGCATTGGAAGGGGCTGCTCAGGGAGGTGTTGGAGTCCCCATCCCTGAAGTTGTCCAAGGAATGACTGGACACGGTGGCACTCAGTGCTCTGGGCTGGGGACAAGGTGGGGATTGGTCACAGCTTGGACCTGATGATGCTGGATGTCTTTTCCAACCTAAATGACTCTGGGATCTCGGGATACAGGCTGTGGATGCTCAGGAGCATCAGGAGGATGCTCGGGGATGACGTTCACGGGCAGACAGAGGCGGCGAAACACCGAGGACGGGTTTGCTGCCTTTCCCTGCCACGAGCAGAGAGAGGTTTGGCAGTGGCACGGCTATTTCTAAATAAGTCCAGGGAATGGGTGTGGAAGGAAATCTTCCCATTTCGAGAGCCGGCCAAATTGCAACGTCCTCAGCTTTTTCAACTGCAGGGCCCAAGCGTTCTGCTGCCAACTGCGGCGCTTTCCCCTTTTATTGCCTGCCCGTGCTCAGCTGTCGTGCAGGATCCAGACCAACCCCAGGAACAGGGCTCAGGGAAATAACCAGATTTAATTACAAAGTGTCTGAGATGGAAAAAAAAATCCTCTCCACTCTCCCCTCTGTCCCCACCCCAGCCGTGTTCTGCGTGTGGAGGAGCATCAGGTTTTATGTCACCGCGTGAGTCAGTGGATTTTTTCATCCTTACTCTGCTGTTGACAGAGACCCTTTAAATAGACTTCCATCCTGAAGACATTAGGACATGCTGGCAAAGCCAGTGCTGCTGCCTTCCTTGGAATTAGCTGGATTGCTCCATATGGGCTGATGCAGAGGGTGGGTGTAAGTGGATTGTTTTTCTCTTGTTTGTGGGATGTAATTAATGGAGTTTAATTGGGCTCGAGCTGCAGTTCAGCCACTTCAGGGGCAAGGCTTGTAGTGCTGCCTGTGCTCCAAGAGGCATCCGAGTAACGGGAGCCTGGGGATTTTGTCCCACTTATGGAAAAAAACATCCAAACATTCAAGTGATTGTTGACTCTGCCTCTCCAGTGGCCCTTTTTATTGGCCTTGCAGTAATGCTTGGCTCCACCCACCACTGGCTGCATCCTCCTCCTCCTCCTTTTCCTTCTCCTCCTGGGTCTCTCCTGGCTGGTGGTGCCCAGTTTTGGCTCTGGGAATCACTGGCACAAACATTCACATCCCTGCAAACCCCACTGACCCCAGTTTTGGGTGGTTTTGCACATCACTGCTCCTTTGGCAAATCCATAAATCAACAGGCACTTGGGTTTTCCACGCAGAATTTGGGAAAGCTCCAGCAAAACCTCTGCCAGGGTCAGCCCCAGCTGATTCCACACCCATAGCACTCCTTGGGCATCTCCAGAGGCTTTGTGGGATGTCCTGAGAGAGCTGCAGGGCCCCAGGCAGTGAGTGGAGAGCTTGGCTTTTGCCCAGATAAATATTTAAGTTCCTGGGCATCTGAAGAACCCATAATAAAATGTTCTGAATGTACAAACCCAGTAAACTGTGCTGGGGGGTGAGGACCTGCTCCATCAGATACTGCCCAGAGTCCAGCACAACCACAGCCTTATCTCCAGGCACTTCATCCTCCTCGCAAGTCCTTTTTTAGTTTCTTTTTTGGTTTTGTTTTTTCCCCTCTGGTCTGTTCTGCAAAACTTTATCTCGAGAGAATTTATGTTGCAGATAAGTCGGATACTTCGTTCTGTAAACTTACACTGTGAAAAACCATCCACAGAATTCACTCATTCCAAGAAAAAAAAATGCTTTATTTTTGGTTTTGAGTCTGAAATGGAAGAAGAATGGGGTTTGAGGTCTCGTTTTTCTAAGATTCGTCAGAGTGATGCACGAAGGCTGTAATTTTTATGAGTCATTGGTTGGAGGGAGCAGTGATGGAGTGCAGAGAAATCCCGCTTCCCAGAGATATCCCACTTCAAAACACGTTTTCTGAAGGAGGGTGGCTGGATCAGCATTAAAGAGAGGATTTCCCTTCCATGCTGTCTGTGCTACAAGTAAATTTATGGAGTTTTTATGGTTCAAGAACTGAGGAGGTGAACTCTGGCCTTTAGAGGAGCCAGAAACGGGGTGGGAAGTTGGATGCTGAAAGCTTCTTTGGAGCATTAATTTTCCTTCTACATCAAAGTTTTCTTTATATCTCATATTATTATCTGTATTTATGAGAACCGAATATTGAAAGTAGTGTGACTTCCCACAATTTCAGTTTTGGGGAAGTTGGTCCATACTCAGCCCTTCCAGTCAATGATGTCATGTTCTATAAGTGGGTGATGCAAGAAAACTGTAAATCTGATTTCTTGTGGGACTGGAAGCCCCATCCCTGGAAGTGTCCAAGGCCAGGTTGGACAGGGCTTGGAGCAGCCTGGGATAGTGGAAGGTGTCCCTGCCCATGGCATGGGGTGGGACTGGATGGGCTTTAAGCTCCCTTCAAACCCAAACCATTCTGGGATCCCCATCACAACACGCTTTGGTGGATAAAGATGCAGCAGCTGCAAGATTCACTTGGTGAATTTAGTGCAAAAGAGCATAACGTGGGAATTTTACACCCTGTAAGGAAGATGGTTTTTTTAAGTCAGTTTGCAGGGTGCAGTTGGTGCTTTGTGAAGGAAGAGGGTTTAATGCCAGCTCTGGAGTTGGGTGGGAGATAAATGGGCACAGCTGGGCTGGGTGAGCTGTGCAGGGGCTGGATGAGAAATGAGAGATTACACAGGGGAAAAAAGGCCAAGGACTTCACTTCAGCCAGAGACAGCAGGCACAGGCAGGGTCTTGCAGGCAAATGGAAGAGAAGATGCTGCAGGTGGTAAAAATGGCTTCATCCAAGAGTTGGAAAAATTTCTGTTGGAGATTCAAAGCTGCCTTTCTGATCATATTTTGAGCTCCAAAACTCTTCCTTCCAGGCTCAGGCCATTCTGTCTCCTTTCCATAGAATCCCAGAATGGTTTGGGTTGGAAGGGACCTTAAAGATCATCCCATTCCACACCTGCAATGGGCAGGGACACCTTCCGCTATCCCAGGCTGCTCCAACCTGGCCTTGGACACTTCCAGGGATCCAGGGGCAGCCACGGCTTCTCTGGGCACCCTGTGCCAGGGCCTCTCCACCCTCACAGCCAGGAATTCCTTCCCAAAATCCCAACTAAACCTTCAGTTTGAAGCCATTCCCTCAGCTGCCTTTGTAAAACCCTGGGGTCTATGGCGCATCCATCGGAATGCGGTCGGGAGGAATTTGCCGCTTATCCATAGGATCCGTGCCGGGGATGCTCCGGCATCCCAAGGATGTGCTGCCTGCTCCATACCCTGCAGCCATGTGCTGCTTGGAAGCAGCTGCTGAAAACCTGCCCTGGATCCTTTGTATCCCGCCGGGAGCATCAGGAACAACTGAGGGACTATAAAAAGTCTCTTTGATATCAGATGGTCAAGCCCTGGGCCGATTCCAGGCGATCGCTTCCAGAATCCCAGCCTGGCCCGGAGCCCTTGTCCTGGCCTCCCTGAGTGCTTCCAGCTGAGAGGCTCCAGCAGTTGCTAATGCACCATAAATAAACCTCGGAGCCTCAACCTTGCTCCAAAATACCAGGGGAACTCCTCGATTTAGGCTGTGCTGCCTCTTGTCCCCTGCGCGTGACCCCGGTTGTCCCAGCAGATTCCTGCTCCATGAGGTAAGCTGGCTGGGATAAATGGGAATGCGTGGAGCTGGCTGGATTCAGGCTCTAGGTATTTATTGCTAGAAATGGTCAAAAAGTTGGGCAGGGAAGCTGAAAGGGTGGGGGGCAGGGATGGGGTTTAGTGGGATGATGTGCGTGGAGTAATAAGAAATCAGGGTTAAATTAAAGCTGAAATTGGATAAAGCTTATATGTAAAAGGGAATAAAATAAATACTATAGGAACAAATATCTCTAAATATGGAAATAAAACTAAATCGTAAGTTCAAAAAGTTTATGTATAAAATAAAATATAAATATATAAAAATGTATATATTTTATATCTTTTTATACATTTAAAATCCATATAGATATAAAAATCTATATATTTTTAGCCTGGAAGTGTTCAAGGCCAGATTGGACAAGGCTTGGAGCAAGCTNGAGCCCTTGTCCTGGCCTCCCTGAGTGCTTCCAGCTGAGAGGCTCCAGCAGTTGCTAATGCACCATAAATAAACCTCGGAGCCTCAACCTTGCTCCAAAATACCAGGGGAACTCCTCGATTTAGGCTGTGCTGCCTCTTGTCCCCTGCGCGTGACCCCGGTTGTCCCAGCAGATTCCTGCTCCATGAGGTAAGCTGGCTGGGATAAATGGGAATGCGTGGAGCTGGCTGGATTCAGGCTCTAGGTATTTATTGCTAGAAATGGTCAAAAAGTTGGGCAGGGAAGCTGAAAGGGTGGGGGGCAGGGATGGGGTTTAGTGGGATGATGTGCGTGGAGTAATAAGAAATCAGGGTTAAATCTGAAATTTGATAAAGCTTATATGTAAAAAGGAATAAAATAGATAAATAATGTGGGAATAAATATCTCTAAATATAGAAATAAAACTAAATCGTAAGTTCAAAAAGTTTATGTATAAAATAAAATATAAATATATAAAAATGTATATATTTTATATCTTTTTATACATTTAAAATCCATATAGATATAAAAATCTATATATTTTTAGCCTGGAAGTGTTCAAGGCCAGATTGGACAAGGCTTGGAGCAAGCTGGGGTAGTGGAAGGTGTCCCTGCCCATGGTAGGGGGTAGGACTGGATGGGCTTTAAGGTTCTATCCAACGCAAACCATTCTGGAATTCAGTGATATGGTTGAAATAAATAAATATAAATATATCATTTTTAAAGAATTTAAAATAAATGATGCTTTCCAAAAATAAATATATAAAATATATATATACAAAAAAATATAAATATCGTGTGTAAGAAAATGACTGCGAGAATATAAATAAAAATACAATTTAAATTAAAGCTAGATAATGGTTTGGGATGGGACACCTACAGTATAAAAGATGGTTAAATCCAGAAGTGCCCAACCTCTGGATTCAGGAATGCCAGGGCTAATAGGATCCATCCCTAAAGATCCCCTGGATGGGGCGAGTTCCCAGTGTGATATTTCCCAGCTTGTTTGCAGCAAGGAAAGATGCTGGTGTGGGAGGGCAGTGTGGGGGTGTGTCCTGCTCCCGTCATGTGCTGGGGACCAAATTCCAGTGTTAATTATAATCCCATGCCTGGGAGTGCTCAGGGAACTCCCACTGCTGCCAGCATGTGCTGAGATCCCAGCCCTGTAGCTTCTCCTCGTTGGGATAATGACTGATTGTGTCCTTCAGCATTCCTGTGGGTGGGAAAACACAGCCTGGCTGCAGCCAGCTCCCACTCCTCTGCCCCCTGATCTCTCCTGCAGTGGGAATGGGACATGGGGCTGCTTTCCATAGGGCATTCCAAAGGGAAAGCTTTGCAGCTGAGCATTTTGGGGTGATAGGTGCAAAAAAACAGAGCAAGAAACAACACAGGAGCTTTAACATGGACAACCAGCTGCAGAGGAGATTCCAGAACTCCTTCCAGGCTCAGGCATGTCCCATGGGCTCCATAGAATCATTGGAGAATCCCAGGATGGTTTGGGTTGGAATGGACTGAAAAGCTCATCCAGTGCCACCCCTGCCATGAGCAGGGACACCTTCCCCTATCCCAGGTTGTTCCAAGCCCCATCCAACCTGGCCTTGGACACTTCCAGGGATCCAGGGACAGCCCCCGCTTCTCTGGGCACCCTGTGCCAGGGCCTCCTCCCCCTCACAGCCAGGAATTCCTTCCCAATATCCCATCCATCCCTGCCCTCTGGCACGGGGAAGCCATTCCCTGTGTCCTGTCCCTCCATCCCTTGTCCCCAGTCCCTCTCCAGCTCTCCTGGAGCCCCTTTAGGCCCTGCAAGGGGCTCTGAGCTCTCCCTGGAGCCTTCCCTTCTCTGGGTGAATACCCCCAGCTCTCTCATCCCATCTTTTCCCAATCCAAGCTGTATTTCAGAGCTCTCCAAGCTTTTTGCAGCCTTTCACCGCTGCAGTTGCATGGCTCCATGCCCAGGTGAATCCTTTTCCAGGTCAGTTCCCACACATTGACCGAGCACAGGAACTCCTGGTCCTGCTCCAGTCCCTCAGTGGTTTCAGTGGTACAATGGAGAGTGGGCTCTACTTTCCCAGGAAACTCCTTCCCACTTGGAATTGACTGCAGCAGACCCAAGTGCTGCCTTGGTGGGAAATGAAAATTCCCTTTTCCATTGCTCCCCATGTTCCCATGGCTTAAACCACAAACACAGTGGGATGCTCCTCGTTTTAAATGGGTTTCACATTGTTCAGGTTGGTCCTGGGCAGGAAAATGGGAGAGATTTGCTGTGAAAAGGAAACATTTTGGCCAAAGTCTCTTTCAGAAGTGGGTAAATTATAGGCTTTAAACTTTCCAGTCTGATGTGTAAATAAATGGCTTAACTCTTGGATTGCTCCTATGGAAGTGAGAGGACCTGTCCTGTTACCTACATGGCTGAGTAGGGGCTTGTGTGCTGTTTTCTATTTCTATTTTTAATTCTAATTCTACTATTTTTATTTCTTTATATTATTTATATATTATTGTGTATTACTATATTATATATTATTTATAATTTTATTAATGTGGGTTTTCCTTCTTTTTGTTTTTTATATTTAGTATCTGGAAGTGTTACTAGGCTCTGTCCCAGGATCTGCCAGTGCTTACATTTACATTTGAGTGGCTGTGCCTGGGAAATTCCACATTTTATCCAAATGTTATGTTACCTTTCCAGCCAAGGACAGTGCTTGTTTCCAACAGGCTTGCAGGGAAAATGTTCTCAACTTGATTTTTAACCATTGCAGAGCAGGAAATTCATCCAAGGGAGATATTGGATGTTGCTGGATGTTGTTCCTAACAGAAGGATATTCTTCTTTTTCTCCTTTTTTCTCTCTTTTTTCTCTCTTTTTTCATCTTTTTTCCCATCCTGCCATTATAAAAGTGGTCTGTTTTACCCCCCACAGACATCAGGCATCCAGAAGAACTCTCCCTTTTGAGGAAACCCAGAGATCCATCAAAGAAAAAAAAGAAGAAGTTGGATGATCAATGTGAAGACGACACCTTCGAGCTGGAGGGGCCGCTGATCACACCGGGGTCCGGTGAGCTGGGAACAAAATGAGAGTGGGGGGAAAAAATGGCACAGCAGTGTGGGGCTGATGGATTTTGTTAAGGTCTGTGCAAGAAACAGACCCCCAAATTCATGGCACGAGTCCTGGCGGGCTGCAGCACTCGGTCACACGGATGCATGTCTGGAGCTGTCACGCATTCGCGGGAGCAGAGCAACCCCAGGCTTCACAAAACAAACCAGAGCCCGAGTGTGGCCATTTGAACACTCAGATTGTGTTGCTGAGAGCTTTTCTTACCCTGTTAAGAAGGGAGTTAAATGGAAAATCGTTTCTAATGTCACATTTCTGGTGTGGTTTAGGCTGTGCCACCGTTCTGCTCTGTATTTACAGCCCAGCAAGGCCAGTGTTTTATTTATTGATTGCTTTAGTGTTGCCTTACATGAAGGGTGTAGCTGTGGATTGTGATGCTAAATAAATCCTTTTATTGCTGGGGGGTAGTTGGCCAGTCTGAATTCCAGATCCAGAGCAGGATTGGGAAGAGAATTTCTGGTGGAGTAACATCCCTGATGAAGTAACATCCCTGATGGAGTTACCACAGGCAGCAAATTGATGCAGGTGTTTGCAAGCAGAGGGGTTTTTCAGCTTTTTTCCATGGCTGCTGGAAGTCTGGTGTCTGAAGGCAAATGGCAGGAGTTGAAACCATAATTTTGGCCAAGTGGGAGCACTTCATCCCAACTGGATTTGTGGAGAAAGCCGCGGTGGCGAGCGGGAGAGACGCGTCTGGCTGCCAGAGCTCTTGGGTTTAAATCCAGCAATCCAAGGGCAGCAGGGCAGCTTTAATTGAAAAAACTACCTTAGAATTCAGTAAAGTTGTATTAATTGATGTTAAATCAACTGAAGGGAAGGTCACAGAGTGTGGTTAATGCCAGTGGCTTGCAGGGCTTGCGGGCAGAAATGTTTTGGCTGCACAGAGTGATGTGCACCATGGGTCTGGAACAAGGGAAAATAATCCTCCTTTTGCTCTGATCCCTCTCCTTCTTCTCTCAGCTACTTAGAAGTACTTCTGGGCTTGTCCTCTCCCACTTTTGGCTCAGAGAATTTGGGCAAGGCTCCAGTCAATTTTCATTTCCATTTGGCTTTTTCATCTTGAAAGTCCATTCTAAGCCTTTCCAACAGCCAGTGTTCACAGAGAGCATCTCTGTTAGATTAATAGGAAAGACTTGGCCTGCTCTAGGGGAAATGTATGCAAAAGCTGGGGTTTATTTTAATTATTTATTGCTCTTCCAGTGAGTCACTTGGCTGGTTTTGCTCTCCTTGTGAATGAAATCACTCGCAGCAGGTTGAATTCCTGCCTGTTCAGGTGCCACTCGATAAAAGTCGTGGGTTTCATCTGAATAAATCATTTCTAGCGTTGTTCCAACATCAGTTTGTGTGCTGAAAGCTTCTGGAAAACTAATTAATAATTCAGGAGCTGCTGATTTCAATGTCTTGGGAGTGTTTTGTCACTGAGCACCCCAAACCTGGCAGTGAAACCATTTAAATCCCGGTGGGCAGAGTTGTCAATACACCCACAGGATGTGTTGCCCAACACTTTCCATTAGAAGACCTGTAGTCACTTGTTTATATAAATTAGCTGAATTTGTGGCTCTTTCTGCTGGAACTTTCCATGACACTGCCTGCCTGGGGCACATTTTTTTTAAGGGAAGCTTCTTTTGAGATGTTTCAGGTGTTTGGAGAAGATGATGAGGAGAACAGTGCAGGGGAAGCTTTGCTCTGATGGAGCAGACACTCAGTCAAGGAATGTGAGGGGATATTCATGGATTCATTTGTGGCAAAAAGTGGGATTTTCTTCTGTTGGTCCAGTTAATGCTCAGCTTTGTGTGCTCGAGCCATGTGAAGGCTGAGGGCAGCAGCAAGAGTGAATGGGGAGGAGGAAGGAGCTCTTTTGGAAGTGGTTTATGGAAGTGATGGGGGTTTATGGCTGGTTTTTGTTGGAGTTCTTTGCTCCAGTGCTGTAACAATCCACGGGGAGAGCACCTTTCTGCTGCTTTTAGAATCACAGAATCACAGGATAGCTCGAGTTGGAAGGGACTCTTAAGGATTGTGGAGTCCCAACTCTCAAAGTGCAGGTACCTGGTCTAAGAACCTGGAAATCATCCCTGGCCTTCTCCTTGCAAATGAAGGTGGATTTTTCCATCCCTTGACCATTCCTGCTGCTTTCTTGCTCATGCCTGGTTTGCTGGATCTGTCTTGGTACCCACAGTGTTTACAGGTCCCCAGATGATTCACCTGGACTGGGATGCCAGCAAAACGAGCAGGAGCATTAAAAGCATCCTTGTTTGATGGTTTTCACTTTTATTTTCCACCCTGCCAGGCAGTTTAGAATCAGGTTTGTAATTATTTGGTGTTTCCTAGCCATGATGTTGGCTGTCACTGACATTGATGCTGTTGATTCACACCGTTCTTTGTGCTCCTTGTGATGCCCATCGTGAAAAATGAGGCTTGGGAAAGGTTTTTCCATCGGTTTGGTCTTGGACTTCTCCAGTCTAGCTCAGTTTTCTGTCCTTCCTTGGCTGTGAGGGTGGAAGGGATGGTTTGGAGCAAGGAGCTGGAGCGTGGCCCAAGGTGGTGGCTCGGGGCAGCAGCAGGAGGTGGCACAAAAGGCCTTGTTTGTGGCATCTCAACTTTGTCATGCCTTCAACACCTCTCAGCAGGAGAGTTTGGGTGCATCGAATTGCAGGCTCATGATTTAGGAAGGACACGGCCCTTTCCTAAAAATCCAGCTTGATGTTGGAAGTTCTGGTGCTGGTGGGCAGATTCATGCCCAGCAGGTGACACTGAGGGAGCTCCTTGCCCAGTGTGAGTAATCAGTGGAATTCCTGGCATCAGGATATGGTGGTTGATCCTCCTTTATTCTGAAAATCTGGATTTTATATTAAAATTCAGAGTTCCTGTGAGATGAAAAGGGGCTGTTTGGATGGTTTGGGATGGAAGGGATTTAAAAGGGACTTGACTTCCACGCCCTGGTGTGGGCAGGGACACCTTCCAGAGGCCAGGTTGTCCAAGCCTCATCCAAGCTCTGCTGGAACAACTCCAGGGATGGGGCAGCCACAACCTCTCTGTTAAGCTCTCAGCTGTTTTGAGCTATGAGATACCAAGCTGGATTTGGTTTTTTCTTTTCAAATTAATAATTTTAAAAGGTTTGAGTGGTTTTTTGTCTGCTTTGAGTTGGTACGAGCTGTGAAGCTTCAAAAGGCCTGGGAGTAACATGTGCTTTGGGATCAGTTTGGCACCACATCGCACCACTCGCTCAGCACGTTAATTCTGAATTTGTGTGGCCACCTCAGCGAGCTTTTCCATCCGGGAATGCCACGTTTCCATGCCCGGCTGTCCTTGTAATGTGAATAAAATAACGGGAAGTCACTTCAGTTGCTTTGCTGCCACCAGCGCTGCTGCAGATGCTCCATTTGGGTGGTTCAACCTCACCTGTGCTGTTCTGCCCTCTTCCAGAAATGCTCATTTTTGGCTTCTGTCCTTCTCCTACTCTACGGGTGACTTTTCTCTCGCCTTCTCACTTCCCTCCTTTCTTTCCCTCTCCATAGGCACCGATATTCTTTACATCGGCCCCGTCAAAGGTGAGCTCCACCTCAATAGGACTTTTGCCCTCTGCCTCTGGTCTCTTTGGCTGCACCCTTAGTTTATTTTCCTGCTCCTCTAAAACTTTTGACTTCCAAAATCTTTAAGCAACAGGTAATACCGGTAAGTCGGGGGCCACTCATATCCCAGGTGCCACAGAAACTCAGGGGGCAGGAGCTTCCTGGCGTGGGAGACCTGTGTCTTCTCCCATCATTTGGGCTAGAATGAGTTTTCCATCAGTTTTGCTCTTGGAGAAGAGCCGAGAGAGAGGAGAGGGACAGGTGTTCATGGGAGAACAAGCAGCGCAGCGTTTTCCCATTGTGGAAAGATAAAAAGGGAAGGTTTTCCACTCGCCAGCTCCAGGTTTGCGCGGAGCCGGCGTGGCCGGGAGCAGGCAGGGCTCGGCCCTAGGCTAATTCCCGGCTTTTATTCCCCTCGCTGGTAGGAAATATCTATTCAAGCCCAGGACTCTATAGCAAAACGATGACGCCGACCTACGACGCCCATGACGGCAGCCCCCTGTCCCCCACGTCCGCCTGGTTCGGCGACAGCGCCCTGTCCGAGGGCAACCCGGGAATCCTGGCCGTGAGCCAGCCCGTCACCTCCCCGGAGTCCTTAGCCAAAATGTACAAGCCCCAGACGCTGCTCGATAAGGCCAAAATCAACCAAGGGTGAGTTCAGGAGCTGAGGATTTGGGGTTTTTTGCTGATTTTTCATTGTGTTCTCGAGAGCGTCGTGGCGACTCCGCCGGAGCGTTCCGCGTGTGTTATCCCGTGTTGGCAATTCGCAGGTGGCTGGACTCGTCCCGATCCCTGATGGAGCAGGAGGTGAAAGAAAACGAGGCTTTGCTACTCCGGTTCAAGTACTACAGCTTTTTTGACCTGAATCCAAAGGTACAGAGCTCCTTGTTCCACTTGCATTTTGAAACTTCCATCCTTTGGAGCGAAGGATGCCTGGATCTCTAACGTGCTGTTCTGTTGGTAAATGTCCCAAAAAACATGGAAGTTTGAAAATTGGTTGTGCAGGCATCAAACCCAGGATTTGTGCTCCTAAATACCAGGGTTTTTAGGTGTTGCTAGAGGTGCTTTAAGAGTTTTTAAAGCCACTTTGTGTCAGTGGCAGAGGATTTTCAGTCTCAGATCGAAGTGTTGCGTTGAGATGAGAGATCACAGAATCCCAGAATAGTTTGGATTGGAATGGGCTTTAAAGACCATCTCATTCCAACCCCCTGCCATGGGCAGGGACAGCTTCCAGTAGATGGGGTGGTTTGTCTTGAGCTGGGCTCCTGGTTTTCCGAGCATTCCGTGTTTCTGTGCCGCAGTACGACGCGATCAGGATCAACCAGCTGTACGAGCAGTCCAAGTGGGCAATCCTGCTGGAGGAGATCGAGTGCACGGAGGAGGAGATGATGATGTTTGCAGCACTGCAGGTGAGGGACAGCCCCACACGCTCCTGGGTTGGGTTAGACTTGATTTTGTTTGCAGATTCCTCTGCTGATTAAACTGAGAAACGAAATTGTGGGATCCCAGAATGGTTTGGGTTGGAAGGGACCTCAAAACCCATCCAGTTCCAACCCCATTCCACTATCCCAGGGTGCTCCAAATTGGTCTTGGACACTTGCAGGGATGGGGAAGCCACAGCTTCTCTGGGCACCCTCTGCCACGGCCTCCCCACCCTCACAGCCAAGAATTCCTTCCCAATATCCCATCTAAACCTCTCCTTCTTCAGTTTAAAATCTTATTTTAAGCCTCACCTTGTCTGTGATGGGAGCTTGGCCTTCTCATGCTGGTAGAAGTTGGAACATTTCCCATCTCCAGCTCCTCATTTGAGTTTATGAGACAATTTAAATATTTGCCACTGATTATCCCTCATGAAAAGGAACTTGACCTGCTTTTCCCAAACATGTTTATATCTATCTTAACTTCTAGTCTTGTCCTTCTTAACCCATCCCATACGAACACGGGGTTACTGAACTGTGCCTTTCTGGCTCTCTGCCCCCAAACCAGCTGGGGATAATCTGTGGCTTTCCCAGAACTATTTATTTATCTGGTTTATGAAATACTCAGTGTGATTTGGCATAAATGCTCCACCTGCTATTGACTTCCCTGAGAGGGATGGCAGGCATTTGTTCCGTGTGGTCTGGCACACCTTGGAGCTGTAGGATGCAGGAATGTCCCCCTCAGGAGCAGGGCTGCCTGCTCCAAGGGCCCCTCCCAGGAAAGAAAGAGCGGAAAGCAGAAATATAATGATTCAGTTTACATCCAAGTTCTCCAGAGTGGGTTGGGCACGGTCCTTCCTGTGAGGTTTTATGGATGTTTTGGTTTTTTGGGGTGAAAACAGATGCATAAAACATAGACTCCTACAATGGTTTGGGTTGGAATGGGCTTTAAAGGTCATCTTGTTCCACCCCCTGCCATGAGCCAGGAGACTTCCACCATCCCAGGTTGCTCCAAGCCCCATCCAGCCTGTCCTTGAACACTTCCAGGGATGGGGGAATCTTACAAATGTCCCTAAACACCTGGTGGGAGGCAGAAGAAGGGAGGGACAGGGGTGCCCGGTGGCAGGAGCAGAGGCCATGGACACAGCCTGGAACACGGGAGGTTCCCTCTCCACATCAGGAAGCATTTTCATAGCAGAAGGGTGACAGAGCACTGGCACAGTTTGCCCAGAGAGGCTGTGGAGTCTCCATCCCTGGAGTTACTCCAAAGCCAGGTGGACGTGGCCCTGCTGGGGCAGGGAGTGGGACCAGGTGACCTCCAGAGGTCCCTTCCAACCTCAGCCCAGTGGAAAGAGCAGCTCCGCCCTGCAGGGTCCAGAGATGTCCTTCAGGGATCAATGCCTGGAGCCTCCTTGCACTGGAAGCATCCAAGATGCTCATTCCTGACTCAGCAAACACTCCCAGTGCTTGCTGGCCTCCTCTTTTCCACTCCAGTTTCCAACTCCACTTCCCAAGCGTGGCGGTCGTGTCGCGATGATCCCATGGGATCCTGGGGTCACGGGAGCATCCCGGTGTGACCCTTTCCTTGCCTTCCAGTACCACATCAACAAGCTGTCCATCATGTCCTCGGAAAACCACCTGAACCACAGCGACAAGGACGTGGACGAGGTGGACGCCGCGCTCTCGGACCTGGAAATCACCCTGGAAGGTGGCAAGACGTCGACGATCCTGGTAAGGGCTGCAGGGAGTTTTTCCAGGCATCCAATCTCTTTTATTTCCTTTTTTTTTTTTTTCTAATTCTGATGAGAAAGTTGCCCACACCCCAATAATATTTTCTTTAAAATACAGGGATTTTAGATAGCAAGGGATAGTTCTGGAAAGAGGGAATCCTGGGCAGCATCTGGAAGAGTCTTGGAGGAGCCAGGATCTTACTGATCTCCCCCTGCCCCAAGCCACCCTCCTGATGAAATAATGGAAAACTAAATGGAAATTAAGTTGATTTTTACCCTCATTACTGACTTTCCCAAATAACTGAGTTTTCCAGGCTGAGGTTCCTCTTCCACTGTTTCTAATTCACGTTTTACAGCACCTAAAGCAGCTGCTGGATTTTCAGAACTAATTTAAGCTTATGAAACCCTATTTTTATTAGACTGGATTTTAGCCTAGGTCTGTGTTTCAGAGCATTTGGGGGATTTTTTTCTTGATATGCTGTTTTAGCACTGGTTTTCCACCTTTAAAAATATAAAGCCTGAAAATTAAAGTGCATTAAAAGGACTCAGTCCTGTCAGCCTTGGCCCAGCACAGCTTTTCCAGGCATTTTGCACATTTAAACTGTCTCTTTCCAACCCTAAAATCTCTGAAATTTTCCACTTTTACACTTCATATCATTTTTTAAGTGTTTACGACGGGGCTTTTTGAAGCTACATCCATCCTTAGACGCTTTATTGGCATTAACAACAGCAAAGCTTTGCAATATAAACCAGAAATAACAACAAATTTTTATCACCAGGACATATTTTCTAATTTCTTTCGCAAAACCAGATTTGAAACACATCACTGAGGAACGGTCCCTGCCAGACAGGAGTGAAGAGGACAATGATTCATCCGAAAAAACCCATCCCTTTCCGTAGGGCTTTGTAGCAGGAGCCATTTCCAGACGCATTCGAGTAATTGAATAGGGATAATGGGCAATTACTGGATTGTTTGTTTAGATTCGGCATTTTTTTTCCCTGTGGTATCTGTAAGCAGTTTCTCATTGCACACTGGAAGTAAACTGTCCTGCTACTGGAAGCTCCTGGAGCAATCCTCCCTTTTCCTGTCCCTCGAAAACCCTTTGACTTCCAGCTCCTGGGAACTGCGAGTGCCACCCTCGTGCAAAAAAAAGGGGAATTTAAACTCAATATTTAAACATTTTTGGGGGGGAAAAAAAGTCTTTCTAGACTTAAAAATCCCTTCCTCAGTCAGCTCTCTGTGGAGGTGCCTCTTTCCCTTTTGTTTGGAGCATCAGGAATAACTGAAGGGAGGAGAAAATTCCCTGTGCGAGCGCTGCTGCCGTGACCGGCGGTGACCCCACGGCTGGGAATTGGCTCCGGCAGCAGCAGGAATTCCTCAAAGGAAAATAAAGCCTTGTCCTCTGCTTTCCAAACAGCAGAGCTGGGCCCTGGATTTTTCACCCCTTGCTTCGCCTGGGAAGTGGCTGAGGCTTTCTCAGGAGCGGTTTCACGACCCTTAAGCCCTGATGGTGCTCCCGGCTCCCTGCCCTGCTCCAAATCCCTGATCCACGTCCCTGATCCACATCCCTGATCCACGTCCCTGATCACATCCCTGATCCCACTGCTCCTCTGGGGTAGGAGGGTGAATGGGATCATCTTTGATTTCCAGGGTGACATCACTTCCATCCCGGAGCTCGCTGACTACATTAAAGTCTTCAAGTAAGTGCTGATGGGAAGAGCTGCTTGTGGAACTGGTAATGGCTGTGAATAATTAATGGTCCTGCCTCTTAATATCCTTTTGTTTTTAATCTCCCGGCCTTTAGATATTCAAAATATTCAATACCGAAGTTGATTGGTTCTCAAATATAAAATTGAAGGTGTTTTCCTGCTGTGGTGCATCCCGTAGCCAGCAGCATGTGCTGGGATGTTTCTTAAACACATTTAATGCCCAGGAGAGAACAAACCATCCTAAAATGAGGAGTGAAACCTAAAAACCTCCCTCAAAGACTCCTCCTGCTCTGCAGGAGGCTGGAGGAATTCTATCCAGCCAGGATCCCAGTCTTTCCACGCCAAAAGGAGCAGGTTAAGTTGACTCTGCCCCTCTCCCAGCTTGCTCAGGATTTAGGGGTTTTTTTTAGCTTGCTTTGACTCGGTTGGTGGTTCGTGGAAACCGGGAACGGCAGAGTCTGGACGTGGAGGAACATTTTTGGCAGCCACGGCCGTCTTTTGCAATTTATTGCCTGCTGCAGTGAAAGTTCTGGAAGCTGGAAACACTGATGGGATTTCACAGCAGAGCTGTAGGATAGAGGGGGGGAAAAAAAGCTGCAGACAGTGAAGTAGCTGTGGAACAAGCCTTTATTTTATGAATTGTTTGGTTCTGGAGCCAGAACCTGGCACTCTCTGCTCTGAAAACTCCTTCTCCCTCTCTGAAGGCGAATTAACGAGGTCTCTGCCTCTGCCTGGGCTTGTGGTCTGGCTTAATTGGGGCGAAGTTTCAAGGTTGTGCCCAGCCCCTCAGTGGGTGTTTCTTCCCTCCCTTGAACAAACAAACAAACAAAAAACTTGTTCTTCCCCTTGATCTGCTGATTTGCCAATCAAATTAGGCACAACTCCGGGAGCTAATTGCCTGCAAATTGGAGCACCAGGGGATGGAGCAGCCAGAAGCTGCTGGTTCCTCACTCAGTGCAGGCCCTAAACCCTGGGGCTGGGATTTGAGGCTGTCAGATTGAACTCAGAATTCCATTTGCTCCTGAAAAATGAGGGTCAGGTGGTATTTTAATGCCAGAAATCCAATATAAACAGTGCAATGTTTGGAGCTGTCCCAGCTGTGGATGTGCCTCTTGTCAACTTCAACTGGGGAGGAGAATTGGGGGAGCAATGCATGTCCCTTGTATTCCATATATTTAACTCCTCTAAATGTGTCCCTGTGTGTGCCTGGCGTGGCTCTAGAGACTTGGAAAGTTCCTCTCTCCCCTGCCAGCCGGGTTACTGCCCTTGTCAGCTAAAATCATGGAATTCCGGAATGTTTTGTGTTGGGATGGACTTCAAAGATCATCCTGTTCCAGCCCCCTGCCGTGGGCAGGGACAACTTCCACTATCCCAGGCTGCTCCAAGCCCCATCCAACCTGGCCTTGGACACTGCCAGGGATCCAGGGGCAGCCACAGCTTCTCTGGGCACCCTGTGCCAGGGCCTCCCCACCCTCCCAGGGAAGGATTTCTTCCAAATACCTAATCTAAACTACTCTCAGCAGCTGTTTCTGAGATGAAAATACGAGAAATGCATGAGAGGCTGCAGATCCAGCTTTAGAATAAGGTTTAAAAATCAGGGAAGGTTAAAATACTCCAATACTTGGAGCTCTGCGAAGGCCCTGGGCTTGTGGTGGGATGAGCTCAGGGTCCCAGGTGCTTCACTTTGCAGGGCCATCAATTCTCCTGCAGAATCGAGCAAAATCCGTGTTTTCCGTGGAAAAGAACGGAACCTTTTGTGCTGGGGAGTGTTTAAAAAGAAAACAAGGAGTGCGCT
Organism: Falcunculus frontatus; assembly: GCA_013398115.1. Classification (NCBI taxonomy): domain Eukaryota; kingdom Metazoa; phylum Chordata; class Aves; order Passeriformes; genus Falcunculus; species Falcunculus frontatus. The sequence goes on along the minus strand of VZRV01006238.1, from coordinate 160,297 downwards.
CAGGCGCGTGTGCGACTGACACGTCCTTGGAAGTGCTGCTTCCCCTCAGAGCCTGAGCAGAGTGGTTCCAGTTTCATGTGGTGGCTGGAGAGGCAGATTTTGTAGCAGTTCATAGACACGTCTGCTTTTGTAGCACAGTTCTCCAGTTCCCCCCCCACCTTGCCCCAAATTATCTCCGTGGGATTGAAGAGTCCAAAGTTGCAATTGGAGCTCAGCTCCTTGAGCCAGCAGTGAAGGGATGGCTGAGCCCCCCCAGGCAGGGGTGGGAATAACCCAGGCTGCTGGCAGCAGCTTTCCAGGGCTGAAATGCTGAGGAAATACTGAGGTTTCCTGGGGAGCAGCTTGTTTTAGGAGCTCAGACCGAGTGAGATGTTCCTCTCCATGTCCTGCAGGCCCAAGAAGCTGACGTTGAAAGGCTACAAACCCTACTGGTGCACCTTCAAAGATACCTCCATCTCCTGCTATAAAAGCAAAGAGGAATCCAACGGGACTCCTGCTCACCAGATGAACCTGAGAGGTAAGAGAAGCACGAGGTGGGGGAAGAGAAGCTGCTTTTTATTCCAGGAATAGGCAGCTCCTCCTGCATCTTGTTTTCCCACTGCTTTATCGCCTCGGAATTCCATCCTGGGGTTGGGTGAAGGTGTTTAAAGGAATGAGGTGGATGGGTTTGATATCGTGGCACAGAGTTGGACTTCCAGACAGTGAAATGTGTGTGATCCCATGAGGAAGCACTGCCAGCTCCCCAATAGCATGGAAAGAGAGCTTGGAGAACCACAGAATGGTTTGGGTTGGAGGGGACCTTCCAAACCTTGTTCCAACCTCCCAGCTGCCCTTCTCCTTTTTGTCAGTTATCCAAAGGATTGCAGTGATTCCCAGGGCAGAAACTGGAAAAAACAGATCATTTTCTCCCTCTGCTGCCTTTATTTCTCCTCCTGTCCCCGGTGCTGGTTGGGAACAGCCTCACTCGAGAGCTGAAATTCCGACGGTGGCTCCCTGTCCTTACGTCAAGTGAAACATTCCTGCTCCAGCAGCAGCGAGCTCGTTTGTTCTCCCCATGGAGGCAGGAGCAGGGGGGATGCCAGGCGACCTCGGGCTGCTGTGGGAGCGAGGCCTGGCCCCCAGGACCTTTCTGGGAGCTTTGACAAATCTGCTGTGACGGCACTTTGCAGAAATCTGGGAGGCGGCGTTGACGCGGCGCCCGCGCTGCCGTGGCTGGGTCAGTTCATCACCCCTGGTGTTTACACAACCACTTGGAATTCTCTCCAGACACCCAGAGCGGGATGCTCACACCCCACTGCTGGCTGGAGCAGCCAAAATCATGGAATCCTTGAATGGTTTGGGTTGGAAGGGACCTTAAAGCCCATCCAGTTCCACCTCGTTCCCATGGGCAGGGACACCTTCCACTAAACAGGGGTGCTCCAAGCCCCATCCAGCCTGGCCTGGAACACTTCCATGGCATCCCATCATTCATAAATAACATAGAGGGGTTTCAGGGTGAGACTCAACACCCGTCCAGTCACCTTTTCCTATCCTTTCATGAAAATTTTGGGGTGTTTGCTATCCACTGGATCCATTCCTGATTCCAGGCAGGATCCAGGAGTTCTGTGGGTGCACATTCACTTTGGCTTCATTGCTTTCAGATCTGGTCTTGCTTTTCCCTCCCATTTTCCTGACACTTGGAAAAAGGGACATCTGACAGGTCTTTTCTGTGCTGTATGGAGTGTTCATCCCATTGGAAGTGTGGGACAAACCTTTGGCAGCACTGAGATGCCATTGGAGACCCTTGAATCAGGGAACTTTGCTCTTTCTTTCCCTATTTTTGCTTTCTTTGCCACTTTTTAAATCATAGTTCCTCACCCCCCTGTTAAACACCGGCTCCCTCATTGCAGGATGTGAAGTTACCCCTGATGTGAACATCTCTGGTCAGAAGTTCAACATCAAGCTCCTGATTCCAGTGGCGGAGGGGATGAACGAGATTTGGCTGCGCTGCGACAACGTGAGTTCATCTCTTGGGCTGGCCACCTCTTTGCCCTTTGCCCACCATCAGCTCCTGCTCAGGTGCTGCTCTTTAAAAAGCAAATAAACAATGCACTCACCTGTCTATCTCAGCATTCCAAAGGTGCTCCAAGCCTCCTGGGAGTTTGGAGCAGAAAATCAGCCTTGGCTTTGTCGTGTGGTTTTGGCCACACATTGGTTGGGTTTTTGCCCGTCTTTGTGCATGTTGGAGTCTCCTGAGGCTCGGAGGGGAATGAAGGCTCCCTGGGGTGTTTTTTGAGGGGTCTGGTGGTCCCCTCACGGCTGTGACAGACACGTGTTCCTGTTTTGGGGGGCAGGAGACACAGTACGCCAGCTGGATGGCTGCCTGCCGCCTGGCCTCCAAGGGCAAGACCATGGCCGACAGCTCCTACGGCATGGAAGTGCAGAACATCCTGTCCTTCCTGAAAATGCAGCATTTGAACCCAGACCCACAGCTGATCCCGGAGCAGATCAACACCGACATCAACCCCGAGTGCCTGGTGTCTCCTCGCTACCTGAAGAAGTACAAGAACAAGCAGGTAGGTGCTGCCGTTGTTGGCGTTGGTTGGACTGGACACGCGTCCCGGCGGTGGCTGGTGTTTAACACGGCGTGGTTTGGATGTTTTGGATGTCTTCACTCACTGGGATGCACGTGGTTACTAAAACGAGATGGGACTGACGGGTGTGGTTTGGATCCAGCACCTGGGGATGGCACCCAGCACCGGGATTCTGCCGTGTGATGTGCACGGACACGGCGGGGAACCTTCAATTGGAAATACATTTGAAATTGGTTGATGTTTCTTTTAAACGCATTCCGGGAATGGTTTGGCCCCTGCTGATAATGGTTTGGCCTCAGCTGCCCCATCTCTGCCCGGTGCTGGGGTTAAAACCCCTTCCCTGCACAGAATCCATGGAGAAATCCCCGGGATCAGCGGAGTTGCAGTTGCTTGCAGTGCTTTATCCACACTTGGCTGTATCACGGTTTGCATATTTCTCTCTTTGCTTTTCCACTGCTTCCAAATGCCAGTCCTTGGAACATTGCTTCGTTTTTGAGTTGCTGTGACTTGTGCTTGAACTCCATCCACGCTCCATCCGATCCCTGCCTGACAGGGCTGAACTGTTCCTCACTGGGGATAAATGCAGGATTCTCTCAAAGAGAATTATATGTCAGAACAGCAGCAAAAATAAGGAAAGCATTGCTCCATGGCCTTTTGGTGACTTAAATCCTTCAGGCTGCTGGCTGGGGCTGGATATGATTTCTCCAAGCCCAGAAGAAGGCTGCAAGTCAGAGAAGCCGGAAAAATATAACTTTTTATTGGCACAGCACGATGATTTCCTGGCAGTGGGGTTATATTTTATATAGCCCTTATTATTCTCCTGAATAAGCCTTTATATCCACTTGGATGGAGGAGAGGCTGCATAAATATACTATTTTAACATATATATATAGATATATATATTTATATATATAAAATACTTTCTAGGTTTCCGGTAAAACAGAGGCACCTGGAAAAATATTAGCTTGGAAAACTTGCTTACTGTGCAGGTATCCTGGTTGTAAAAACAAAATCCATGAAATCATGGGGATGGGCACGATGGGGATGATCCCAGTCAGGACATGGCCATGGTGTGGACACTGAGTCCCTCATAGACATCACCTAAGCAGTGGATTTAGGATTTTCCTTGGTGGCCAGAGGCAAAGCTTGGAGCAGCAGAGGATGTTTGCTGGGAGGAATGAGGGATGGAGGCTGCAGGAATGTCAGGAATTCGACCGCAAGGGTCCTTGCGTGGCCCCGGCACAGGGAAGGAGGAGGAGGAGGGGGAGGAGGAGGTTGAGCAGCCCACAGGAGGTGCCAGAAGGGAATTGGCCGTGGGCCTTGCTGGAGGATTTATGGAGGCGCTGGGTCCTCACCAGCCCCAAACCCACTGTTTGGGGTTTGTCTCCACGTGCAGCAGTGTAGGGTTGGCAGGTTGGGTTTGGAAGCACCAAATCCTAACGGAAAATTAACAAAAACTGACCCAAAATAAGGATTTTCAGAGCTCCCAGGTGCCCTGCCAGGGTTTGGTGTCAGAGCCAGCAAGGGCAAACATCTCCCTGGGAAGCCCAGCTGATGTTTCCTCCATCTGCTTGTTATCCCAAGCAGCATCCCAATCATTTCTCCACATATCCCAAACAGAAGGAGCTGCTGAGCTCACAGCTCCTGAGCTTCCTCTCGAGCTTCCCCAGCCAGAGAGTGGCCTTGAGTTTGTGCAGAGACGTGGAGAGGAAAGTGAGGGCACAAATTCTCCTCTGAACTGGCAGCTTCACTCTCCCCTTCACCCACCAGCAGGACCACAGAACCATGGAATATCCTGAGTGGGAAGGATCCCCCAAGGATCATCCAGTCCAGCTCCTGGCCCTGCACAGACACCCCAACAATCCCACCCTGGGCATCCCTGGCAGCGCTGTCCAAACTCTCCTGGAGCTCTGGCAGCCTCGGGGCCGTGCCCATTCCCTGGGGAGCCTGGGCAGTGCCCAGCCCCCTCTGGGGGAAAGAACCTTTTCCTGAAATCCAACCTAAATCACCTCAGGACCAAAACCATCTCTCCACAACTCCAGGGCCCAGCTGGGATCACTCCAGTGCTCCGGCAGGGCCGGCACGAGCGGCGAATCTCTGCTCGCTTGTCCCTGCTCACATTCCCTTTGGCTGCTTTTCCACCTAAGGAATTGTGCATGTGGTTTGTTTTGGTTTTTTTTTTTTTTTGCTTGAACTTTGGTTTGCAGTTAATTTACACTTTTTCTTTGCTTTGTTGCCATATTTCTGATTGCTTTTTTTTTCTTTCTGCCTCCTTTTCTTTTTTATTTTTTTCATTTCGCCTTGCCATCTTCAGCCAGGCTATGTAAGAGACTTGGTAAGTGACAGCAACAATAAAATTAAGATAAACTTAATCTAGAACCCCTTTGGTTTAGAGAGCAGCGGTGAAAGCACTAACAAAACCTGCACCCTCCCTGTGACACTCGGGCCCTGGTTGATTTTTATAACAGTCCCCAGTGATTTATGGGGCAAAACTGGAAACCCTACACCAGGAATTTGCCTTGTTGTTTGCTCACATCCTTAAAGTTCCCAAGAGCATGAGTGGCTCTTTGCCTCCAGACAGCTCCGATCTATATTTGCTTTCCTGTGTCTGGAGATGGGAAGCTCCACGTTTATGAGCTGTGGGCTCTGAGCAGTCAGAGCTGAAATGAAACCTGAGGGGAGGAATTATTGATTATCCGCGCTCGGATCCGCGGCGGCTCCCGAGCGTCTCCCGAGCCGCTCCCGTGCGCGTGACAGTGGCGGTGGCACCGAGGTCCCCTGTCCCCTAAACCCTCTGTGTCTGGCCGCCCGCAGATCACGGCGCGCATCCTGGAGGCTCACCAGAACGTGGCCCAGATGAGCCTCATCGAGGCCAAGATGCGCTTCATCCAAGCCTGGCAGTCGCTGCCGGAGTTCGGCATCACGCACTTCAACGCAAGGTGGGCGGGGCTGGGCTGGGCAGGGGTGTTTCCTTAATGAATACAGGGAGTGGGGTAAATATCCTGGAATCATCCTGGAATCATCATGGAATCATCATGGAATCATCATGGAATGGGTTGGGTTGCGTTGGGTTGGGTTTCATTGGGTTTCATTGGGTTTCGTTGGGTTGGGTTTCATTGGGTTTCATTGGGTTGGGTTGCATTGGGTTGGGTTGGGTTGCGTTGGGTTGGTTTGGGTTGGAAGGGCCCTCAAAGACCATCTCATTCCCACCCCCTGCCATGGGGAAGGACATCCCTGTGCACATCCTTAGCTGGGGAAGTTGCGCTGGAGCTGAAATTAAAATGATGAATTGCACTGATTTATAAAAATGGTTTTACAGGTAAACTCAGCTGCTGGATTTATGTGTATCACAGGCTTGTTTTTATCAATCCCTCTGGCAGGTTCCAGGGTGGGAAGAAGGATGAGCTGATCGGCATCGCCTACAACCGGCTGATCCGGATGGACGCCAGCACGGGCGACGCCGTCAAGACCTGGCGCTTCAGCAACATGAAACAGTGGAACGTCAACTGGGAGATTAAAATGGTGAGATGGTGTCTGACACCCCGTCCTCTCCCCCTGCTTCTGTCAGCGAGACAGGCACCACTCCTGGAGTCCTGGAATCCCAAATGGGTTGGGTTGGAAGGGACCTCAAATCCCATCCCATTCCTCCCCCGCCATGGCAGGGACACCTTCCACTATCCCAGGCTGCTCCAAGCCCCATCCAACCTGGCCTTGGACACTTCCAGGGATCCAGGGGCAGCCACAGCCTCTCTGGGCACCCTGTGCCAGGGCCTCCCCAGCCTCACAGAGAACAATTCCTTCCCAATATCCCATCTAACCCTGCCCCCTGGCAGTGGGAAGCCATTCCCTGTGTCCTGTCCCTCCATCCCTTGTCCCAAGTCCCTCTCCAGCTCTCCTGGAGCCCCTTTAGGCACTGGTGGAGTTGTGCGTGACCCTTAAGAAAAAACCCTGAATCTTTCTCTACTGTAGCCAGGAATTATTTTCTCCATTCTCTGAACTCCACACAAATAAAATGAAACCTCAGCACCGATGCTCGGGCTCCATCCTAACCCATGACATAAATATACAGGGCCTCATCCATACTAAAATTCCTTCCATTTGCTGTACAACTCAGACTTTCATGTAAATAGCCAAAAAAACCAACCAGTAGCCACTTCCCCAGGCTCTGAGATGGGCTTTTCCCCTGCCATTACATTTGGATGCACAAATCATTGGGCTCCTTTTTGGCAGAACACTCAATTAAAATTGCCAGGGATACGTGAGGGCTGTTCTCCTGCAGTCTGCAGCTCATTAAGAGTTGCTGGAGAAATTATTCAGCTTCCCCATCTGCCTCAGAGTCATTGTTTTGAGTCAGTTGCAAGCCCCGATATCCCAATTATCCAGCTTGGATACTCTGCTGGGAATCCCCATCCCTCCTGCAGAGCTGTCAGTGATGGGGGGACAAAAAGAACGAGCACCAATAAATGGATGGTCTGTTCAGTCACTCCAAAAACGAGCTCCCCCAGCCCCCATGAAGTATTTCTGTGGACAAAATTCAACTTAGGAAACCAGGGAAGAGTGGAAAGAAAGCCTGGACTTCAACAGGTCTGTGCCCAATCCCTGTTTCTCTGGAAGCAGGGAAAATGTGGCCACGTGCTCACCATGGAGAAATGGAAACAGGCTGAGTGATTGTTTCTGAGTCATGGGGAATAAAAAGGGCTAATGGTAATTTAAATAAATAAATGAATGGATAAATAAATAGAAAATAATAAGAAAGGCTATGAAAGGTATTACAGTATCTAAATATTTGAGTAAGAGTCATAGGATATTTAAAGGTGGAAGGAACTCAAAAGGATCATCAAGGCCAAATCACTATTCACAGAATCCCAGAATGGTTTGGGTTGGGAGGGACCTTAAAGCCCTTCTCATTCCACCCCCTGCCATGGGCAGGGACACCTTCCACTATCCCAGGCTGCTCCCAGCCCCATCCAACCTGGCCTTGGACACTTCCAGGATCCAGGGGCAGCCACAGCTTCTCTGGGCACCCTGTGCCAGGGCCTCCCCACCCTCCCAGCCAAGAATTCCTTCCCAATATCCCATCCATCCCTGTCCTCTGGCAGTGGGAAGCCATTCCCTGTGTCCTGTCCCTCCATCCCTTGTCCCCAGTCCCTCTCCAGCTCTCCTGGAGCCCCTTTAGGCCCTGCAAGGGGCTCTGAGCTCTCCTTGGAGCCTTCTCCAGGTGAACACCCCCAGCTCTCCCAGCCTGGCTCCAGAGCAGAGGGGCTCCATCCCTTGGCCTCCCCTGAACTCACACCTACATTGGCACCACAGAATTTTGCTTAGGCAGTAGAAAATCACCTGAATAGACAGAAAACTGAGGGAGAAGTGAAGAAGCCATTCCCTTGGGCAGGCCCCGGGCAGGGCTGAGCTGTGTCTGCCCCGTTGCAGGTGACGGTGGAGTTCGCGGACGAGGTGCGGGTGTCGTTCATCTGCACGGAGGTGGATTGCAAGGTGGTGCACGAGTTCATCGGGGGCTACATCTTCCTGTCCACGCGGGCCAAGGACCAGAACGAGAGCCTGGACGAGGAGATGTTCTACAAACTGACCAGTGGCTGGGTGTGAGCCCCGCCGGCGCCGCCCCGCAGGAACCCCCATGGCCATATTCATGTTTAACTTTCCAAAGCTGTCCTTTGAGATAATGCTGCTTAATAAAGTAAGCTTGAAATGTATCTTTTTTTTTTTTTTAAATCATTGGATTTTTGGTTGGTTTTTTTGTTTTTTTTTTTTTTTTTGCATTACCAGACCAGTTAATCTGTGTGCACTAATGAGCACTTCTGTTAATTTGCTATAACCAGACTGTGTCTGGGCAGGGTGACAGTGCCGATGATCCAGACTCCGATGGGCAGATCAGGATAAAGATTTAACTGACTTAAAAAAGCCAATTTTTGAAGAGAATTCTAAGCCATCTTCTTGTAAAGCCATCCAGGGCTAACCTATATGAAGTCTATTTATCATGTTTAATGCATGAGTGTTTTATTTCCTTTTTTTTTTGTGTTTTTATTCTGTACATTTGACCTGTTTGAAGTCGTCCTGCTCCCGAGCAGAGCTGCCATCTCTCCTCTCACACTACACCAGGACTCTGAAGGTGCCTGACATGACTTTGAGGATAGTTTTGTGTGGCCTCGAAGATGATCTTCTGTTAGTCTGTTATAGCTTGGTTTTATTTGTTTTAACTTGCCTTTTGATAATCATTTATATTGTCTTTTTTTTTTTTTAATTTTATTTGTACACCGTATTGTATTATGACACTTTTAGTATTCACCAGCATAGTCACTGTTCTGCCTCTGATATGCAAATTTTTTCATTACGATATGAAGTAAAAGGTTTATGAAGTAAAGGTTTTTGTGTAACTAATGTAAAAAAACCACAAATTTTATAAAGTTGTACAGTTTTTGTAACTAGTCTCACAAGCCAGCTAGGATATTGCATAGATCAGCAGTAACTGTAGGATGTCTGGAAGGGGTACGGGGACAAACCAAGGAATAAAAAACCCACAAAAAATACAATTTCCAGTCCAGTAAATTTTGATCTAAGTTCAAGGGGATTCCAGAGCTGTGCCACAACACCCTCAGTAGCTGATAGCTGGGGCCAGGACCGCCAGGTTCATTAAGCCATTCCCACATTAACGCTAACGAGGAGGGATCCCGTGCCCACCTAATGCCAAGGAATAACCGGTGTCGCGTTCCCGTAGTCCGTGGTATCAAGACTATGTTCAAATACATTTTATTTTAAATAAAAGTCAAATCTTTTATTTAACATGCAGCTGCCGCTCCTGGTTTTTGGGGTTTAACTCTGCTATGGAAAGGCCATAAAAAACTCCTGTAGGATGGAGCCATCCTGAGCCAGCCTTGGGCTCCCTCCTGCCTTATCCCGAGTTTGCTGAAACAAATGCCACCAAAAAACAAAGTTATAAAATTCTGGAATGGTTTGGGTTGGAAAGGACCTCAAAGATCATCTTGTTCTACCTCCTGCCACGGGCAGGGACAGCTTCCACTGTCCCAGACTGCTGCAAGCCCCATCCAACCTGGCACTGAAAACTTCCAGGGATCCAGGGGCAGCCACAGCTTCTCTGGGCACCCTGTGCCAGGGCCTCACCACCCTCCCAGCCAGGCATTCCTTCCCAATATCCCATCTATTCCTGCCCTCTGGCAGTGGGAAGCCCTTCCCACTTGTCCTGGCACTCTATCCCTTTTCCAAAGTCCCTCTCCAGCTCTCCTGGAGTCCGCTTCTAGATCTCGGGTCCCCTGTAGATCCCAGTCCCTGGCCAGGCAGTGAGGAAGCAGCCCAGGGATTCATGGTATCCCAGGATCTAGGCCAAACCCACCATTAAACCATGTCCCCAAGTGCCACATCCACAAAGCTTTTACATCCCTCCAGTGACTCCACTGCTTCCCTGGGCAGCTGTTCCAGTGCCTGGCCATCCTTTCCATCAAGGAATTTCCCCTAATATCCAACCTAAGCCTCCCCCGGCATAAATTCATCTCCCCATTTCTGCACTGATCCTCTGAGTTTCACACCACGTGCCCCAGGACAGGCTGCACCCTTGCTCCATAAAATCCAGGAGAAGGGGTGGCCCGGTGGGGCCGGGCGATTCCTCCCACTCCCACGGGAGCGCCGCCGGGGCAGAGCAGCACCCAGGACGTGCCAGGGATGCTCCCAATCCTGCCCCAAGCCCGCGGGCTCGTTCTTTGGGATGCAGCAAGTCCGGGCAGCCCCGAGACACGCGAAGGGAGGGCGGCGAGCACGCTCCTGGCAGGCAGCACCAGGATCTCGGCTGGATGCGGGAGCGGGCGAGGCACGGCAGCAACACTGGAACAGCTCCAAAGCTGGGGGTGTGATGGGGAGGGCTCCCTGAAAAATATTTACCTCCTATTGCCCAGCCTGGGGTTTGGCAGGATGGGGAGGTGGAGAGATGGGGGGAGAGAATGGATCAAGTGCCCTCGGTCCGTCCGTCCCCAGCCACCTCCGCAGGGCTCGGAGGGATGGGCAGCTGGGGGAGGTGATGAGGCAGGAAACGCTGAGCAGAAAAGCAGAGGAGGTCGGGGAAGGGCCATGGGAGGGCAGAGGCTGCTGTCAACCACAGCCCCCCGAGGGTGGGAGCTGGGAGAAGCTGGGTGGGAAGCGGTGCCGGAAGGGGTCACAGCGGGTTCGAGGTGATCCAAAGGAGGCAACTGGGTTTTCTAGGATCTTTCCTAGATGAAAATTTCCATTCTGCTTGGATGAAAAGATGCAAGTGGTAATGAGATGTTGGAGCGGAGGGGGGTGAAAAATTATGTTTTTTTATGGTTTTCCTAAAATCTGGAGAAACACCAGACAAAATACGGCACAAATGGGAATGGCCACACCCTGAGGATGGACGGGGGTGAGGAGAAAGCGTGAGTAGAAGGCTGGAAAAGGGATTAANTCCAATTAAAGCCCCAGTTTAACGATGTAACGCCCCTCAGCTTGCCCCCCTTAGAATCTTTAGTTTACACATTTTGGGCCTAAAAACAGCCTGGCTGTCCTTGAAGGCAAAGCCTGGAGAGGCTTTGTTCTGTCTGCCCAGTACGAGAGAGCAGGAATTACAGGCTCCAAGGAACTTCAGAGTTACACTCTGAGCAGTACAGAATTTGAAAATATAAAAGTTAAAACCTAAGGCATCAGTGGTAAGAGCTGGAGCCCATGGGAAGGGATGGATGATCCACCTCAGGGACAGGCAGCAGCGAGGACGAGGAGGATCGTGGTTGTTTGCTCCGTGATCCTGAGCCAGAGGAAAACCGGGAGGTGGTGGGCACAGAGGGTTTCCAGTTACGTGGAAATCACAGGCCAGGTGGGTTTGGGGTGTTTGGGCATTGACCCCAACAGCAGAGGATGAGGAGGTCTTGGCAAAGCAAGGCACAGCCAATCCCAGTTCCCGCAGCTCCAGCTGTGGGAAGACGCTGGAAGAAGACGCGGAGATTTCTTCTGCTGACACAGGGAAATCTGGCTGTGGTTGTTTCTTTTGAGTAATCAAAGGAGTAATCCAAATTAAAAGCCAAACCAAACCCCAGGAGAAGCCAGCCCGTGGGTGTCCCCAGCCCCCGGAGTGACTCAGCCTTGGGGAGGAAGAGCTGTGACCGCCTGGCATCCACAAACGGGTGGCTGTGCTTGGGAAAGAGGAATTATTTCCAACTTCCAGTGATAAGCACATGATAGGGAGGGAGATTCAAAGCCAACAAGGCTGCTCAAACCCCTGTTTAAGAAAATAAGTGGCAGAGATGCCTGAAAATGGGACAACTCCAGGCCTCCAACAGCAGTAGGGCCAGGGGGTGATGTTCCTCCCCTTGCTGACCCCGCTCCAGGACCTCGAGGAGGGGAAAAGGAAAAAATAAATCACTTTTTGGCAAGGTACTGATGCAAACCGGCTGCCAGGGTGAAAATGCACCTCTCCGAATGCAGCAGGGGATTTGGATGCCTGTGTGAGCCAGGCATGGCCTGGGGGGTCGGCTGGGATTCCTATGGCGTTTCAAGCCCCAAGTAATTTAATACCGTGCAGATGGGCGAGTCCCGGAGCGGGTTTGGAGCGGGATCGGCGGAGTTTTGGATGGGGGAGAGGTTTGCAGACACACGGATATTTTAAAACACAGCAAAAAAGAAATATCTCCCCAGCAGGGCTGTCCCCTGCAGCAGGGAGGGGGTGGGAGCTGGGTATGGGGACATCCTGCTGACAGGAATTGATGGGAAAGGGACATTTGGGGAAGCTGTTGGTTTGTGGGGAGGGGGAGGGCAATCACTCCCCATCCTAGGAAATTTTCAAGGGTAAGTGGATGGGGCCTGGAGCAACCTGGGATAGTGGAAGGTGTCCCTGCCCATGGCAGGGGGTGGAACGAGATGATCTTTAAGGTCCTTTCCAACCCAAACCATTCCATAATTCTGCGATTCTCTAACACAAACTGAACCCCAAGCACTCCAAAAGGAGCTGGGTTATTCCCTACACCCAGGACACGAGGGTTTCCAAAAGCCCTCCTGCCATGGGATGGCTGCCCCAGGGACTTTCCTGTGGTGGGCAGGGGCTGAAAAAAGCTCCTTAAATTAATCCGTAGTAAACCCAAGCCAGATGAGTCACTCCAGTGTCTGAGGAAGCACACTGGAGACTTTCCAGCCTTCAGGCCGGGAAGGGGCTCCTGGGTGGCCAGCACCAATTCCCTGGCTGTGTGCAAAGCCATCTCCCAAATTCCTGGTGCTCACACCAAGTGGGAAGGTGAGAGCTTTATCCAACCTTGCCCTGCCTTGTCCGACCCCTCCAAGCCCCTCTCTGGGTTGAGCATCCCAGGGCTGGGATCAGCAGCATCTTTCACCCTGACCTGCCCCATAGAGGGACCCTCTGAGGGCACTCAGCAGCACCAGGGATTTTCCTGGGATTGATTAAGGATGCAGGAAACCCAGACCTGGTGTCGCCAGAGGCAGGATCCAGCTCAGAGCTGGAACCACACACGGATGTGGACGTGCCTGGTTCCGTCTGGCTCAGACAACCCTCACTTCCCAGGTGTATTATCCCTCATCTCCGATGCAGGAAGGAGTGGTGATGATCCAAAGCCCTCCAGAGTGATGGCACCAAGAGTGGTTTAATGGGTCTAATTAAATTCAGACGGATCAGTGACCACGCTCGTGCGGCTCCAAACCTTTCTGGAGACCAGTGGGGGTTTTATTTGTTTGCTTTCAGTCTCACAAGAGCCCCGAGTGCTTTGATTTGCAGCCCCGAGGCACTAAAGAGATAAAAGATCCATAAATATCTGCTGGATGTTATAGATCTGAAACAAATAAAGTGCCCCCCCCCCGCTTGCAGCTCTTCCCGTAAGCACCAGGGCACTGCGGCCCCTGCGCCTGCTCCCGTTTCCATCGGCATCCCAGCCTTCCCTTTGAAATCCCCTGCATCCCTCCAGCTGTTCCACATATTTCAGGCTTGAGCCTCCCCCCAGAAACTGCTCCTTTGGTTTCCCTTAAGCTCTCCCGTCTGGTTTTCATAATTCCAGGATGCAATCGGGGACTTTTCCCAGGCCGAAGGTCCGCAATCCCTCGGGATGCAAACCTGGATCTCCCCCGTGTAGGAGATGAGAACAGGCCTGCTGATGGGCTGTGGGGGGAGAGGATAGGAAACTCCAGTTTAAGAAGAATTTTAAATCCCAACATGCCAAATTCACCCCAGAAATCTGCCAGGGAGCTCACATCAGTGTGATCAGCATTTGATCTGATCCGAGGAAGAGGCTGCACTTCAGTTTTTCTTTTTTTAGCTTGACACAGGAGCAGCAAAATATTTCCCAAATTCCCAAGTGACTCGGAAAGGCCAATCCCATATTTCACAGTGGCTCAAATATGCAGGACCCTGTCAGATACTGAAATCATTCAGAAAATTTTCCCTTTGATCCCCAGCTAAGACAAAGACCTGGTAACAGAGCTCCCCTGTGCTGTCGGCTCCTGGTGAAGCAGCAGATTCCCAGCTGGTGGGAAGCCTCTGCTTGGAAAACTCCCACTCCCCCTCCTCTGAGAATGCAGCAGTTTGAGCAAATAAAGCATTTGCTCTGGGTTTTATTTTTGGCTTTTGGTCAACAGCTGGTCAGTCCCTAATGAGCGAGCTGGGCTTTGATTTCCTGCCTGGAGAAGGGGGTGAGAAATGGGAGAGGATCTGGGTTAGAAATTTGACTCACACCAGTGATCCCAGCTGGGATTTACTCCTATTAGTCCTTTGCCTGGGGACATGTCCTAAAGAGAGGCACTGGAACAGCTCAGGAACAGGCACTGGGGGCCACAAGGGAACTGCAGGGGTGCCCAGAGAGAGTGGAGCTCCCTGATCCCAGGCTGTCCAAGGAAAGGCACCACACTGCCCTCCAAACTGGGCTTGGAATGGGATGACAGTGGCTCTCTTGTTCCTCTTGTGCAATTCCTTAATCATCATCACAGAATCCCAGAATGGTTTCAGTTGGGAGGGACCTTAAATCCATCTTATTCCAACTCCCTGCCATGGGCAGGGACACTTTCATTAACCCAGGCTGCTCCAAGTCCCATCTAACCTGGCACTGAAAACTTCCAGGGATCCAGGGGCAGCCACCCTGTGCCAGGGTCTCCCCACCCTCCCAGCCAGGAATTCCTTCCCAATATCCCATCTAAACTTGCCCTCTTTTCCACATCTTCTTTTGTTTCAGAGCACAGGAACCCACAGAGCTCAGGTTTGAGCTCTACCCCACCAGTGGGAGATGGGATTCTGGTCCCAGTGGAATGAGCCCATCTAACTCCTGCTCACCCAGGCAGCAGGGATGGCCAGACCTCACCTGGGACACTTGGGAAAAACCAGGCTCCTGGCATCCCTAATGGCTCTCAGATGATTTAGGCAGGAGGGCAAAGAGCTGCTGTGACCCTGAGGAAAGAGTTTTGTGAGTTTTGCTTTTGCCCTGATGAGGCAGCAACAGTGAGGAGAACTCTTGGGAATGTCAAACCTGGGAAGAAGACTGCCCATCCTTCCAAGAGGGACAGGGCTACCCCGAGGCCACCTCCAGCCCCCATCCACACTGTGTCCCACCCTGGGTGGCCCTCTGGAGGGACCACATCTGATTCACATCATCTCCCAGCTGAAAATCACGTGTCAGGCACTTCCAAGGACGTGGCCTTACAGCCGGGGGCTCCCTGGAACTCAGGATGAGCCACAGGGCCTGGCTGATGGCTGTGGGCAGCTGCTTTATCTCCTGAGTGCTTTTCCCCTTCCCAGAAACAGGAGGAGAGGGTGGGAACGTGTCTGAGACAGACAGGGAAGTGACGGCAGGGAGGGAGAGGGGTGGTAAATCTTGCAAAGCACTGAAGTGCCGGATCCTGGAAAAGAACTGGAGTGATAACAGGGAATGTCGCTGGTGGGGAATGGGGAGGAGATGAAGAGCCAGGATGCCACAGCAAGGATGGATGTGCCCCTGGCACAGCGTGGAGCAAAGGGAAGAGCCCAGCCCCAGCTGCTCCCTCAGCACCCACATTGTCCCAGATGTCCACAGGGCTTGGGAATGAGAGCACCCGGAACTCATGAGTCCCAAATTCTCTTTCAAGCCCTCTGTGACCAAGTCAATCCAAATGATGCCGTTAATTAGGCAGAGTTCAAAAACAACCCTGTGGGATTTCCTGCCTCCTCTTCCTCCCCTCCAACTGTGCCACAAGGTGAGAGAAAGGAGGAAAAGCTCATCGAGCAGGATGAAGGGAAGATGCTCCATGGAGCCCACAGTACATCCCTGATGAATCATTTTCCTTTCATTTTGAGGGACCTCCATCCTCCCCTTGCCCACACACCCCCAAAGCACAGCTCACCTTTCCCATCCCACGCATGCAACACGTGTAAGCTCTCCAAGGTACTCTGGGCTTCATTAAAGTCAGGCCACTAAATTCCAGGGAGGCACCCAGGCAGTGGGGCTGCAGGCTGTGGCAGGGATCTCCTTGTCTGCAAGGCTGCAGGAGCAGATCCACACAGGGAAGAAGCTGAAATCTGGTGTGTAATAACTCCACCTAGAGGGAAAAGGGACTGGGAGAGAAGGGCCACGGGTGAGCAGAGCAGGACTGAGCACATTCCTGATCCCGACACCGAGGAGGGATTGCTGCCTGGGCACAGGGATGGCCACTGGGACACCAGTGGCACAATCACAGAATTGTGGCATCACAGAATGGTTTGGGTTGGAAGGGACCTTAAAGTCCTTCTCATTCCACCCCTGCCATGGCAGAGGCACCTTCCACTATCCCAGGGTGCTCCAAGCCCCATCCAACCTGGCACTGAAAACTTCCAGGGATCCAGGGGCAGCCACAGCTTCTCTGGGCACCCTGTGCCAGGGCCTCCCCAGCCTCACAGGGAAGAGTTTCCTCCGAATCTCCAACCTAAACCTCCCCTATTTCAGTTTAAATGCTCCATCCCTTGAGTGTATCCGAGACCATCAGTCCCCAGTGATCCCATGGCTGGCTCAGATCCCAAAGCCCACCTGTCCCTTTCCACCCCCAGGAACAGCTGCCCCTCATTGGTCTCACACACAGGATTCTTCAAGTCCTTCACTTGGGACACTTAAATATATCCCTTAAATATATCCCCCAATGCCCATGGAACAGGAGGGCAAGGGATCAGGGCTGTACTTCCTTTGGAGAAGCTTCCTGAATTTAAGGGAGCTCATGGAAATACAACCTTTGGGAAATACAGCGCTCCTTAAGTGTCCCACTGATGGGACAACAGGTGACAGTGTGTCTGCAGAGACAGTCACTGGGGAAATGCCATCTTGGTGCCACCTTGGTGGAAGGGGAAAAGGCAAAAGCTGCTATTTACTCACTAATTCATCCAGGAAAACAGCTTATGGAATCCACAGTGGGCTCATTTTGGGAAGATCCACCATCCTGAGTGCTCTGCCTGTGGCTGATGAGAAAATGTCCTTTTACCTGCAGGGACCCCAAATCTCTGGAGTCACCTGCAATGTGCACAGCCCTGTACCCACAGCACTTTGGGATCAGAAGCACCATTTGGGCTTCATCCCCCATTTCTCACCCCAAGGCCAGATTTGTGCTGGATCTGATCCCAGCTCCAATTTTTTGGGATAAGCCAATGCTATTTTACTTCCCATAAAACAGCCACATCCAAAGGAGGGTGAAAGCCATAATTAAGCTTCCTGCTGGAGCTTTTTTTGTGTATTTTTTAAGCCTTGACTTGGACTCTGAGCCAGGATATTGGAGCATTAACAAGGTGAGACGTTGTCAGCCTTAGGTAGGGATTTTCTCCATGAAAAAAAAATGGTTTTGGGACATGGGCAGGAAAGATGGGAAAACCTGAAGACACCAAACATTTCCACCCTCCATGGATGGCAGCCTGGGGCTGCAACACCCCTGTGGCTCCAAACACTTTCTGGGCAGTTAAATTACATTTGGCTGCTTGGTTAAAGATGGGATAATTATTTCCAGCGAGGCAGACACGGTCCAGATGCACTTCTCCTTCCATAACTGCACTAACACTATCCCAAACCCCAAGGAAATGCCATTTCCCAGTCCCAGAAGGCCATCTGGATGGCAGCAGAGCTTTGCCAGGTTTCCTCTTGACTTTATGAAGCTGGAGCAGGTATTTGGTTTCTCATTATCCGTCTGCAGGAAACACTTGAGGAGACACAGCAACATCTTTCTTTCAAGGGGATAAACAGGCACTGGGTGCTCTGCAAAATCCAGGTGCCTGGAGCTGGTTTGTGCAGCTCTTCAGACATTTCCACCCCTCAGGGTTTATTTGTGGCTGGATAGAGCCTTGTCTATGAGAGGTTAAAAGATGCTGGTCCCTGGGTATTCCAAGCCCTGAGCATGTTTCCAAAACAGAATGCAAACACTTTTATTGCGGCAAGGATTCCTCCGTTCTTCCTGCCTTGTGTCATGCAGCCCAAGGAAAAGGAGAGTACTTTTTCTCTCCTCATAAAGCAGGGTGTGTTCAGGCTCTGACATTTACATCAAACAAGTGCATGGCTCCCTTCCCATCTTTCTGGCTGTCCCGCGGTCATGGATTTGCAATTTCCCTGCTGACAAATCCAGAGCAGCCAAAGGATATCACTTTGCTGGAGGATTTTTTTTTTTCCCCCTCTGCAACAGAAAATGCCACAGCGGAACCGGCGGAGAGGAGATGTGGAAATGAGGAAACCAGTGGAAAGGTGTTATTTCAACTTTCCCCTTGGTCTTCAGCAGCCAAATCCTGGCCTCGGAGATAGCAGGGAGCTGTGGCCTCGTTGTTGGCCTTGGAAAGAATTACAGAATATCCTGAGCTGGAAGGGATCCCCAAGGATCATCCAGTTCAACTCCAGGCCCTGCACAGACACCCCAACAATCCCACCCTGGGCATCCCTGGCAGCACTGTCCAAAATCCCCTGGGNGCAGCACTGTCCAAACTCTCCTGGAGCTCTGGCAGCCTTAGGGCTGTGCCCATTCCCTGGGGAGCCTGGGCAGTGCCCAGCACCCTCTGGGGGAAGAACCTTTTCCTGATATCCAGTTAAACTCCCCTGGCACAGCTCCAGCCATTCCCTCAGGCCCTGTCAGCGGTCAGCAGAGAAGCAAAGCCCATCTCAGGTGTGGAGTCAGAAAAGTGGCTGATCCCTGATCCAGATTTTTCCATTCTGGGAACGCTAATCAATGTAATTGACCTGTTGGAGTGGGTCCAGAGGAGGCCACCAAGATGATCAGAGGGATGGAGCAAATCTCCTACAAGGAAAAGCTGGGAGAGTGGGGATTGTTCAGCCTGGAAAAGACTTCAGGATGACCTAATTGTAGTCTCCAGTACTTGAAGGAAGCCTATAAAAAACATGGAGAAAGACTATTTACAAGGGCCTGGAATGACGAGGAAAATTTCCCCATCCAAATCATTCCCCTGCTCTGATTTAGACCCTTGCTGCTACAAAATCCACGTGCAGAAAGGTTTGTCAGCACCTGTGGTGGGAAACAGCTCTGGTCTGCAGGACTGACAAACTCAGAGCAAGAGTTTTAACCAAAACAAAGGATTTTTTTCCCCTCATTTTCCAACATTCCACTGCGACACAGGAGAGCTGGAGGTTGGGAGCTGAGGACAGCACACACAGAGGACAGCACTGCTCAGCTGTTAAACCCCACAGATCAGATGCACCTTCTGGGGCAGGATGTCCCTACCCAGCAGTTGTTGGGAGCTGGGAGGATGCACCTGGATAAGGATTGTCCAAAAGTCACTGCATTCCCACTGCAGGTCCAGGACCTCTGCTCTGAGCCTCAATGGGGAAAGATGGGCTGACCCCATGTGGTCACGGCCTTGTTATGGCAGGATTCTGGTTTTAAAAAGCATTGACTCTCCACACTTATTTACACAAAATGTGAAACCTACCTCGAATCCATAAAACCTTTCCACCAAGGAAAAGGCATCGTGGTGGGAGTTAAGCTAAACCTCTGTCTGTTGTTTTTCACGGAGTGGAAATGTGTCCACACTCCCAGCTTCCCTGTTCAACCAGGCAAAGCAGCACAATATAATACTCATTTTTAGCATGGATGGGATATTCCCAGTCCTCTGAATCCCTCAAAATGAAAGAGAAGGGATAAGAGGGAAAACTCACACACAGTTTGTGCCTTTCCCTTGCAATAAGAGGTTAAATATTGCAGTGGTTCATCTGGCTCCAATCTGGGAGCTTCGCCCCCAGATTTTGGGTGTGCCTGGAGTGAGGGAGGTCGGTGTGTGTCATCTGGTCACTCTGGGCCTGAAGAAGTCAAAAATAAGGAATGTTGATTGTTTCCACGGTTACAGAGTGATTCATTCTGATGGTAAAATAACAGGGGAGACACACGGAAAATGAAAATCATGTCTCAGAAGCGTTTTGTGTAATTATTGCGTTCACCAGTTCTCCTGCTCCAGGCTACATGTGTGGCCTGACCTCAGCTCTTCATAAAACTGTCTCTTGAGATGATCTCGAAGTTGGGTTTTTTTATTGAAAAGGAATTAAAACACTCACTCATGACGTCTGTCAGCCTCGGAGGCTGAACAAGGCCCGTCCCAGCACAGGTCTTGTCCAAGCAGAGCAATGGGGCCTCCAAAAACAATTCCACGGAGATAAAAATTATCAATGTGAGGGCTTGGAGTGACAGGACAAGGGGCAATGGCTTTAAACTGGAAGAGGGTGGGTTTAGATGGGATATTAGGAAGGAATTCTTCCCTGTGAGGGTAGTGAGGCCCAGCGAAGCTGTGGCTGCCCCTGGATCCCTGGAAGTGTCCAAGGCCAGGTTGGACATTGGGGCTTGGAGCACCCTGGGATAGTGGAAGGTGTCCCTGCCCACGGCAGGAACTGGAACGAGACGATCTTTAAGCTCCTTTCCCATTCAACCCAGTCTGGAATTCCATGATTCTATGATTTCCAACCGGGCAAACGCCTCATCCTCGGCGCCCCTGAGGTGGGTGCGTGTGTGGGAGGTGAGGTCTGTCGTACCTCGCTGCCCTAACCCTTCCCCTCGCCAAGCCCATTGGGGCTTCTGTGAGGGTGAAAAGACCCTCCAGGCGGCGGGAAGAGCGGCGGGAGCTCCGAGACGGATCAAACGCCCACAACCACCACAGGGAATCCTCCGCCATCTTGGCAGAGCCCTGAGGGCGGGACACAGCGGGAGGGGCGTGGCCTCTGGGGGAAGGGGGCGTGTCCACACCGCTCCCGCCCAACCCGCGCGAAGGGGCGGGGCGGGCCCCAGAAAGGTCGCGAGGCCGGCGAGGGGCGGAGGGGGGGGCGTGGCCAGCGGGCGGAGATCGACGGCGATTGGTCGCGATTGGCAGCGGTTGGCTGCGATTGGCTGAGCGGGGTGTGGGCGGGCGTGCGCGCGCGCCGGCCCGCCATGGCCCCGCCCACCCTGCCACGTCCGTGCGGCGCGTGCGGCGGGGCCGGCGCGCGCGGGTGAGTGAGGAGAGGGGGCCCTGAGGGGCTGCGGGAAGGGACCCCTCTGAGGGGTCGCTTTGGGGAAGGGGTTCCACCTCCGAGGGGTTGCTTCAGCTCAGGGGTGCTGTGGGGACTCCACCGAGGGGCTGCGTGTGTGTGGGGGGGTGGTGATGGGACTGCCCCGAAGGTCTGTGTGTGGGGCAATAGGATGCCCCCCCCTACCGAGGGGCTGCGGATGAAGTGAGGGGGTGCCCTCAGGAGGCCATGTGTGAGGTGAGGGATCCCTCTGAGAGGCTGGTTTGGGGAAGGGTCCTACTCCCGAGGAGCAGCTAAAGCTGAGGGGAGCTGTGGGGACCCTCCGAGAGACCGTGTGTGGGGTGAGGGGGTGTGGGACCCCCCCACGAGGTCCTGTGTATGAGGTGTGGAGACCCCCCCCGAAGGGCTGTGTGTGAGTGAGGGTGATGCCTCCTGCAGCCACCTAGAAACAGAGACTAGACAAGAGGAAGGGAATAAAGACAGGTATTTATTTGAAGGGCCTTCAAGGTACACCCTGGGGGAGCCAAAGGCTGCTTCCAAAAATTGGACCCCAAGATGGACCACAGGTCACGAGTTCTTCACACTTTTATAGGTTTGGATCATTTGCTTATCAGGGTTAATTCTCCAATTAAAGCCCCAGTTTTAGCGATGTAACGCCCCTCAGCTTGCCCCCCTTAGAATCTTTGGTTTACACATTTTGGGCCTAAAAACAGCCTGGCTGTCCTTGAAGGCAAAGCCTGGAGAGGCTTTGTTATGTCTACCCAGTACGAGAGAGCAGGAATTACAGGCTCCAAGGAACTTCAGAGTTACACTCTGAGCAGTACAGAATTTGAAAATAGAAAAGTTAAAACCTAAGGCATCAAGGGGACTCCCCCAAAAGGCTGCGTGTGAGGTGAGGGTTTGAGGGGATCCCCTCGAGGGGCCGTGTGTGAGGTGGAGGGACCCCCTCGAGGGTTTGGTTGTGCAGGAGGTTCTGCCCCAAGGGGCTGCTTCGGCTGAGGAAAGTTGTGGGGACCCTCCAAGGGCAGAGCTGGGCTCTGTCACCCCGTCCCCCAAAAGTGGGGAGCTGGCAGAGGTCTGGCCAAGCACCCACTGGCCCTCCCGGCGGTTTGGGGGTGTCCCCCGGGATGGCAGCTCAGTTTTGGGGGTCCCTGGGCATACCCTGCTCCTAACACACGTGGGGATCCCGTGATGCTCCAGGGAAAACTTGAGCTGTGCACCAGAACAACCCACAGGCCAGAGCTCTTCTCCTTCCCTGTACCTTAATTCTTTATTTTTAAATTTTCAATTGGCATTATCCTAAGTCATATTCCTGCCTCCAGAAAATGAGTGTAGCTTTCAACTCCATCCTGCTCCAGCTGTGCCGGAAGTAGTTGGGAAAATGACTCTTAGTTGGTCACTAATTGCTCAAAGAGCATCGAAAATTTTCTTTCCTCCCTGTGCTTTTCCCCTGCCATGTGAGCTTGGTGTGCTGTACCCCTGAGCTGGAGTTCATGAGGTTTGCTTTATTCTGTACAGAAACTGTTTGAATGTTGATACGGACACTTGGGAATTCTGGGGGACAGAGGAAAAGTGACATTGGAATAGTTGAGCTGTAGGAACAGAGAAATGTGTAGAAATGTTTCTCTTTGCAATTCATCTTTCCTGCTGTTTCATTTTGAAAATTCACACGGGATGAGAGTTTGTGTTGCTGTTTAATTGCTATAACACCAAATTTCTTTTACTTTTATATGGAAAATTAGGATGAGAACTGGGATTTAAAGGCCAACATGTACCAGCAGGTGGCATAAGAAAAGATTTTATGTTGGGTTTTTTTATTTTAAGAAGTTTCAGTTGGGTTTCTGGAGAAAACTTTCACTTTTGAGGCTCATTACTCTGTGATGCTTCACATTCTGTTCTGTTCTGTTCTCTGGGCCCTGAGGTGTCTTGTTTTAAAAAGTGTCATCCCAAAACACCTTTTTCTTTCTGCTGTTTATTTGGCCTGGCCACTGGTGTGTGACTGCTGCATCACTCATGTTGCAGCTAAGCTAATCTGAAGATTTAGAAAGAAATTAGAAGTTTTCATGAGCTCTGCTCATACCAGAACCCTGACCAGGTATTCCACGGGGGACAGAGTAAGAATTATTTTCCTTTATCATAGAGTTTGGGGTTGGAAGGGACCTTAAAGCCCATCTCATTCCACCCCCTGCCATGGGCAGGGACACCTTCCACTATCCCAGGTTGCTCCAAGCCCTGTCCAACCTGGCCTTGAATGCAATAAGGCAAATACATCCCTTTGCTTCCTGTCATGCAGAATAACCCCAGTTCCCCAATCTCTTTAATCATTAACAGGTGTCTCACTGTCACCTTGGCACTGGTGTTTTCCCTGTTAAGTGTTCACTGTGGGGCTGTGCTTGGCAGCTGGGCTCTGCAAACACCCAGAGCAAACAGGACAGCCCAGGAGAGACAGTTTGGGCTGTAGCTGTGCCATCACCTGCTGTGGGATGTGGTGCCTTGTGCCTGAGAGATTAAGTATTTATGGGATGGGACTGGTGGCAAAAAGGCATTATTCCCACTGCAGGTTTTAAACTGAACAGGAGTGCAAATGATGTGTAGACAGGTTGTTGGGAGGTTTCTTGAGAGTGATGCTTTCCTTTCCATCGGGCTGTAAAGGTTAAATACCCTCCTCTAAGCCTTATCAGGCTGGATTTTTCCAAGATAAACACAAAGCCCCGTGTGTTGACTCTGGCTGACGTGCGCCGTGTCCGGGTGCACACGCTCTGTTAACCCAGCAGCCTCGGCGGGTGAAGGCTGAGCAGCTTCAGCTGCAGATAAAGTGAACAGCACTTTATTCACCTTTCATGAAATCCCTGAGGAAAATCCCACAGTGTGCTACAGCCAGGGGAAACAACTTTAAATTTAGAGATGAAACCGTGCCTTACCCGTGTCGTTCCGTTCCAGATCTCCGGCTGCAGCCATGATGCCCGTGGCCACCGTGATGCCCGATGACACGCCCATGTTTGACCCCAGACTCCTGCAGGAACTCGACTGGAGCGAGAACACCACAACCTTTTCTCCTGCTATTTCTCCCCTGGATCCAGGGGATGGGCTGGTCCTGAGACCACTCTGTACAGCTGATTTAAATCGAGGTAGAATCCTGGTTTATCATCACCAGAAATGACAGTTGGAGGCTGAGTTGGTAACTTGTATTTCTGCGTGAGCTCTCAGTAGATTGGGATTGCTCATTTTCATCAGTAAACAATTTGATGGAGTTCTAGAACATCCTGAATTGGAAGGGACCCACAGTGATCATTGAGTCCAAGTGCTGAACCTGCACAGGACACCCCAACAATCCCACCCAGTGCCTTGTCCTAACATCCCTTGGGCTCTGGCAGCCTTGGGGCTGTGACCACTGCCCTGAATGTGAGCACTTGGCGCCATGGATTGGTGCTGTATTGGGTGACCCTGAAAATTTGGTTTACTGTTTTAATCCTAAAATTCAAGTAAACTCTTCCAAATAATTCACAACTTCCAATTCACCAAGGTTTTGGAGAGGGAGCATGGTTGTTCATACTGTACCCTTTAATACCAAAGCAACATGAGCAAGCATCTTGGTGCATGAATTCTCCTTCTGGAATTTAGATAAAAAGGTTGGTTTGGACTCTCATCATTCAGGCTTACTCGAGCTTTGGCCAATCCTTCAGCATTGCTCAATCCCACTGTGGTGGGCTGGTGCCATGGGGATGGTCCCTTTCCAAACAGCTGTGTTGGATTGTTCTGTGCTATTTGGAGCTGATTGTGTGTCTGTCCCTCACTGAGAGTTGTTTTCCCCTCCTTCCTTTCCTACCAGGCTTTTTTAAGGTTCTGGGTCAGCTGACGGAAACCGGAGTTGCAAGCCCAGAGCAGTTCATCAGTGAGTGCATCATTATTCCTTGGCATTTCCATACAGCTTGCAGGGAATCAGAGGATACTGATGCTGACAGCAAATCTGCTTGGGTGTGAGGCTCCCGAGTGCCTGATGCCAGAGGGAGTGATTAGTTCAGCTCCCCTGAGGCAGCCTTTGGCACTCAGCCTTTGGATCCAGTTGCAGCTACCCCCAAGGGCTGCCTGGCTGGGACAGGCCTAAATTGTGAAACTGTTTTTTAGACTGAGTTTTAGATACCTGGTAGGATGGATTACTTGGGCTGAATTTGGGTCGCTCCAAGCCCTGTTCAAGCTGGCCTGGAACACTTCCAAGGATCCAGGGGTGGCCACAGCTTCTCTGGGCAACCTGTGCCAGCCCTCATCACCCTCTCAGGGAACAATTCCTTCCCAATATCCCATCTCAGCCTGCCCTCTGGCAGTGGGAAGCCATTGCCCCTGGTGCTGTCCCTCCAGGCCCTTGTCCAGAGTCCCTCTCCAGCTCTCTTGGAGCCTAGTTTAAGTCCCCTTTAGATCCCACTCCTGGGCCAGACAGGCAGGGGGGAAGCAGCCCAGGGATTCAGGGAATCACCCAAACCCACCACTAATCCATGTCCCCAAGTGTCACATCCACATAGCTTTTAAATCCCTCCAGGGATGGGGATTCCAACACTGCCCTGGGCAGCTCTGCCAGGGCTGGACAACCCTTTCCATGAAATCCTTCCCTGGGAGGGTGGGGAGGCCCTGGCACAGGGTGCCCAGAGAAGCTGTGGCTGCCCCTGGATCCCTGGAAGTGCCCAAGGCCAGGTTGGATGGGGCTTGGAGCAGCCTGGGATAGTGGAAGTTGTCCCTGCCCATGGCAGGGGGGGGGATGAGATGGGATTTAAGGGCCTTTCTAACCCAAACCATTCCATGATTCTGTGTGGTAGTGCCTGTGTGCAGAGATGCTCAGCAAGGAGGGTTCTCTGGGCAGCTAAGGAAAAGGAATTTGTGTCATTCCTGCTTTTTCCTGGGTTAGTCTGACTCTGGGACTTTGATTTTCTGGGGTCTTGGGCACACCTTCCTTGTGATCCCACAGTGATTTGCAGTCAGAATCTGCTGCAAACATCAGACTTTATTGCAGTTTAATGTGAGCCTGAATTGCCTGTTCCACTCTGTGCCTGCTCCCACAGAAACCTTTGAGCACATGAAGAGGTCTGGAGATTACTACGTTACCGTGGTGGAGGACACAAACCTGGGACAGATCGTTGCCACGGCAACGCTGGTTATAGAACATAAATTCACTCACTCCTGTGCCAAGGTAAATCCTGCAGGTGGGAAGGGAGGAAAACATCCTGTCCCTGACTCTGGGCATTGTTGGTTTTATGGTGTTACTGTGTGGTGACAACCTCACGTTGTACCAGGGGAGGTTTAGGTTGGATATTGGGAAAAATTTCCTCATGGAAAGGGTTGTCCAGCCCTGGCACAGCTGCCCAGGGCAGTGGTGGAGTCCCCATCCCTGAGGAATTTAAAAGCCATGTGGATGTGGCACTTGGGGACATGGGGCAGTGGTGGCCTTGACAGTGCTGGGGAATGGTTGGGCTTGACGGTCTTAGAGGGTTTTTCCAACCTTAAATATTTTAAAAATAGATATTTTAAAAGATGAAATATTTTCTGCATTTAAAAAATACATCACATCCCTGAGTGCCAAGCTAATAGTAGAAGGAAGCTTTGGCTTTTCCTAAGGAAAAGAATCACTTGGAGGTCTGTCCCATTGTCCCAGTGAGCTTTTGAGGGAGTCAGACGTGTTTCTGACAGAGCAGATGGCTGAGGATCTCCGTGCTGGGAGTCCCAGCCAGGCTGTGAAAACAGAGAGCTGGAAGGGCAATTCCCAGACTAACAAACACTTGCCTGTGTTTTCAGAGAGGCAGGATAGAAGATGTGGTGGTCAGCGGGGAGTGCAGAGGGAAGCAGCTTGGAAAACTGTGAGTATTCCCCACCTTTGCCATTCAGCAGCGCGTGGGCACCAAGCCCTTGCACCTTAACACCTTCCTGCCAAGCACCTGGGAAGAATTGAGCCAGCAGGGATCACCAGCTGGGAATAAAATGATCTGCAGGAAAACACAGAGAGTGCTGTCAGCCCTCAGCGTTGTGGCTGTGATAATTTAACTAATTCAATATTTACTGACCCAGCATTTAACTGCTGATTTTTTTTTTTGGTCTTTTCCAGATTAACTTCCACCCTCACCTTGCTAAGTAAGAGACTGAACTGTTACAAAATCACGCTCGAGTGTCTGCCCAAAAATGTGGATTTCTACAAGAAGTTTGGTTATTTGGTATCTGAAGAAAACTACATGTTTCAACGGTTCTTTAATTAACAACTTTTAGGTGTTTTTGGGGTTTTTTTTTTCTTGGAAAGACTGTTGGTGGAGGAGCTTGTGCTACAAACATTCTCTCCGTGGAAAATTTATATAGTTTATTGCTGCAAATATAACAATCCCTATAAATAATGAACATCAAATGTGTAAATCTTGGGGGGGAAAAAAAAATTACTGAGGTTTTAGAAAGGGTCCTCTGGGTTAGAAAATAAGTTTAGAACTAATTTTTACTACTGTTGAGTCGAGGTGAAGCTTTTCTGTTCTAGCTGAGTTACAGACTCGTTAAACGGAGGGTTTTTAACCAAAGGTATATATTTTTATCTCAAATTTTTTCTTGCATTGTATTTTTCTAAAGGTTTGTGCTTCTTTTCTCAGCAGCCAAAGGACAGCCCCTGGGACTGTCCTGGCTGTGCTGATGGAAGGATGACGTAGCTGGGGAAGGGATGAGGCTTCTCTTATGCAGAATTAGTGACACAGAACAAGCCTTTGTTCTGGTATTTTCCATGACACCTCATGGAAGTGCTGGTGGTGCATCAGAAGTTTTGTAGGCACTATTTTCCAAGACTGGATTTGTTACTGTTGGTGCAGGTTGGGGAGAATCCTTCCAGGCTGTGCTGAATTCCCAGTCTAAAAATGGATGTGTGCTTCTCACTGCAGGGCTCCTGCACTTTAGCTGATAACTTGGTTTTCAGGATAATTACTTTTTTTCTGATATAAAAACCCCAAATGTGGTTTGCAGCAGGGCAGAGGAAACTGGAATGTCTGAAGGAATGTATCCCAGATGTAGTGGAGTGCTGGCTAGCAATCAATGGGAACAGGATTGGGACTGGCAGATTCAGCTTCAGCTCCAGCTCAGAGAGCTGAAGCTTCAGAACCACTTCCAGTACCTAAAAAGGAGGGAGAGGGACTTTTGTATGGGCAGACAGTGCCAGGACACAGGGAATGGCTTCCCACTGCCAGAGGACAGGGATAGATGGGATATTGGGAAGGAATTCCTGACTGTGAGGGTGCGGAGGCCCTGGCACAGGGTGCCCAGAGAAGCTGTGGCTGTCCCTGGATCCCTGGAAGTGTCCAAGGCCAGGCTGGACAGGGCTTGGAGGAGCCTGGGATAGTGGAAGGTGTCCCTGTTGGAATGAGATGAGTTTAAGGTCCCTTCCAACCCAAACCATTCTGGGATTCACTGAACACACCTGGCCCAGTCACTGGCACTCCAGAAGGCCCTGTGGGCTCTGGTTTTGCCAGCAGGGATTTACAGCACAGCAAACCAGGAGAGAAATCCCCCCCTCTGCTCCCGAGGGATTGTTGCTGCCGTGGAGTTTCCCTCTTGCTGTAAGATTGGATAAATGATTTTAGCACTTTTGCCAGGGGTGGCAAGCAAATAACGTCCAAAACCCTGTTCTCAACAGTGGTGTTTTGTGTGGGGAGTGACAAATCCCACATCCATGAATAGGGCATTATACCCAGCCAGGGTTGTTTGTGGGCAGCCAGGCCTTCCACACTGTCCTGCTTTGTGCTCTGGAGAGCGACTCTACAGTGCTGGGGGCTCTGCTTGATCTTCCTGAGGGTTCTCCACTCCATACAGTGTCTCCTTGGTGATGTCTGGTTTATTTATTGATTATTTTTTTAAGGAATATCTTTGTTTAAGCTGAATAAATGATTGCCACCTGTTCTCTGGACTGTTTTTCATGGAGGGAGGATGGCACTTGTTGAGCAGCAGCACCTGCTGCAGGTACCTGTTCCTCTGCCCTAGGCTGGAAAGAGCACTTTTAGCAATTCTATGTGGATTTCTCTCCCAAGAGAGAAAGCTGATGTGCTCCTCTGACAGCATCTGCATGGCTTGAGCCCTGACTCTAAACTAATTCTGTAAAGCAGCTCCTGCTTTCTGCTGGCCCAACTGACTGAGGTGGATTTTCTTGCCTTCCACAGTTTTAATTAATTTGGAATTGCCACTGATTTAAAGTGGATTATTTGAATTCCATGATATCTACACCATCCAAACAGCCCGGGGCCCTCATTAAGAGTTAATGAGAAGATCAGAGTGAGGAGCAGGTGCTGTGGCCCCGCTCAGATCATTGTAAAACAGATGAATGGGGTTGAAAGCTGGGATTTGTGGCTGCATCACAATGGCCCTGCCGGGCACAGCCCCCTCAGGGCAGCGCTGAAGAGCTCTTTGTTCATCCCAGAGGTGACATTCCCACCCCTCTGGAAAAACAGCAGCTGGAGAGCTGAGAGTGCCCAGGCTGGGGACTTGGAGGTGCCACTGTGGGGTCAGGTGTGCCCCAGTCACAGGGGGCTGTTTGAAACTCTCACAGGGACAGGGACAATGCCACAAGTGCCAGCACTGCACAGCCCCAGGGAGGGAAACAGAAACTGCAGCAGCCCTGAAATTTATCCACAGGACAATGGGCTGAAGAGGAAAAAGCAAGGGCCCCNTATATATATATATATATATATAAAATATATAAAATCGACCATGACCTTCTTGAGGCAAACACTAAACCTTTCATAAATGTCTTCCCCCCAGGAAAAGNCTATATATATACACTATGTATATATAAAACCAGATCTAAAATATAGACATAAATATGTATATTGTGTATGTATATATAAAATCTGTATATGTATTTTANCTCTTCCCTGGACCACAGAGGCATCAGGGTACCTCTGTTTTATATATATAATTATATACAGCTATACCTATATTTTATATAGAGCATAAAAATATATAAAAATATATATATCAAAATCACAGTATTTGGACACACAGTTAATTAATACCGGAAAATCCCAGACTGGTTTGGGTTGGAAGGACCTTGAAGCTCATCCCATTCCACCCCCTGCCATGGACAGGGCCACTTCCACTATCCCAGGTTGCTCCAAGCCCTGTCCAACCCAGCCTGGAACACTTTTTTTGTCAGAAACCAGCCCTAACAGCCTTACCAGTTTCTACAGAGGTTGAATGTTACCTCCTCCTTGGGATTTTTTGGCTAACAGCTTTCCCAACCTGAGGAAGAGCTCTTTAGCTCCTGCACTCTGCTTCCCCTAAGCTGGAAAAGGGAACTTCAGCACCTCAATGCAGAGCTGTGGATTCCCAAAGATCTGGGTGTTGCAGTTTTGTGTTTGAGCCTGGGAAATAAAAAATAATAATTCACCCTCCAGTTCTCTTTCAAGTCCACACTGAGGGACCCTGCTTCCTATTCCTGCCTTTAGTTCAACCCCCAAAACCAAATACTGAAACACCTCCTGGCAGTGAAACTCCGGGAGACAGACACAGGAAGTTTTAAATAGACGGCTTAGTAATAGATCTGAGGAAAATTAAATCTCAGAATCCCTTAGGATCTGACAGGCAGACAGACCAGAACGACTGTAAAAGGCACCAGGAGGGGGTAATGCCATGAAAAAAACTGGATTGATGAAAAATCCTTAGTCATGGAGCTTGTCAGTAGCAAGTGAGTGTTCCCAGGACCCCTGAGAGATCAGCCCCAGACATGGACAAGTCTGGAGAGATGAATCAGTGCCTTCCATCTGTCTTCCATCCCTCCCCTTCCCCAGGGACATGAAATAGAGAGGGATTTGATGCTTCCCAGCCCAGTTCCAGCAGAAGCTCGTGGCTGGCAGTGCCTGGGAGCTGTGCAGGGCCAGGCACAGCCTCGCTGCTGCCATGTGGGAACCTCGTGCTCCAATGGCCAGGAATGTGTTTCCCAACAGCCCCAGAGCATTCCTTTATGGAGAGTCAGTTGAGAGCAGGAACAAACCCTCTACGACTGCAAAACCAGCACTGGCCCCTGAGCCAGGCAGCTGGACACTGACACAGTGCAGTTCTCCAGGAGATAAATCACTTCCTTTTTTCCAGCTGAAAAGTTCCTAACTAAGGCATCGCACTATTTATTGCAGATTTATTTTTTCCCCGAAGGAATTACACTGCTCCATCACTGCTGTAGGTGGCTGAGGGTATCAGCAGGAACAGGAATGTGCTGCTGAACCCTGGCTCAGCACTCCAGGACCTTCACATTCCATGGGAGCAGAGGTTATGAGGCTGGGAAGCCCTGGAAAACCTCACCCCCTCCCCCTGTGTCCCAGCTCAGCTACAAGCCCTGACTCCCTGAAGGAGGTTTCCTCCTCAGCTGTCACCCCCAGCTGTTCCAGAGCAGCTCTAACCCACACATGGATTTCCAAACCAGGTTCTAACTCCCTGCATGGGCCCTGACAGAGGCCAAGAGCTCCACAATGCTCCAGAGGGATCATCCCTCCCCTGGCCTTCCCAGGAGATGCAAGGCCAGGCAAAAGAGATCCTCACTGAACAACCACCCTGTGAGGATTCCTGCCTTCAACTTCCCAGAGTTCTGCCCTCAAGGACCACCCCTCAGCACAGGTTTGTCCCTTCTGAGGTGACAGAGGACAAGTGGCCATCCACACAGAGTGTATCCAAGTGCAGGGGGACAGCTGGATGCTCTGATCCCCAAATCCTGAGCCCATTTTTTCCCTGGTAAAACACAGTCTGGTTACCGAGCTCAGATCCCCCAAATTCACAAATTTTTCTACCAGCTTTGTAACGTGCTCAGTCACCACAGTGCTCCCAAGGAGCCATCATTCCATTCCTGGCTTTTGGGCAACAAATATTGGGAAATAAAGCAGATGCAGAACCGGGACTGTGCTTGCACAACTTCTGTGCTGCTGAGACAGGAGAGTTACAGCTGCACAAACCACCCTGATAAATCCCAGTCTGAAAACCTTAAAGCACCAAGAAGCGTTTCCTTAGCTGAGTCTAATGTTTTACAAGACCTGAGGTGAATCCTTTAAGTCTTGATCTCATTATGGGCAGTGCTCTGGGCCTCAGTTTTCAAAGACAAATCCAATTTTTACCTCAAATGATGCAACTACTGCCTCGCAACAGCAACAACTCCTTGGAAACCAGTTTGAGGATGCATTGTTCTAGATTGTTCAACTTGAATTAACCTCTATGTTCCTAAAGCACATTTCTGCCATAATATATACTGAGAACAAGGTGAATTTTAGCAAACTTTTTCTTTACTAAAGTCTCTTGTTATAAATTACACAAATAACTTTATAAACAAATCCCCCCCGCTTGCATTTTGTTTAAAGTAATAACTTTATATCATACAAATAAAGAAATTTCAAGTATGAAAAGTGCATTATTGCAATAATACCTCTTTGCAAGTCCAAAAATCTTGGTTTAGAATAAAACTGTAAAGTGTAAAAAAGGAGTAAAACAATCAGTGCCATCTATTCATTCAAGAAGTCCAACATCTTAAAAATGATGCTTAGTGTGTTGCAGAGGCAGATTTACATCTGAAAGCAACATGTAATTGAAAAGAAGCTATGTGTGTTCATCTGGTTTGCATTAATTCTTGTTTTGTTTTTGTTTGTTTTCCCTAGTTCTCTTCACCTTTTTCTCGGCAGGAATTCTCACTACAACCAGTGCTTGTCCTCAGGCGTCACCCGTTCTGTGCTGCTGCCACCTGCATGGTGCCAAGGTCTTCATCCTCCTCGTGCATCCGCTTCAAACTTCCTGCAGGAGGCAAGAGGGAACCTTCAGCCACGGGAAACCAGGATATTTAAACCCTTCACACTCAAGATGAAACTCAGCTTGCACACCAAAAGCCATCCCCCTTGCCAAGAGTTTGGGATTCTGCTGCTAAAGGGTTACTTAAAAATCACCTCACACCCCCAGCAGGAGAAGCTTCTCACCTGTGCTGCCAGGTGGGACTGAGAGGGATCTCTCCAGCTGCAGAGGTGACATCATCTGGATGGTTAATTTTGCTAGATAGATGGCTTCATATTCCTGGAAAGGTCCAAAAATGTTTATTGCAATGACTTTGGCATAAAGCTTTGTAAGGATGAGCAGGACCAATTCAGAGAGCAGCTCATAGCAAGGCACAGATTTGGGAGGAGGAGAATTCTTTGTTGCTTTGACATCAGTGACAAAAACCATCAGGAAGTCAGAGGAGAGGAAAAGTTCAAGGATGACTAAAGAAATGGTTTTAAGGAACACACAACATTGCTTTTGCAGCTCCCTCAGCACCAACCAAGACATTTCAGAGCCTCTGAATCACTGCACAAACCAGGATCTTTATCTCTCCTCCATTCCTGGAGCTCCTTTGTCCAAAGCTTAAGTAAGTCTAAGGAAGTGAGGTGCCCACTCATCTTCCTCCCAAAGCTTTACTACAGCTCCTGACATTTCCTTGAAGGATATTTGTGTAGTAAATGTTCAGCCTAAGTAGAAATGTCTCGTTTGACAGGAAGATGATTCATTAAATGGCTTTTCAGTTATGATCAGGAATTTAAAAAAAGTCACCTGAAGTTGATGGACAAATCCAGCATTAGGATTAATACAGAATCTTCTTTCTTGGACATAAGTAAATGCATCCCTTAAAAAGAGAAGGAGAAAACACTTCCGTGAAAAATTGAGTCTTCCTTCAGATAATCAGTTTTTTAGAACTACAGAACCCCTAAACTGTGCCCAGAGCTGGTCTGTACAACTGAAATTGCTTGGCCAAAGCAGGAAGCAGCAGCTGTACAGCTCTGTTTGCCCTTCCCAGTGCTCAGCTCACTTTCCTGCTCAACACAGGCTTGGAACAGCCCCTCGGGCCTCTCCCATGGCTTTATCCATGGATGGAGGCTGGTGCCTCACTTCCCTCAGCAGCAGGTGCCTAATTCTTAAAAAAAAAGGATGTAAACACACCTGCAGTGAAGTGAAATGGAATAATCAGCCCCTGGTAAAGTCAGGTGTTACCTGCTGAGACTGAGTGAAAACACAACTGCTTCTGTTCTCTCCAAAATCATTATTCACTCCCACCACCTGAATTAAAACCTGAATACCTCTTCTTACCTGTACTTCACCCCAAATGTTTCCATTATGTATGCAATAACTAAGGCAGCACTGGAAAAAAACAAATAAAAATTAGTAAAATAGAGTTCAATTGTTTAAAAATATTAGTATCAGGATGGATCATTTCCTACCTTCTAGAAATCCCTGCGTTTCCATGGACAAGAACTTTTCCTGAGAAGGAAAAAAAAAAAACCCCAAATCAATCCTATTTGTAGAAATTGAATAAAATTCTTCGAAATGTGGTTTTTCCTTGTTATGGAGAACAAGGCACATCCATGAAAAGCAGGTGTTGGCTTCCTTCACCTTGAATTTCTAACTACACTCTGTCCATTGGGGTACAGGAACAGGGATTCCTGCTCCAGGGAGGATTCTGAGTGACAGAATCTGCACTTCAGGACCACAAAGCAGATTTAAGGTCCTACATTAGAGAGGGGACAAGAAAATTGCATGCACAGAACAAAGTTGTGTTTCAAGTGAAAAAATCCCAGAGGTTCATTTTCCATTTGGAGGCAAAAGGAAAGGACACTTTGCTCTGAATTTGTCTAATATAGTTCAAATCAAGCATAATAAACCCTCAAATTTAAGAAAAGCTCATATTTAAGAGCCTCTAATACATACCTCTAAGTTAGTTTTAAAGCTTTAACAACACCTTAATAAATGAAGGAAAAGTTAACAGAATTTTACCTCCACTTTGTAAACTTCCATCAATAAATTCTTTAGTCTGAAAAGAAAAAAAAAATTACAAGTCTCAAACTTTCAGATTATTTTAAATGCAAGTGGCAGTACCACCTAAATTGGGTATAATTTTTTTATCAGTCTTTATTTACAGTGACAATAATGCACCTTTATATAGACTTAATCATCAACTGGACATTTGTATTTCTTTTGTACTTTAAACTATTCCTAAAATTGTCAGTGCAAAACCAGTGTGAAGGCACTGTTGGGTTTTTTGGTGGAAGAAGGAACAAAAGGCTTTTGCTCAGTTGTAAACTAAACTAAAAGATACAAACCCACAGCTCAAACCAAGGGTTTGTTCTAGTAATAGGCATTGTTTAATTTACAAGTTACTTTTAAATTCCTCTGCTGTAAACATGTTTTAAGACACTGTAAAACTTAGTTACTAATTTGAATTTGGTTTAGAATTTGATACAAGAAATGTAAATACTCTTGAGCTCAAATAGAAGTTTCCCCCAGGTCAAGGGCCCCAAAATTCCCCCATGACCAAATCTCTCTGTTTAGAGGCCAGTTTTTTTTAATTTTATCCCTTTTTTTTTGATACCATAACAAGAAGCAGCTCTTACAACTCCACCTGTTTCCATACTTGTAAAAAGGACTCAATTACACTTATTAAAGTGTCAATAATAAGGTCAAGAGCTGGCAGCACTTCTGGGTGCCTCAGGCTGAGCATCCCAAATTTGCAAACAGTATCTTTTAGTTCAGAAAACTCCTGGGCAACTCCATTCCCAATCCATACACTCACCATAGGGAAAAATCGGATTATATTCTCCACTGGATTATCTGCAATATCCAAGACTAAATACCTGCAATGAAAACAGTTACTGTGAGTACACAACACCACTGAGTTGCTACAACTGGGATACACAGAGCTGCTACAACCCCTCCACTGCACTCACACCTGCAGGAGGAACCCAGCACAACCCCCTGGCTTTAATTCCTGGTCTACAACTCCAGAATTTCTACAATCAAGGACCTCTGGAGTTGTCCTCGTGAGGAAGGGAGTGAGGAATCTCCTCCAATATCCCCCTGAGAGATTTCCCCTCTCAGAAATCACTTCAAACTGAAGACAGTTACTGCAAACTGTGGATAATCCAAATTTGCAGATTTGCCCGGAATTCAGGATGAATAAAATTCATGGTTTGGATTTAAAGTCTTTCTGCACCTCAGCACATTTTTCAAATAGTTCTGACAACATGAAAATATTTGGAAAGGACACACACACACACAAAGGAATCTTGATCATTTCTCACCTAAATAACTGTTGGAAGTTTGGTTTAATAAAATTTGCTTCAATGTTTTGCCGTATGCATATTACATGGGTTATTCCATGTTTCTGGAGTATAGGTAGCTGTGGAGAAAGAGAAAAAATATCTTTTTTAAATTGCAGATTCATCTATTACACAGTAATAAAAAGAAAAGCTATACTTAGATACAAACCAGGGCTGTATCAAGGAAAATCTGAGCTGGTTTTCTAGAATTCAGAGTGTGCAAATGTTGTCTTTCAAAAAGAAAAAATTCCTAACAATGACAAAAAAGGAAGGCATTCAATAAATTTGTTTCTCTCTGCCCACCTTTCACTTTGCCTGAAATTGCAAGTCCCTACATGAGGGAGGAATTTGCAGCCAGCACTGGATTCTTGCTGCAATCAGACCATGAAAATAAGATCCTTTAAACCATGAGGCAAATTTGCAGAGCCAAGCTGTGCCTTAGCAGTGTTTGACTTTATTGTAGATTTAATTTTCCTTGATTTAATGTCTGTGTGTGAGTTCCCAGCTGTATTTGTCTTGCAACCCTTCAGCAAAGGAAATAGGAATTGGTAAAGTGTCTCAAATGGTTTCAATTTTCTAAGAAAAATGATATTTAAGACTCAATTTTAATACAAATAGCTCAGACCATCCCACAAATGCACCACATATTCCTTCCACTCTGGCATTTTTCACGTTCCAGTTCAGAACTGCAACCAAATTTACACCTCTATAGATACACTCTGCGGAGCAGATCTCCACAGTAACAAACCAAATCACCACAGCAAAGCTTCCCTATGAGAGAATATTCTGAAAATCATACCTTGCTTTTCATAGCTGAAGAATATGGGCCTAAAAATAACCCAGGTAAGATTTCCTAGGAGGCAGAAGAAGAACAGACATTTAATACCAACTCAAAATGATTTGAAATACCACATTTCACTCACCTCAGACCACGGCCAGGGACACAAATAATTTACATATTACTGAAATGTGTAATCAATGTCATTTATAGCAGGACAAGGAAAAAAAATGGGTTTGGCAGGATAAAAGAAACATGATCTTGGTGCAGGAGATCTTGTTTTGGACCAGGAACAAAGTCCTTGATTTGGATTAAACTCCAGGTTGATTCCTACATCTCACCCAGCCCCAGAGCAAGGGAAGGGAACTCTTAACTTGGTTGATAATCCTGTCTTGTAATTCATTCCAAATTGCTCTCATGGAAAGAGATACACACATGGAAACTCTCTAGCAGTGGGAAAATACCAGGTTTTAACCATTTATCTCCCCACCAATGAAGATATGCAGGTGTGTAGATCTTATCTTGTGCAAAGGTCTGACTGACACCATGGTAGGAGAATTTTAATTGTCCACCCCACTGGAGAACACTTCCAAGTTTAAGGCAGAAGGCAAAGCTCTGATATATTTTTAGTCTTCATCTAAAAACATTCAGAAAGACAAAAATGTAATATTTGGGGGATTTCTGTTTTAGTACTTGCACAACAGAGATGCAAACACACCTGTATTCCAAGCTGGTAAATCCTCACCTTAATTAACTAATTCATTCTGTCTCCCATGGTGCTGCCTGACATTTTACAGGTAAAGACTGATTCTGATACCAGCTCATTTTTTCTCCTCATTAAATGCTCCATGGGTTTTGCCTCAAATAGTAGATGAAAGTGTCCTACCTGCATCTCTCTCCTCATGGGATAGGTCCAATCCTTAAAACAAAAATTGAAAATAATTATATATACAACAGAGAAAGACATTCAGGCAGAGATGTGTACATGCATTTTATAGAAAATAATCACCCTCTAAGTTCTGTACAAGCTCCCTGCTGCACATCAGGCACGTCCCTGCTGCCTTTCCACATGGATGCCAGCACCACCCAAGTGCAAGGAATTCTATTTGGAAAGTTAATGTGAAGAAACCTCAAGTATTCTACAAAGAATCCTTAAGGCTGGAAAAGATCCTTATCAGCTGTACATCCACACCTCAGCTTTCTGCTGAGCAACTTCCCTCTGAAGTGAGGAGGGGAAAAAAAGAGAAAGGGAAAAAGCTTTAGAACATTCTGTACTAGCCAGAGAAGCAAAGGAATTCCTTTGGCTGGTGCATTCCTGCAGCCACTGAGAAAACAGAAGATAACAAGTGGAGCAGGTAACTCCCCTAAAATCCACACTGCCTCACCTAATGCACTCTGACTGTGAATATTCCAGATTCAGCTTGAACAATTCCAGAAATTCTTTGCTCTCCATGAGCACAGCAAACCATTACAGAGAGTTTCCACTGTTCCCCATGCTACAGTCAACTGGGAAGGTTCCTCACACAGTAAATAAACACTTGTGTCCATGATCCTGCTGCTCATTTACAGCCCAACACCCCCCTTCCACAGAATCCCAGACCCCCAGGATTGGGAGGGTTCAGCTCCCATTCCCAGCTGTCCATTTACCACCAGCAGTGCCCAGAGCAAATGCCAGGAGCAACATTTTCATCCTTTGCTCCATTCTGCAGCTCTGCCAGAGCTGAACAGAAAACTGCTCAGGCAGAGACTATTCCTGTCTTTCCTTCCCTACAACTCCCACTGGCCTCTATTAACAGGCTCTTACTCATTCCTTGACCCTCACACATGAAGGAGTTGGAGCTGAGATCCCAGTTACCATCTGGAGGTAAAAAAAAAAAGGGAATAGTCAAATATATCCAATGGACTGCATCCATTTATTTACATAACTCTGTTGTTTGATTCACACACACACACACACACCAGCAGCTAAGAAAAAAAACTTCTGTTCTGATGTCCTCAAAAGTATGGGGAAGCTAAATTCTAAATATTCCAGCTGGGAGGAGAGGTCTGGATTACAGCAGGAAAGATCTCTTAAATTGTAGCACTGTCCAGCTGAGCACCTACACTTGTCCCAGTAGCATTAATTTCACATTAAACCTCTTTTTACCAATACAATAAAAATCCTGTGCTTCCCTCAGACACCCCCACAGTGCACAGGGAGCATTTTCCAGCTCTTGGTAGTAGAATTAGGAAGGATTTTAGTATCAGGGAAGTTATTCCAGAAAAGAAAGTAAACAAACGTTAAGCCACTCCAGACAATCCTTTGGATACCACCTAAAGTGGCAGCACAAACAGGGAAATAAAACGCACTGAAATGGGCTTTGCTGAAGACACACAAGTAGCTAAATTATTTCTACATGTTCCAGCTGGAATAATAAACTTCTGGAAGTAGAAAGGAGAAATGCTGTGACAAAAGGATGATATTTACAGAACTGTATCCTTTGAAGGCTGACCTGAGAGGGTTCAGCACAACCCTGCTGCCTTGCTCTGTACACAAAAGCATCATTCACTCCTCCAAAGGCCAGAAAACCCCAAGTCTGTCCAAGTTTAAAACCAACCCTAAGAGCAATAAACTCTGAAAAGCTTAAGCTGCACTCCAGGAATATACAAGCACTTTAGTGGGTTTATTAGTCTGTTTGTAGAATTTAAAAGTCTTAATCTGGAGCACAATGAAAACACAAATTCATCACTATTTTGGCTTAAGAACACACTGCAAATATTCCTTTCAAATGCATCAGAGGCAGGAATTTTTTAGTCCCAACAGCTGTACACTGTGCAAAATAAATAGGTAAGAACTGAGCAATGCAAGTCCAAAGGGAACCAAATCCCAGAAGACAGCACAGATGTTTTCAACAAGAAAAAAATGTCACTACACTACCAAACATTGGTCTTCAGTGCCCTTCAAGAAGCAAAAAAGATACAGTTTCCAACGGGATTTAGTCTGCAAAATAACTCTCTGAAAGACAGTGTTTAAGGAAAACATTTAATCTGAGACAAGTACACAAACTACTGAAAGAGTGATTTTGGTGACTGCTGACAGCCCTTCAAGGCTTTTCAAACCAACAATGCCAGATTATTCAAATGTTATGCAAAGTTATGTAAAAAAGCCAATCTATTAATGGAGACTGAACCCAAGCACAGGTTCCATTTAAGGAATTCATTCATCAGCCAGGTTTTCCACACTGTCTGGAGCACCCAGCAGACAAATAACAACTGAAAGCATCTCTTTTGATCAGATCAAATGCAAGAATTTTGCTAAGAAAACAAAGGGTGATGCCAGAGGTGGAGGGAAGAACAGCATTCCTTGCTGCCAAGGATTTGGGAGGTTCTCCAGAACAAGTGACAACTCTCTGGAATTCTCACTCATCAATATTTGCAAGACACTAAAGAGATGAAGCGCAAGAAAAACCCCCAAAACTCCAAAGTTTGAAAGATGAGCCACTCCTCTCTGACAGAACACCCCAAACAAGCAGGAGAAGGGGGAAAACACCACATTCCAAAGCCCTCCCTTCCCCACCCACAGCCAATCTCCTGCTGAAATAAATGGAAGCTATGAATTAATAGGTAAGACTTGTCCACACTACAAAGAGCTTCTCGGTATCCAATATCCAAACTACACCAAGAGCAGCTCTGCCAACAGTTTGGGTTATTTTGTCCCTATTTTGCCAGGGATACACCTATTCTTCCTTCAAACAGTTTAATGGCAAAAAGTGACATGTGGGATTTTTTCTGTAAGAGTGACCTTGGCTAGGACTTAATCTAATAAGTTTATATTATGATTTATAAAATTGCTTTAGCAGCCCTGACATTGAGATTCTGTACTAAAGCAGAGTGTGATTTTTAAATGCAGCACCCAACCTGTGTTTGCCTCTCCAGAAGGAATGCAGTGAAATGGATCCACGTGACACAGCTTAACTGGTCCCTCACTGACAGCTGAAGTCTGCAGACCCATTTGATTTTCACACATAAAAGGTACATCCCCAGTCTTTGTCAAAGCTCAGCTCTGGCTGAAAGGCAAGCCCAGTTAGGATGGTTCAACTCCTGCTGCCTTATAATTAGTAGAGGCTGTAAACCACTGATGCCTTAGGTTTTAACTTCTATATTTTCAAATTCTGTACTGCTTAGAGTGTAACTCTGAAGTTCCTTGGAGCCTGTAATTCCTGCTCTCTCGTACTGGGCAGACAGAACAAAGCCTCTCCAGGCTTTGCCTTCAAGGACAGCCAGGCTGTTTTTAGGCCCAAAATGGGTAAACTAAAGATTCTATGGGGGGCAAGCTGAGGGGCGTTACATCGTTAAACTGGGGCTTTAATTGGAGAATTAACCCTGATATGCAAATGATCCAAACCTATAAAAGTGTGAAGAACTCGTGACCTGGGGTCCATCTTGGGGTCCAATTTTTGGAAGCAGCCTTTGGCTCCCCCAGGGTGTACCTTGAAGGCCCTTCAAATAAATACCTGTCTTTATTCCCTTACTCTTGTCTAGTCTTTGTTTCTAGGTGGCTGGAGGAGGCATCACCACAGGCTGGTCCAAGTGAAGGGAGAAGCCCTCAGAGGTGCTGAAAAAACCATCAGGGAAAGAAATCAATTCAGTAGTTAGAGGAGAATGACATCAGGAAGTCTTTTCTAGATTGTCCCTGCTGCCTCTCACCTGCTCAGCATCACTTACCCCCTGCAATGACTCCTCCAGCTTCCCAGACCATCACTCAAATCCTTTGGAAAAGCTGCACACAGCTCCCAGTAAAACTTCCCTGAGCACTCCAGGTGTCCAACCCTTTCCCAACTCCCAGGCAGCTCTTTCGTTACTGATTTATAGCATCAATTTCCTCTCCACACAGATTTCTCTCCCCATCACAATTCATCACAGCAGGACTCCCCTATGATGGATTGTGCACCTCCAAAACTCCAGGGCTGTCAGAATCCTCTTGCCTGGTGCTGTTTCCCTGTCTGGGGAGGCTGTAACACTCCAAGTCTCTCTCCCAAACCTGCTACAAGGTTCTCCCACAAGTTGCCAAGTCGGAGCAGCAGAAACTGTTACGGCAGCGCCAGCCAGGGGCTCTGAACCTGCTCCAGTTCCTGCATCTGCTCTGGCCAAGCAACCTCCTGCCTCTGCCTTTAACCACTGCACAGGAAATTAAAATTACAGCCTGACAGCGTTGTATCAGAGCACTCAGAGGGCAGGATGACATCAACTTGCCAGCAGCACTGTCATCCCCCTGCCCAGGCTGCAGCTTGGACCAGGGCTGGGTCCTGATCCCACAACAATGACCAGGACACAAAGGCTTTATGCTTCATTCCTGCTCTAAGTGTCATTTAGACAATGAAATGAGATCACACCTTGGGTTTGAAAGCATTTTACACGTTTTATACGGCCCAACAAAGTGGAGGAGAGGGATGTTATCATTCAAGAGCTGCACAAAAATCCAAATCAATTTGTAAAATGGAACAGCTGCAGATGAAAAGTTGAAATAGTAAAGCAGCAGCACAGCACACTCATTTGCCATCTTTTAGTAAGAAAGCAGACAAACTAAATGAGGTACTGAAAGAATATTCAAGGTAAATATTTGAGTGTCACTGAAACCTGTCACTTCTATCACCGTGAAACGTGGTACTTAAGAGCCTCAAAATTAGCTACAAACAGGAATGAAGTGAAAGGTTGTGTCTTCACTTTCAGTCATGCTTCGTGTTCTTGGGACAGTTACATTAAAATTATGGGGGTTTTTTATACAAATAGAATTATTTCAGTTGGAAGGGATCTAAAACAATCATTTAGTGCAACTGCCTGAACAGTGTGGCTTAAATATATATATATTTTTTTCCCCACATAGAAATCCTGGTGCAAGTCTATGAAATACACAAAATTAAACCAAATCCTTCAGTTCCCTCAAGGTGTGGGCATGGCACTAACAAGCTTAGGGAAGGTTTGGACAGTGCTGCTATCCCAAAAGTGGCTGAGGGCTGGTGAAAGAGGCTAGAGAAAGGGTGAGGTGACATTCCCAGCCTTGCACAGCTGTTTCATCCCATGGCCACCACACTCAGGAAACGATACAGGGATGGAAGCAGTTTTATAGGGAATTCTGTGTATTTGTCAAGAGCACTCAGACAATGGGAAGGCCTCACCAGAGATATTTTTGGTACTGAAAATACAAAGGAATACAAAAGCAGGAAGGTGGAGAAGAGCAATAATAGCAGGTGGGAATGACAGAGCACATGGAGGAAGGAAGAAGTGGACA
The DNA here is from genome assembly GCA_013398115.1 of Falcunculus frontatus. Lineage (NCBI taxonomy): Eukaryota > Metazoa > Chordata > Aves > Passeriformes > Falcunculus > Falcunculus frontatus. The sequence continues at coordinate 117,149 of VZRV01006238.1, read as the reverse complement.
ACAAGGAAAGAAAGGTTATTTTAGCAGAGAGAGAAACACAAGCCACAGAAAAGGATAAGAGGTAAAACTAAAGGAAAAGTAGAAATGGAAAGTAGAAACAAAACAATTCTTATTTGCCCCATTCTCTAACCCTGGTCCCAAAGATACCTCGTGAAATACCATCCCCACACGGGATCAGCAGAACTGATAGAAACTCTAATTGTGTAATTTTATTCCAATAAAGTTGGAAATAAAGCAGTGGAGGCAGAATCCTTCAGCTTACAGGAAGCACAAAGCCAAGTGCCAGGAGTGCCACGCTCATACAGATTATCAGAAGTGGTTATAAAGGTGCAAGGATGGCCTTTTTCATGCCTCTCCTGTTTTTAGTTCATGAGTTGGGCTATACTGAGACAATCCTCATTCAGCTAAAAAACCCCAAACACGCTGCAATTCCCAAATTCTACAAACTGCTGGCTGTGCCTGTGTGGATCCCACCAGGCTTCCCTGGATGGGAGGCACAAGTTAATCAGGACTGACAGACTGCTCAACTTCAGCTGCCACAGAGCACTTTTCTGATTTATGCAAAGCAGTCTGATAGTATCCCACAGAGTTGTGATCAAAATCTGTCACCTGATTTACATTTCCCAGCACAACACAGCATTTGTTCTCCATTTTTTTGGGCTCTATTATGTGGGCAGGTAAAATAATTCTAATGATACAGGCTTCCTACTTATTTTAAAGAGTCTGCAGAGGAGGGGAAAAGCTGTGTTTTAAGGGGGTTATTTGTGTTTCCTATCAAAAGTGAGAGTAAAAAAAGTTTAATAGATTTGTTCCACCTTTAGACAGACTGCATCACTTCATAGTTAAAAAAAGCAGTCAGAAATACATTAGCATTTCAGACTAAATATAGCTGTCAAAAATGTAAATTTCTTTTTTTAAAAAAACCCCATGTGCTAAAACGAACTCAGCTTTTATGCATAATAAAAAGGCAAATATGTCTGCTCAGTCAATACGCTGCTAATTCAATTACAAAACCCATGGAGTGTCCTAAAAAAATTCTAAATACATCATGAACACTTGGTTTGCTCAGCCTGATGGCAAGCGAATACGTTTTAACAAAGAAATAAACTGGTAATTGTTGCTATGTTCTCATTATATAGATCCTAGTTCTTTTTTTGTTGTTGTTAATTTAATGGGAAAATAATTTCTATTAAATTCCTTCAATTATTCCAGTCCTTACTGACCTTCTTTCCAGAAGTACTAAGATGTCTCAGTACTAATAAGCCAACATGTACTAATTGTTATTAACCTGACCCTTTTTTAATGGCCATATTTTTTCCCCCCAGTATAACCATGTAACACAGAACTTCTCAAATTTAAGAAAGTTTGAGGCCTGACCTTGGAAAAGGTGCTGATTTTAGGAAAAAACCCATAAAAATCTAAGCTTAGAAATGGTTCCACATCACATATAATCACCATTACTCATAAAACAGAGATATTCACTATCACTGGTCTGTAAAAGAACACACAGCTCACAGACATTCCCGGTATAAACCAGAAAAGCTTTGCCAGAACGATGAGTTCCAGGTTTTCAGGCATTTCCCAAGCTCCCAAAAGTACCAAGAGCCAAGAGGTTTAAAAATCCAGCAATCCCTAACACCGCTATGGATTAGGGACAGGGCAAACAACATTCAGGCTGGAAAAGTGACCTATTTATCCAGAGCACATCCCTGCAGCCTGCCCCAGACAATCCAGGCTGCTGCCTCCCCTCAACACTTTCCCATGTGCCAGGAAGGAAGGTGATGCTGTGCAGCCAACCAGTGATTTGGCTTTATTTTTAATAATAATTATTATTATTATTAAAGCTGTCACATGGTTACAAGTGTCAGCCAGGAGGAGGGAGCTGGGGGAGGCAGCTGGATTGAGTTAAAGAAGTGGCAAAGCTGTACTTTTGAGGAGCAGGAAATCAGCCAGGGATTCCCCAAGTTGTCCCTCCTTCCCAGTATCCTGAAATCAAATCTGCCAAGCCAGCATTAAACCATCCATCCCAAACTTCCTGGAATATTAGGGATTACTCCTCATTAAAGAGCCTCCTTGCTGCAACGAACAAGAGATGATCTTCTGCTTTCCAGGAAAATCTAGATTTTGTGGGCAGGATGATTTTAGTTTCCTCAGTTTGCTTTTCCAAAGCACTGTCTTAAGGACTGGGCTTAAGTCTCTCACACTTTGCTTTTAACAATTTACCTCCACAAGAACTTTAACATTCACCACTGGCTTTCACTTTTCTGTTTCCCCCACATACTGCAATATTTATTATAATAATATTTATTATCTTGTATTCAGAGCTTGGAATTTATCTACACGATCTTGTATTTAGACCAAGTCAGACACAAAAGCATTACGCTGAAAGAAATTCTCACAGTTTTTAGAATCAGTTCTTGAAAATCCCCACTATGTGAAGTTCTAACACACTACACATCACATTATTTAGAGATAGACCACAAGAAAAGCCAAAAATAAAAGCTACTCTGAAAGACACTGTATTATAATCTCAGTTTTCATCAGTTAAGAGTTGTTAGACTGGCAGGGAGCTCTGCTTTTATTTTTACTTTAACCCCACGTGCCTCTTTAGCCATTTTAGATGAAAAGCCACCCAGGCTAATTTAGTTAACCATTCTCAGACAAAACTGCAGATAACACAATTGGTTCCTCCAGAAAGAAAAGATATTTTAAAACAAACAAATTATAAACCTCAGAGGGTGGCAGACGATTTGTGTTGAGATACAAAGTGACTACAACTTCGTGAGAACAACAAAATGACTTGTAACACCTCCAGAGCTCTGAAGTGACGGGGGTATTAAATCCCGACAACAAAAACAGAACAAAAAGAGTCATTCCCGTTTTTCAGGTGAATTACCACCATAACAGCATTGAGCAATGCTGTTCAAACAGAAATAAATGCTGATGTTCAGAAATACAGGACAATCTACAGACGACTGAAGAGCTCAGACACTCTCAGCTTCCCTCACGCAGGCTGTGACATTTCGCATTAAATATTTGAGGCCACCAAAGGGAGCGAGGGGGGGACACTCGGGGCTGTTTGTGACACACAAAAACAAATCAGCAGCGTCCAGGATCAGCGCCGGGGAGTTCAGCCAAGTTCAGAAATCAGACACCGGCGCTGACCCGGCTCCTGTGACACCGCACAGCTCAGTCTGAGAGCACATTGCCACCTGTCCTCGTCCGCAGAGAAGTCCTGGCTCTGGAACACCGTGAAAATACCTTCCCGATGGACTCATCCGAGCGCTGGATTGTTGGTGGAGGAGAGGAGGGGTGGAAGGCACCGAGCGCTCGGAAGGGACACGCAGGTAACTCCCTGCTGGGGCTGCTCACACAGCACAGGGACACGGCTGGTGGCCTTACAAAGGCAGAGGGACACGCAGGGGGAGCGAAAGGGCGGATAACACAGGCTGTGACACACTGAAGGCGGAAAAGGGGATATAAAAAAAGAGTGGGGGCTGCTACGGGTGGGCAAAAGGCGAAGGAGATGAAGAGGGGAGTGCTCCGTTCCCTGAAGGGGAGGGTGGCGAGATCGCCCAGAGAAGCTGTGGCTGCCCCATCCCTGGAAGTGCTCAAGGCCATGTTGGACAGGGCTTGGAGCAAGCTGCGATAGTGGGAGGCTTCCAGGCCGGAGGCACCAGGGAGAGGGGAGATGCCGGAGGGCCGGGGGTCTGCGACGGCCATGGAGGGAGCAGAGCCCGGCAGCGACCGGGGAGGGAGGATGCGGTCGGTGGCCGCAGGGGGTGTCACCAGCACAGGGCGGGACACGGACCCGCGGCCTGCGATGGATCCCAACGGGAATCCCGTGGGAAGGGAAGCGGGAGGCACCGCAGGGCTGTGAGGGGAAGCCCCGGCGGGGCCGCGGGCCGGGCGTGTGCAGGGGGCAGGGACCGGAGCTCCCGCTCACCTCAGAGTCCTCTTTGGCCTGCGGCAGCGCGGGGAAGGCCGGCTTGGCGAGCTCCATGGCCGGGCGCTGTCCGGGCGGGGCAGGACCCGGGGCAGGGCGGCTATTTGGGCAGCGGGGCCGCGGGCTCCGGCTCGGGAGCGGCAGGAGATGGAGGCGGCGGAGGAGGAGGCGGCGGCGGCGCGCTCAGCCGCTCGCGCCCGGCCGCCATGCTGCTGCTGCTGCTGCCGCC